>BSBN01001830.1:0-322866 GCA_027924645.1 Cunninghamia lanceolata
AGATACGAAGAAGGAGAGCTTAGCAAAGCATCAAGGGAGTCAAGAGAAGGAAAAATCATTAAGTAGTGAAGGAAGATATCTCAGTTGAAAACTCTTTAAGATAACATGGAAGTTTGGATTGCGGAGGAAGTGGAGAATCGATATAAAAATTGATTGAGAGGACTACGCATGGGCTAGGAAGGCTTCCTTTAAAGAATATAGTCTATTCTGTAGCTATCTTTGCTGTGTAAACCGCCACCTTAGGTAAACGCCTCTGCATATTGTGATTATTAAAGGCAATGAAAGATTAAATACTCCCTTGTTTTAGACATTCGTCCATTATCATTTTTGAGAAATTCTAAGTTATACTATATCTATTTCGATGAGGATGAGCAAATTGTCTCTTCTTAATAATGATATAGCCAAATTATTTGAGTCGACTGATTAAAGAAGGTCTAGAGAGTCATTGTATGACTGGTAATTTATTTCAGTTTTAAACTTGAGAGTCGTTATAGCTTGGTAAGGCCGATTCGTAGGATTGATAATGAAAATCATCTCATGATTTATTTAGTCCTGACTTGTGCCTTAGTTCGAAACTATGATACTTGTCATAATATGAGTTTAGGAACCAAATGATTCTATTATTATTTATTTCACGAAGGATAACGTAGTTATCACGAAAACTAGTTGAACCAGTCTCATACTTGATTGAGTCTCCTTTTGAGGACAACCGACTGTGTAGATGTAAGTTTAGTCTTGAAAAATAATTCTAAAGAATTAGTAGAGGCTAATTGTTAAGGGAAAACTTACCAAACTGTGAGTAGTGTGGTCTTGAATATCAAATAGAAAATAATATCTTTTGAAACCATTCTTGGTTAAATACATTGGTCAAGAACATTTCCCTTACCCATACAATTTAGAGTCTAAGTGATCTATGACAACTATGGTAAACCTATTGAGTTATAGATTAACTAAAGATAGTTTGGAAAAATGAATAAGTGTCGAAAGACCTTCTATATTGTCTATACAAGTAATCTTGGTGAGTATAGTTTTATAGTACATCCATTTATGTTGAGAAGACTATGTCCTATAACTTTATATACAATTCACTTATGAGTATATAAGAGGTGACAGTAATGGCATCACCTTAGAAGTGAATTGTATAATATTCATGTTCCTTAGAATAGGAGTTATTATCTTTACAAAACCATAGTATTCTTAACCTTGGATGAGTTAAACCCAAGGTTGTTTATAAACCTCAGTCTTGAAGTTATGAGATAGGGTTATTTTGATATAATAGGCTACTCAAGGGTTAAATAAAACCCTAGTTTAACCTAGAAGGGTTAAAGATTATTTGATAACACCTTTATGGTTATAACCCGTTTTAGTTATTTTATGAGGGTAGACACTAAAGGGCTAAGAACCCTAAATAATAAATGTTCATTTATATCTTATTGAAAAGAGATTTGTTATTAATCAATAATGTTTAACCTTAGGTAGAGAAACCTATTTGATTGGTTACAAGTCACTTGAGAGATAAGTCATAAGCCTCGAGTTTTGCAAGCTTGCAAGACGGTACCAATAAATGGTTAGTCAAACAATAAATTCATTACACCTTTTGGTCACAACTTCTCTTAACTTTTACTTATCGATAAGTGATGAATCTCAAATAATTGCAAAGATGCAAAGAGATACCCAAGAATAGTCATTCCATAAGGTCTATGGAGCAATGACAATGTCTTGTGAATTCACCTAAGTCAGAAAGACTAGTTTGAGTTTACATAAAACTCTTTAGTAAACCTTAACTTGACCAAATAAGGTATTTATTTATATTAAATCATTGTGATCATTACATAGATCGTAATTGAAGGGACAAGTACCCTAACTATGTTTATTTATTCTTACTTGTAAGAAAGGAAATAATTTCCTAGACTATGATGCTTAACCTGTGGTAAGGTAACCATCTTAGTCATTATAAATTAATTTAAAATTCTTAGGATTTGATAAGTCTTAGATCTCAAATATTACAATTATGCAATGAGAATCCTCATAAAGAAAGGTGGTCGATAAGGTCTATGGAATATAGACAGTGAATGTAAACTTGTTTAGGTTGGGAAGACCAAAATGTTAAAATTATTAGAACTTCATAAGTTAAACGTAGTTGACCAAGTTGAACTGTAGGAATATGATAGTATCCAAGTTGAGTTGGGTGTGGGTGAACATTATGACAACGTTCATTGCGAATGTCAATTTATATTGAAAATTATGGCCATAGTAATGCATATGTCTCTGCATGCATTGTCAGTTCACTGTATCTGGATTGCACAACCTATCAGAAATCATACTTAGCTAGAGGGTATCTAGGGTTGTATGGGTTGATAGAGTTGTGTAGGATACAACACTATGTACTTAGAAAGGCAAATTACCACTAGTCCCCTTTGGTCTATATTCCTCGTGAAGGGTAGTGGCCACTTCCTATGTGGAAGATGTGTGGGAGACCGCCGGTCTGTGGATGGAGGTAAATCACTGAAAGATAATCTCTCTCTAGCAGAAGACATGTTGAGGCTTGTGATAAAGATGTCAAATTTTTGAATGCAGTATATCTCTGAGACTTGTGTTTATTGAGACTATGTAAAACATTATCTAATGCAGATATTTGTAATTGATTTACTTTTGTAAACATTGTACTTGAGAAAGATAATATGGTTTCTTGTATTTTGAAATGAGAAATACTTGTAATTGTAGTTACTTGATTATATGATGAATAAACGAAAAAATTTCTCTCTCTCATTTTTACCTTGTTAAATTACTTTATGGTAAATTTTTTGATTTTACTATGTTATTAGAACATGGATGTTACATGCGTTATAGTAGAGATAGTTCCTATTGATGTGACTGAGCAACAAGTGCGGACAAGGTATTCACCACAACACTTAGCGGGATGACATGCAAAGATATTTATGCCTTTTATGAGATATAGAGTGGTTATGGAGGCCACTTTAGATCATTCTACACAAGAGAGGGATCATGCACTCTAGAGAGTTGAGCGCCCAGAGGCCGAGCTCTGGGCACAGGAAGAGCAGGCTGTGACACTACCTTTATCTGAGATGGGTCTTGTCGTGACTCAGATCCTATGCTCCGGGTTGGATCAGGCGAGAGCTAATAGGGACAAGGCTCAATCAGAGAGAGATAGAGCACTATCAGGACAGAGAGAGAATGCAGTTGGAGAGAGATCAATATCACTAGATGTACATGGAATCACAGGGTGAGGTGATGGGGCTTAGAGGTGAGCTCAGGGGGATGCGGTCGCGAAGTGTCTCTAGGAGTCATTTGCGGTCCGTAGCGACACATGGGCAGCCCTTTGTCACATGCACATCACTAGGTCTTGAGGGGACTGGTGACCGAGCTTCAACTATGTGATGTATCTTATGTGCTACGACATCCCATTTTGATGTTCGGGATAGTCGACTTTGATGTATATTCAAATTGATATATGTGTGTGTGTGTGTGTGTGTGTGTGTGTGTGTGTGTGTGTGTGTGTGTGTGTGTGTGTGTGTGTGTGTGTGTGTGTGTGTGTGTGTTGTGTGTGTGTGTGTGTGTGTGTGTGTGTGTGTGTGATGTTTTCTATTAATGCTATAATGTTATTGATGTATCACATGTGATTTTATAAAAATGCAACTAGTGATAAATGTTAATGTTTATATGAAAATGTAATTAATGTCAATGTGATATAAACTACACAACTATTTGCAGAATGTATAGCAAAATGCACAATGATTAATGAATTTCACACATAAGCAAAATACTATGCTATATTCAGTTAATGCAAAGGTGATCTCAATAAAGCAAGATATGACAATGACTAACTGAAAAAAGATTTTATGTTAAATGAATTAAGACAAAATAATCTATCTTGTCAAAATTGAAGCTAAACTTGACTTACAAATTTGCTTTGTGAAATAACGTCTAACATACAATCCTAAGCATAGAATTTTATGAGATGCGCAACATTAATAGGTTCTTTAAGCGGCGTAACTTGTTCATCAGCTAATTTATATGCTCTTGATCCAAAGGATTTAGTAATAACATATGGTCCAAGCTAGTTAGGGTTGAACTTTCTTTTTTCTTCAGGAGGTGCATTCACGTTACGTTGATTTCATATAGTACCAAATCTCCAATGTCGAATGAACAATGTATGACACGCTCATTGTACGATTGTTGGATACTCTTTTGATGGGATTTAAGATGTTCAAGAGAGTTAATACGTTGTTCATCAAGCATCTCAAGTTCTTGTAATCTCTTCTCTTGTTCTGTATCATTGTTAAGAATGTCCTTTAGGGAAACTCATAATGAAGAATTTTTAACTCTAAAGGCATTATCGTGTCCGTGCCATAGACAAGATTATAAAGTGTAGTTCCAATAGCTGTACAAACACTTGTTCTATAAGCCCATAACGCATATGAGAGTTGAGTATGCCAATCTTTCTGATGTTTATTAACATTTTTCTGTAGAATTTGTCTAATGATCTTATTTGAAGATTATGCTTGGCCATTTGATTGAGGATAATAAGGCATAGAGAAGCGATGTTGTATATGATATTTTTCAAGGAATTTTCTCACATCCTTGTTCTTAAATGGTGTACCATTATCAGAAACTAAGGCAGAAGGTATACCAAATCAGGAGATGATGTTATCTTGTATAAAATGACAAATTACTTCAGCAATCATGGATCGGAGTGGAACAACTTCAACCCACTTCATAAAGTAATCAGTAGGCGGTGATGATAAAACGTATGTCCTTAAGAAGAAGGTGGAAGAAATTTTACCAATTAGATCCAAGCCCCAAACAGAAAATGGCCAAGGTGAAACTTGGGCTCGAATTTCCTGGGCACGCGCTCAGATTAAATGTTTGTGTTGTTGACATTGCGGGCATTTCCTGACATATGCAAAGGAATCTTGTTTCATGAGTTGCCAATAATATCCCATACATAATATATTTTGTACCAATGATTTTCCTCCAAAGTGCCCTCCATAAGCACCAGAGTGAGCTTCTTCTAAAGCTATCGAGATCTCTAAATTACAAAGACATCGGAGAAGGACACCATTATAGCTTCGTCTATATAAGACATTAGATAGAATGATATAACGCGTCGCAAGTTTGCATAAGCGAGCTTAGGTGTTTTTAGATGTTGGATTAGGAATGGTGCCATCACGCAAATAATAGATTATATGCGAGAACCATTTATTAGAATTTATGTTACAACAGAAGTCAACATCTACGGGTGCAACCTCATCTATTGTTGATGTTTTAAGATTATGAATGATAAAGTGATATTCATCAGGTGAATCGATGAGGGATATAAGGGAAGTTGTGCTTGCCATTGCATCCGCGTGTCGATTGTCTTTCCTTGGAATAGTATCAATTGAAAATATGTGAATTGTTTTAATAAAGATAAGGCAAGATTACGATATTGAGATAACTTATCTTGTTTAGCTTGATATATTCCTGTTATTTGTCACATGATTAGTTGTGAATCACCGTATATAGTGATATGTTTGATGTTGAGAGCCAAAGCGGTATGAAGTCCTGCGATGAGAGATTCGTACTCAACAATGTTGTTTGTGCATGAGAAATTCAAATGGTAAGATAGAGGAATTGGCTTACCAGAAGGGGATACTAGTATGATACCAACACCGAAGCTAGTTCGACATCGTGAACCATCGAAATACAATTTCTATTTATCATCTATATTTATATTAAGAATTTGATCATCAGGAAATTCTTCCTAATTTTGTATTAGAAAAAGGTGAAGGTACCTCAGCTAAATGGTCAGTTAGCGCTTATCCTTCAATCACTTTTTGAGAAATTAATTTGAGATTGAATTCTATTAATAACATAACCCATTTAGCAAGGCAACCTAAAAGATCTATTTTAGCGAAAAGATGTTTCAAAGGATCACATTTTACCATGACATGAAATTTAGCATTTAAGAGATAATGCCTAAGCCTATGTGTTGCAAAGACAAGAGCTAGGTACTGCTTCTTGATAACGGTGTATTGCACTTCATAATCGAGCAAAGTTTGACTGATGTGATGTACAATGCGTTCTTTGCCTTCAATATCATGTGCTAATAAAGTTGTGAGAGCATTATTAGATGCTGAGGTGTAAATAAGAAAAGGTCTATCAACAGTAGTAGGCTGTAGAATAGGAGGATTAGCTAGATAACTTTTTAAGTCTTCAAAAGCTTTCTGACAATCAGAATTCCATTGAAAATTTGAATCCATCTTTAGTAGTTGGGTAAAAGGGTGAGTCCTATCCGCAATGTGTGAAACAAATCGGTGAATGGCCTATATCTTCCCTTGTAAACTACAAAGTTGAGATATGTCCTTAGGTCCTGGCATATTAACAATTGTGTCAATTTTCTTTGTGTTTACTTCAATACCACGATGTGAGATTATAAATCCCAACAACTTTCCACTGTCTATGCCAAAGATGCATTTCCAGGGATTCAAGGACATGTTGTATTTCTTTATTCGCTCAAAGATTTGACGGAGGATTGTGACATGATCCTGGTGATGAATAGACTTCGCAAGAATGTCATCAACATAATCCTCTAAGATGTGATGCATGTAATCATGAAAAATAAGGGTCATAGCATGTTGATAAGTTGCTCGAGCATTCTTTAATCCAAATGGCATGATCACCCAACAAAATGTTCCCCATGGGGTTATAAAAGCTGTCTTATATTAATCTTGAGGGTTGATGAAAATCTGATTATATCCCGAAAAACCATCCATGAAGGAAAGTAATTCATGGCCAGCTATTGAATCAACAACCATATCAATGTTTGGAAGAGGGAAATCATCTTTCAAAGAAGCAATATTTAAGTCTTGAAAGTTAGTGCACATCCGAATATGATTATCAGGTTTAGCAACAACCACAATGTTCGAAATCCAAGGCGAGTAATCAATAGAGCAGATAAAACTAGCTTGTAAAAGATTTTCTATCTCAGCTTTGAGTAACAATGCAACCTTAGGATTCATCCTACGAATCTTCTGTTTAAACGACTTAGCATTAGGTTGTAATACAATATTATGTGTTACAATCTTGGGAACAATATCAGGCATATCTGAATAATTCCAAGCAAATAATTCTTTAAATTCATGTAAAAGTTTGGTCATATCCTCTTTTTCTTCAGTGCTTAAACAATCACTTATAGGAATCACCTTTTCAGTATTATCATTTTCCATTAAAACTTTGACAACCTTTCCATTAAGTAAAGTACTGTGGTTTATGAGATTGGGTGATTGTGATGATTCTTCAGACTCTTCATTAGTAATGCTTACCAAGTCAGTGGATTTTCCAAAGTATGCATCAACATTTAAATGATAAGGCAATCCACACTTGTGATGATAACGAGGAACATTGTCATAAGCTCCCAAGAATTCCATTATTGCTTCATCTGTTGAAAAGGTATCCAAAGGAATATCTCCTGGAGGACAATTCGTGTCTATCATCTCAGAAAATATCAAATTAAGTGTTGATATTGTGTTCACATTAAAATTAGGATGTCTTCAGGCTTTGGTTTCCTTGAAAGGATTATATCCAATGCCACCCGAGTAGTGTCGCGAAGCAGCTTCTAAAGGTACTCGAATTCCTTGTTGATTAATACCGCAACCATTACCTACATAGTCACAATTCTTATAAAGAATATGAAATCCTCGACCATAAAGAGAGGCCATCTCTTTAGAAGAAGGTGGAGCCTTGTAGGTCTCATAGTCTGTAGTGTAAGTAAGAGTATTATCTGTGTTTGTTACTAAAGAAACTTTAGGTTGCTGAATAGAGTTCTTAGATGAAATCAATGCAACATTTTAAGTTTCAGGATTAGGGTTGTTAAGCTTGTATTCCCCCATAGAGGCAAGAGTAAAGTATAATGAACCCCAATCATCACCAAGGAATGCATTCGACTGTTGAGACTCTTGCACAACATTTGATTGTGGTAAGAGGAATTGATTTATCGACCTTCAAGTTATTTAGAATCTTATGATGAACAACTTGTTTTTGCATTTCAATATGTAAACAACTATCTGGTTTAGGATAAGCTTCAATTGTATGAAGTATATTTGCATAAATAAACTTGATTGAATGATGAAGGGTAGATGGAAATGCCCCCAATGCATGAATCCAAGGTCTACCAAGAATCATGTTGTATGATAAAGAGCCAGGCATGACATGAATCAAAGTAGACAAAGCTACAGACCCAACTTGTACAGATGAAGTTATAATGCCTAAAGATTGTCTTCCAACATTATCAAAGCCATGAATACTAATTCTATCCAGTTTAATTAAAGAGGTGTCAATCTTAATCTTATGTAACAAATTAATACCACAAACATTAAGAGCCGATCCATTATCAATCAGAACTCATTTGATCAATTTATTGTTTATAGTGATGAAGATAATTAAAGGATCATATTGATTTTGAACTTCAATAGAAGACAACTCATGTTGCTAAAATAAAATGTCTATTTTTGTCGCATGCATATAGTCTAAAAGAGCTACTACATCATTCGGCTTGACAGCAGGTGGTACAATCACCTTTTGTAAAGCTTCTTCGAGCATTCCATGGTATGTAGGTGAAGTTTGTATAAGTTCCCAAAGATAAATCTTTGTAGGAGTAGCACGAAGCTGCTCAACAAGATCATAATCTTGACCAACTTTATGTGTTAAACAAGGTGCTTAAGGAAGCATAGGTTGAGAAGTTGGAAAAGATATCAGAATGCTTGATTGTTGTTTACTTTGTTTGTTACTCCATGTGTTATATGTATGAGCAACCACAGTATGACTAGGTTGTTGTGATCTTTCTTGTTGACTTTGATGCGTTATTTGTTTAGCATAGTTATAGATGTAATCAGGAGGTCGAGAAGAAGGCGGAAGACCTCTAATAGTGAGCACCAATTTAGATTATGGTTGAACCACATCTGAACATAGGTTGACCACTATTTTCGGCTTCACAGGTTCTTCTTGAGGTTTAGGAACATAAATTGCATTTACTATTCTTTGAAACAAGGACAGTTTAGGAGTCATAGTGGAATATTCAATTGAGATAAAGTCCTCAAGGGCTTCATCTAACATATTGAAGTCATCACAACTAAACGGCTCATTATATGCATTAAAGTCTTGTAAAAAGTAATCCAACATTATAACATGTTCTAATTAACCCAAGACTTAAATGTAAAACAAGATATCATAAACTTTGCAAAAATGAAACAAGATATCACTATGCAAGTCACAAAGTTGTAATTTCAAACTCTTTTAATGAAAATCTAAGGATGTCACACAAGATTCAATGCATATACTTTTCATAAAAGAGGGTTTGCAATCATACGTGATTTAGGACAACAAACTATTTCAGATCTGATGTAAAAAGGATGCAATTTCTTTTAAACACGGGTTCACCAAAATGTTATGGGTGAAAAAGTAGGGAAATATAGTTTGTATAAACCAAATCAAGCCTCTCTTTCACTTACACAACATTAGGAAATAGGAACCGAGCTCTCTCACTATGAAGGATCAAGCTACTAATTCCTAGGTCCTTTTAGGCTTGTTGTAACTGAATAGATGCCTCAATTAGGTTTTTACAAGGTTCAAGCAACCAAATGGCATGAAACCCTAATAGTAAGATATATAATAACCCACTAATTTTTGACACAGAAACAAATAAACAGACTATAGAAATGCAGAGTAGAGGTTACAGAGACTGTGTACCCAAAAATTGAGGACCTGCTAGACAAGGGCACCCGCCCTAATATCCTGAAAGTTTTCAATTGTTGAAATCTTCTATACTTGGTGTCGAAGTGTTTCCAGAGGGTTCTAGGTCCAGGATATAAAGCCCAATTAGACTAGGGTGCTCACCCTAGTGTCCTGATTATTTCGTGATGCCAAAACTCAGAGTTGTGTGACGACTGTATCTATAATACCTGTTCACCTTTCACTCCTTTTCGCTGGATCTTTCTAAATACAACCTGCACATACAAAAGGAGGAGAAAGATGGTTGTGGCTATATAGGAGTTTGCATCAATCAAACCCCGTCTTTGGTATTTCTACATCAACAATAGCCAATGATAAAGATCTACAGATGTGTGTGCTCATAGATCATATGTGTATGCAAAAAAATAAAACCCTAGATGACTCAAGCATTAAAGATAAATCAACACAATGTTTCATTTGAGGAAACAACAACTTCACCTCAAGGAGATGATAGCAATGAAGACTTGTAGAACAAGAAGGAGAGACAGCCATATCCGCATAGGATTCCCAAGCTCAAGTTGGAGGATTCAACCCTTCTCTCGATCATATAAAGGGCTTGACAAAACCCTAGGAAGAGAAAGATAGGCTCAAGATCTTGATTCCTAATCTCCACCGAATATCTCCATGATAGCAAATATCAATATCTTCAAAGAGCTTCAACAAGATGTTGATCTTCAATAGCAACAGTGGTAGAATTTTGACATAGTAAGCTTGCATATAGATTGTGTGTGATAAAATGATTTTCAATTCCCTTTAAATACCAGACCTTAAAATTTAAATATTCAAAATAATGTGCCAACGTTGCGTGAAAACCAAAATTTGAAATCAGAATCCCGAGGTACACGGAACAAGCTGACACCACCTCGAAATTCAGGACCCGAAAAAATAGGGCAAGACTAGGGCACGAGTGCCCTAGTCTAGACCCTATATTTCACTCAAGGTCTGCCTTTAGGGGGTCTAGAATGTCTAGACTCCAAATTCTATTTTTAGGGGTAGTCAACAATTGCTTCAGAATACGACATTGCTTTAGTGAGATATAGGTCAATCGGGGTTTAGGATGGTCAGAAACAAAAAGGGTAAGAGGACACCAAAGGAGAGTAGCTAAGCTATGCGAAATTGTGCCATTCCATACAGGAGGACAATTTCTAACATAATAGGTACCCATACAAATCAATTTGGCTCAAGATAACGATTGGTCTTATCCATGCAATCAACCACATGATCATAATTTATGCCAAAGTGGACAATTCAATCAAGCTTTGACAGTGCAAAACCAATTAGTCCCTTCAGAGAAGCAAGCTAGTTCTAATCAGGAGATGGTGGGAGGGCAGGAACAAATGCAAAATAATTCTACCTTGATGAATTGGACACAGGATGATTTCTGTGGTGTCAATTAGGGCACAAGCCCAATATCTTTCAACACAAGGGCTAAAAGGAGGGAGACCGAGGATGCAATGATCCCTACAGTTGCTCATGCCCCCACTTCTCAAGCATCTACATCCCACACACCCTTAACAAATGCAACGAAGGAAAAAATTCCAAGGACACCTTTAGCCTAGGTAGATCATTCTGCCAGGTGGGTGAATTCAGCACCACAATAGCAGCCCCAGGCCAGTCAATGATCCAATGTTGACTCTGCTATTGCCAAAACTTCTCAAAAGGTTAGTCAAATTCCCTTCAGCATAGTCGATCAAATGAAGAAGACCAACCTCAATGTCACTATGTGGGATGCTATATTGATCCCATCACAGAGGCATTTGTTGCAGGAAGCTTTGACAAGCTTCAATTAGTCTGCCTTAGAGGCAACAAAAGAAAAGGTCATCGTCCCAGCAAGCCAATGCCAACCAAAAAAAGAGGGAATAAGCACAAGAAAAACTAGTAAGCCCCCTCCATTATATGTTTCCCTAATCATTAGTGATAAATTGTTACATAATTACATGATAGATTCTGGGGCGGGTACTTATGTTATGCCTAAAAATATAGTTGATAAGTTAGACATTGAATACGAGCCTATGAATAAGGGGGTTGTGCAATTAGATGGTTCTGTTGTTAAGATAGTAGGTGTGATTAAGGATTTAAAACTCACCCTACATGCATGCCCTAGCTACTCTATTTCACAAGACATCTTGGTTATTGACCTCCCTGCATACTTTGGCATATGTCTATCTAGGGATTTCACTGCTAAAATAGGTGGGTACCTATCTTTTGATTGATCCCACATATTATTTAGAACAAGATATGGCACTAATGTGACCATTAAGGCTGAGCCTATTACTAATGATCATGTAGAGCCTCATACACCCATCCCTTTGGACATGAACTGTATAATCCATGAGTTGGAGGAGGATGACAACAGTATGCATGTGGCTGCAACACCAGTGGAAGAAATCCCTGATATACTGTTTGATGAGTGGGCAAACTATTTTTAGTTTGACACTCCTGATCATATAGAAGACACAAGGCTAGGCACTTATTGTATTCATGAGGAGGGTGCCATCATCCCTAATCTTGAGAAGGCAACGTCAGATCTGAGTGGGGTATGGTAGATGTATTTTGATGGCTCCAGAAGCAAAAATGGAGCAGTTGTTGGGGTTGTACTAATTTCACCCCATAAAGAAATTTATTTATCTGCTTTTAAACTATAGTTCAGTTGTACTAATAATGTGGCTAAATATGAGGCCTTAATTCAGGGTATGCAACTGGCACAAAAGAGAGGAATAAAAATTTCACTAGCATTTGGTGACAGTGAACTTGTTGTCAACCAAATCAGATCACAAAGTGCTTCAAAGAATGACTTGCTCAAGTCATATAAACATAGAGTCTAGGATCTGATTGAAGACTTTGATGCCTTCAATATACAGGCAGTGCCCAGACAAAGAAACAAGGATCTTGATAGGCTGGCTACAGTCCCAATTTGACATTCCCCAGAATGTCAAACAAAACTCAGATCAGTATGTGAAGATTGTTGTGAGGCCTGTTGTGCCTAATAACATATCTAACTAGCAAGTATTTGAGAATGACCAACCGATTGTAAATTTATTACAAGATGAGGTAGAGTTTGCTGCCAAGAATCAGTCAATATTGCAAGAGCAATATGGTGATCAAGTGATCCAGCTGAAGACCAATAAGTTGCCTAGGGGATTGGTCACTTTAGAGAACATTTTTGGTGCTGATGATCAACCTAAAAGGGATAAGATGAACATGATAGTCAAGAAAGAAGACTATGAAGAGGTGGAGATTGTACATGGCAGATTTCTAAAGCATGGAAAGGTATGCGATCAAGCTGAAAGACAAGGTTTTGTTGAACTCTGTGATGAATTTGATGATTTAATTGCTTGGGATTATAGGAATCTAAAATGCTTTGACCCTAGTTTCATACCATTGATTTAGATCCCAATGCAAAATCTATCTACCAAAAACAAAGGCCAATCAACTCCAAAATTGATCCATTAATGAGAAAAGAGCTATCCAAACTCATAGAGGACAAAATCATTTATCCAATTAAACATTCCTTTGGGTTGGCTAACCTAGTTCCAGTCAAGAAGAAAAATGGAGAAATTAGATTGTGTGTGGACTTTAGAGACCTAAATAAGGCCTCCCTTAAAAACCACTATCCACTCCCTTCCATGGAGCAGATTCTCCAAACAATGGTAGGAGCTGAAAGATTTTCACTCCTAGATGGCTACTAAGGCTATAACCAAATTCTTGTAAAAGAATCAGATCAGTACAACACATCCTTTACCACCAAGTGGGGTACTTTGGCTTATCAGAAAATGCCATTTGGGTTGACTAATGTTGGGGCAACCTTCCAAAGGGCAATGGATTTGGCTTTTAAAGGCCTAATCAATTTATATTATTTTATTGTATCTTGATGATTTAACTGTGTATTCCAAGCATGTAGCTGACCACCTGGGTCATTTGAGAAAAGTCTTTGAAAGATGTAGGGAATATGGTATATCATTGAATCTAAAGAAATATGTGTTTGTTGTCCCAGAAGGCAAATTTTTGGGACATGTGGTTTCAAAAGAAGGGTTGGCTATTGATCTAGAAAGAACCGGTGCCATTTTGGCTCTCCCCCTTCCTAGTCACAAGAAGGGCCTGCAAAGTTTTTTGGGAAAGATTAATTTCATGAGGAGGTTCATACCCAATTTTGCTTCAATAGAAAAACCCCTCACCGCCATGCTTAAGAACACTGCCTTCACATGGTCAAAGGAGGGCAGAGATAGTTTTGAAGTTGCCAAGCAAGCTATTACACAAGCTCCCATGCTAATAAACCCTAACTATGGAAAGGATTTTATCCTTTATGCCTTTGGAGGCAAGGAAGGTATATTAGTAGTTTTAACACATCAGAATAAAGAGAAATTGGAACAACCAATTGCTTTCTTCATCCAACCACTCAAAGAATATGAGCTGAAGTATGATTTCGTTGAAAAACAAGTGTTTGATGTGGTGAAAGCACTAAAAAAGTTTAGGCATATGCTTTCAAACAACAAGATACAGTTGATGGTGAACCACCCTAGAGTTAAAGAATTCCTTTTGATCAGAGATATCAATGAAAAAAGGGCTGCCCGTGGATTACAAAAGTAATGGAATATGATGCAAATATCAACATCACCAAGCTAGTGTGAGTCAAAGGCTTGTGCAAGTAGATGGCTGCAGACCTTGAAGATAGAGATGATGCTGTATGTGTCCTTGGGCAGACACAACCAGTCGGTTCCCATGCTCCAACTGACTCGCACCATGATATGGTCACATTTATGCAGTCAGTTAGATGTCCAAATGGACTGGATCAAGCAAAAAGAAGGTATTTCATGCTCCAGTCTATTCCTTATGTTCTTGTTGATGGTGTCTTGTTTAGGAAAGACATCAATGGGGTTCTTCTTAGATGCATTGCACAAGATCATACCTCTAGGGTGCTAGAAGAATTTTATAATGGCCCTGTTAGTGGCCATTATTCTCTAAGAACAATTGCTATCAAGATCATGAGGGTTGGTTATTATTGGTCCAATTTATTTAGAGACACCCATAGATGGGTAAGAAGTTGCAAATAATGTGCATTATTTGCAGGAAAACAAAGGTTGGTTGCTCTTCCCCTACACCCAATTCAGACTGATCAACCATTTTCCCAATGGGGTTTGGACTTCATTGGGATGATTAATCCACCTTCCAGTGCTGACCACAAGTGGATTTTAGTAGCCACTGATTATTTCACCAGGTGGACAGAGGCGGTTGCATTGAAGGATGCTACAAAGACCTCCATTTTAGACTTCCTTGAGGGGATAGTTACCAGGTTTGGTGTTCCATTCACCATTATCTCTGACAATGCCGAGGCCTTTGTAGGCACAAAAATCAATGAATGGGCACTTAATTATGGGATTTACTTGAAGAAATCATCTAATTACTACCCTCAAGGGAATGGTATGGCTGAGTCTACCAACAAGAACCTGATTAGGATCATCAAAAGAACAGTGGATGATAATCAAAGAGCTTGGCATTCCAAGTTGAGGAATACTCTCTGGGTTGATAGGATTACCCCTAAGAGGGCCATTGGCAATTCCCCTTCCATGTTGGTATACGAAAAGGAAGCAAGATTTCCATTATCACTTGAATTTCCTTCCTTTGAGCTAGCCTAGCAACTAGAATTGCTAGAAAATGATGCCATGATAGTCAGGCGTGCTAAGCTGATGGAGCTTGGAGAAAAAAGGGATGTCACCATAAAGAGCCTCGAAGCCCACCAAGATCAAGTCAAGAGGACCTTTGATAGAAAATCAGTTGACAGAGTCTTCCAAGAGGGAGACTTAGTGCTGAAATGAGGTGAAGACAGAGCTAAGGCTGGGAGGCATTCCAAATTTGATGCCTTATGGAGTGGTCCTTACATCATCACCAATTGCAAGCAAGCTAATGCCTTTCAACTCTCCAAGATGATTGGTGAATCACTCCCAATCCTAGTGAATGAGATTCATCTCAAACCATACTTCTGAGTTTGGTTTTGGGATCCTTGTAAATATTTAGAGTAGGTTCGTTTATGTTTTAGGTTTCCCTTCCTCTAAGTGCTTTTGCACAAGCAGCTTTCTCATTAGGAAATTATTTGCCTTGTTGTGTGTTTTTGTGTTTTCTGGAGGCAGTTTCAGTTCTATTTGGTCATGCTGTTGCAATGTCTTTTGACTTTGTGCCCAATGGATTGTATAAGGCAACTAGATCCCCGTGTTTAGTAGGCAAACACCCCTGCATAGTCACTAAAATGTTGTCATATTTTGCCCAGGCCAAAATAATCCAAATTCCCTCCTTCCATCAGAGAAATCCGATCTAAGAAACCCTAAATGGAATGATGTTTCCCTTAGAAAATCCTAGAAAAAATCCCAAAAAATTCTAAGTGTTTTGCCCCTTTCTTTTACCTTAGCAAAATTTAAGTTTGGCAAACCTTTGGTTCACCGATTTGTCGGTTTGTCGACTGAGGAGTACTAAGGTAGAAATTGGCTAAGGCAAAGCAGGTAGGCAAAAGATTTAACTAAGGATAGAAGTTTTGCCTTATCGACAAAAGTTTGGTTCTGTGAACCTTAGGTTCACCGACTAAGCAAGGCAAGGCAGGCGGAAGCGGTTAAGACAGATAATGGCAAAACTAAAGCAAAGAGTTTGACTTTGTCGACAAACTTAAGGTTTGGCAAACCTTAAGTTCGTCGATCGACAACTTTGCCGACAAAGGAAAAGAGGAAGAGTAAAGCAAAAGGTAGAGGCATGGATGGTTCGTGGCAAAAAAGATCTGCCTACCAAAGAAAAGAAAGAGAAAAGGTGAACCATCAACGGTAAATTTGGTTCGCAAAAGAGGAATTTCATTGATAAGGTGAAAAGTAACAAAGTGAAGATGAAGCCACATGGGAAATAGTTTGCGAAATGCAAATTTCACTGACTAAGGAGAAAAAGACTAAGGAAAGGGGCCACCATTGGCTAATCGGCAAAAAGACAAACCCGCCAACAAGTTTGCAATTTCTCAAATTCACTGATAAGGCAATTTGCTGACTAAGAGGCCAAGTTCACAAGAGTGGAAAATCAGTGACAAATGAGTCAAGGGAAAAAGAAGAGAAAATTAGCTAAGGGGTGGTTTGCAAAAAGGAAACTTCATTGACAAGGCAAAGAAGAAAAGGAAGAATATAGGCCAAGTTCACGAAATGAAAATTTCACCAATAAAGAGACAAACTTGCCAAGTTTGCCAAATAGAGAATTTGCTAATAAGGCAAAATGAAAGACAAAGAGAAACAAGAATAGTTCACGAATGGGGAGATTTGTGGATAAGGCAAAATGGAAGGTAAAGAGCCAAATAGAGATAGTTCACAAAAGTGCGATTTTGTCGATATGGCAAAAGAAGAGACAGAGGCAAGCTTGGTTCGTGAAAATGAGATTTTGCCGATAAGGTAGAATAAAAGGCTAGAATGATGAAATTAATGGAATATGATATAATTCTTTAGAATATTTAAAGAAATTTAAATATTTTAAAGTGTTGTAAAAGCTTGAAGGACACAATTTTCTACTATTGCAGAAGGGATTTAATACCTGAAGTACAAATATTGTAAAAAGTTAGAATGAGGTAGTTGAAATAGTTAAATCCTTCAATGTGATTGTACAAGAAGGGTTAAAATGGACTTTACTAGTACATGGAAGGATTTCAGACCTTCCCTTTTTAATGTGTCTAACATCCCATGCATGCAAGAGATCTTCTTCTGCCATTTTACAGGCCTGATAGGGCATGGTTGCTGTCCTATTCTGTAGATCTTCTGACAACACTTTTGGACCAAAATTGAATGCAGCGTGGGCATGTGCAAGGTCAGTTGACTGGTTTTCAATGCCCAATGTTGTAGATGGATTCAAATGCTATATATACATGAAGCAAAGATGTAAAAAAGGTTGTTGGTTAGCTGTTGTTCTAGGCTATTATGCTGGCTAGAGAATTGTTGTAATTGCAGACCTTGTAATGCTTTACAAGAGCTGACTAGATTTGATACATTGTGCTTGCAATTGAGCCTTTGATGTCTCTAGTCGTTGCTCACCAATGAATGTAAACTATTATTTTGTGTCTATTTCCTCTGCAGTTTATTCTTCTATTTTGTAATGGCTTTCTAGCCTTCATGATCAATATAAACTATCATTTTGCCTCTCTGTAGCTTTGCACTGTGTTTATTTGAATATTGTAGGCTAATATTGTGGATAAAATGGTCCCTATAGTAGTTTTAGTTTTCTACCCAAACCTTTGTGATAGTTCACTTGAGTCTATGTGAGTTCATTGTAGTTTTGAGGTCATTGTTGTGTTAATGCAAACACAGTTAAACACATTATAAATCGAGTGCATCGCCTCCTTTTCATTCCAGTACTTCTTCTTCCCCTTTTCCTGTGAGTGTAGCATTATATTTAGTTTAATTCTCTGAGCCTTAAGCTCAGAAAGAGGAATCAGACTTCTTTGGAGGTTTGGTCTCAAGTGCAAGGTCCCACACCTTGAGACCAATCCCATGTTACTCTGAAATTGTTGAGACTGTCAAAGCTTCAACAAAAGGGTGTAATTTCAGGTGATAACACCTTCCATACATAATCCACATTATAATCCATTATCCACCTACTCCACCTCCCTCTCATGCAATCCCCTAGCAACATCTTTGAGCATAATGACATTTGACATGGTCCATGTGCGTAATCCATCTTTAAATGGGACTATTGCCTTTTAAGGAACTAGATGCTTGAGTCCTTCTTGTCCATATCCACCTATTCCATCCAAATAGCAAAACAAAAAAAAAGAAAAATCACTCATCCAATGGTGATAACTTGGCAAACAAGCACCTTGGATAAGTACCATGATGAAAACCTAGCAAACAAGCATCATGTGTAGGTGGATTATCTATGTACCTGACACTTGGGGGCATGTTGTCTCATCTACTCATCCTATCATTCCTTCTACCTATCCTTCCTATCATATCTTCCTTATCCATTATATCTGCATAATTATCCCCTTGATCTAATCCATCCTCCTTTCCTCCTTTTTGATCTTGATAATGGTTGGGGCAAAATGTTGAAGCATGCTTTGGACATCCCTTGATATACCTTATCCTTGCCAATCAATCCAATCAATCCTATTGTCATAAGCTTTGTCATGTAAAATCCTAAGCATTATACCTAGAATGGGGCATGTTATTCCTATGCAACAGTCTTTGGAGATCACATCCTAAACACCTCATCCATTCCATCCACTATTTCCTATCATTTTATCCATCCATCTATCATGAGTCTTCCATCCCCTTTACTATCTCCCATACTTTCCATTCTTCCAATTCTATCTCCATCCCTAGCATCTAGACATGGTTTTCTCTTGTCATTGGTATCTAGCATTTAGGCTATCCAAATTGTTATCCAATGTCAACATCAAAAAAACTTCAAAATCCAAAAAAAATCATAACATTCAAAATCCAAAAACATCAAAACAATTCCAAATCCAAAAACATCAGAACAATTCAAAATCCAAAAACATCAAAATATTCAAAACTCCAAAAAAATCACAACATTCTGAAAACCAAGCAATAAATCCAAATGCAAGTCATTCTTAATCCATACCAATCCAATCAAGTAATCTAGCCAGTCATCCAAAAGCATACTTTGGTTTTGTTTCCAACCTTGTTATCAAACCAATCAATCAATCATTTATCCAATCATCATCAACGAGATATATCATTCTCACATCATTGTGTTGTTCTAGGGATATATCGTTCCCCACAATGACAACATTATCCTTAATCAATCATTGATCAATCAATCATCGATTCACAGCTTGATAGGGGCAATACCTTGTTTTGTTTGAATCATTTGTGCATGCTTGCTTGTGTGCGTTATCATTTTATCTTGCAAGTCCTTATCATTCTAGCTAATATTCATATCTTATGTATGGTGGAATATGTTTTTGCATACCTTTGAATCTAAGATCCCATTATACCTTTTGTGCACTTGGACTATGCTCTAACTTTCCTTCCTCATACGTCTAGACAAGGTTGTATTACACTAGGTGCACAAGACACACTGTCACCTTGGTCTTTATACCTTGGTGCATAATGTCTCATGTTATATCAAACTGTATGGTTGCTCACCTCAATGTAACATAACGTATCATTCATCCATTTGATCCATCCCTTATCTTTCCTCCACCTCCTTAATCAATATGTTTCATCCATTTCGAGAGCCTACTCATGTTCTTCTAACCCGCCTATCCTCTCAAGGGGGCATACCATCCCTACATCATCTTTCCTTGTCACTTTCAAGTGACTGGGGCATCATCATCCCTAATCCTACCATCTTCTTCTATCCAACCAAACACTATATTTTATCTTTCTTTGAAATGATGTTTCTTCACAACACCATCTCAAAGAGGGGCAAAATGTAGACACCTAAAATTAACTCCAATTTCACCATCACTCACTATACCTTATTCGGCCACATTTATAAAATAATTATTGATTATTTAATTTAGTTTTCCCACTTCATAGCATTAATTAAATAACTTACAATTATTTAATTAATCCATACTGTATTCTAATATTAATTAAATAATTTATAATTATTTAATTAATTAAATCATGATCCTACATTAATTAAATAAATCAAATATTTATTTAATTAATTCAATTCACAATCCAATATTGATTAAATAAATCAAGTATTTATTTAATTAATATCACATCTTCTTCTCAATTCCTTTCCTTTTTTAACTCATGTGTATCTAATTAATTTATTTAATTAGATAATCCTCTCAATTATCCTCTCATCTTCTTTTGATTTATTTCCTTTTAAATCAAATAAAAATCAAATCCTTTTCCTCTTTCAAATCTTATCTTCTACTTGTTTTATTTCCTTTAAAACAAAAAATCAAATCCCTTATCTTCTTTCAAATCTTATCTTTCACTTGTTTTATTTCCTCTTTTGTGAAATAAAGCAAAAATCAAATCTCTATCTCTAAAATCAAATCTTACCAAATCCTCTTCCCTCCACATCAAAAATCTATAAATCTAGCCTCAACCAAGCCATTATGATGAAAGTTATGCTACAGGAGTCACGAGCAACCAACATATCAACATCTCAATCATTCTATCAATCTCTCATAACAAAGCTAGTAGGGCTTGGGTGCAACTCTACTTCGTTCTAATCGAATTGTGCGGATTTGATTGAAGGAGAAGGGTTTGTGTATTTGCATTTATCTTCTATTTTCCTTTTATCACTTTTCACGTATACAAAATATATGGATATTCTTTGTTAGACTTAAATGAATATGCATTATATATATATATATATATATATATATATATATATATATATATATATATATATATATATATATATATATATTATAAATAGTAATCTAAATATAAAATAAATGTTTTTCTATGCGATATGGAGCGGAGTTGAGGGAGTTTAAAGAAAATTTCAAAGGAGATATTGGTGGTATTTTAAACGTCAAAGGCATGCAAAACAAAAGAGGACTGAAGTTAAGATCAAAAGCTTGACCTAAAAATACAATGATATTTTTAGAAGAGGAGATTTTTAAAAGAAACACACAACAGAGGATTGAGAGTCAGGGATCATTATGAGAAATCAGTGATAGAAAGGAGAAAGGAGAGAAAATAAGCATGAAGAGGCATAGATTAAATTTGGCAAGAAAAGCATGAACCAACTGGGTATTCTTTTCTAAAAAGCTTTCTTGAATCTGCAAGTATTGTTGTGTATAAAATTATTCAATCAGTTGTTTATAAAAGACTTCCCAGTATGCTTTTTAAATATGTTATTGGCCCTACTAGTTTTAAATCGACCCCTTATTTATGCTGCCAGCCTAAATTGTTTCCTAAATGGCCTAAAACAACCTCCTCGAAGGTTTTAACCGCTTGTTAGGTGGTCGACCTGCTTATGTTCGCCTATGTTTTCTTCCTCTCTATCTGATGAATAATTTTCTAGCCTTTAAACTACGTCTAAACTGATCCATTTTGGTCTGTTTATCCATTTTGTCTACCTCTGTAATTACTATTAAAATGACCTAAAGACCTTGTTTTTACCTCATTATTCTTTTATCAAAAATTGATAGTTCCAAATCGACCTGTTATGCTTTCTTGTTTGTTCCTCCATGGATTTAACGAATTCCATGTATACTAGCGACCTGTTCTTGATGCTATCAGCCTATTTTAAAATCCTAATGGCCTGCATAGTGTTGACTGCTTTAAACTTTCAACCTACATTTCAGATTGGGTTGTTTATGGTTCTTGACAACTTGATTCCGTGATGGTACTAGTCTTTCCCTTACTCTCTCAGCCTGAGTATTCTCCTTATCGATATGCTTTGTTAGACCCTTTTTTGTGGGTATTCTTGTCGTAGTTTGTAAACCTCTGTCGTAGACTGTTTTAAATCCTATTGTCACCATTTTATTTATTCATGTCATAGTTTTATTAATCCTATTATCATTTTATTTACTCCTGTCACAACAACTATTTTATCCTGTTACAATAGACTCTATGTTCCGGTAGGAAACTAGACTACGTTTTTGTAGTAGATTTAACATGTTTCATGTAACAGACAACATGAATTCTTGTTCTAGATTTTAGAATATTTAATCAACTTTTCTTCCTATGTGTTGTGAAATAAAAAGTGGACATTTGCCTTTTTACTTCCTAGTTTAGTTCCTAGGTCCCCATGTTTACACTCTATAAGCAAATTATTCATCTCAATGAGAAATCCCCCAAAACCCATGACAAATGAGGACTAGGGTCCCATTTTATGTCTAAGTCCTAACCAAAAAGGCCCCCTAGACTTGGGCGCTCATGCCCAAGTCCACCTTGATTGGTTGGGGTAAAATTAAATGTTGTCGACATAGGACTTTTAAATGGGTCCTCCCTTGTTGGCTCTTTCAATTAATTTATGAAAGTTTAATGGATAAGCATATATAAATGAGTGTATGACTTCATTTTAAACTTACATGGATAACACGAACTTGTGATATTGGAGCTGTAGACACCTAAAAATGTCTTGATCATCAAACCGACTCCCAACATCCCTAAACATACCAATTTCCCTTCTAATCGATTAATTAAATTTTTATTTAATTAATCATCCCTTCATCACTTAATTTTTCATCATTTTATCCCCAACAATTGGATTAATTCTATTAATTCAATAGTTCAACTTTAGCCAATAGATTAAATACATATGCAATAATTATTTGGTCAATTTCTCCCTCCTCACTAAATCCAATTAATTAGCTAAATTATGTTTAACTAATTAATTCAACCTATTGATTGACCTATCGCTACCCTAGGTAATTAAATAGCCATTATTTAATTGCCTACCCTAGCCTATCTCATCTTAGCCTTATGATTAATTAAATAAAACCTTATTTAAATTAATCCTAACCTCTCATTAAAGTAGTCAAACCTAGCTTAACACTCTTCCCCACATCCTCTAAATTAAAAATTGAAATATATCCCACATAAATCATTTTTTTAATAAAAATATGTCCAACATCACATTTAATTCCTCTTACACCCCTTACCCATGCCATGCCTCATTTATGCCCACTCATCCCCAAATGAATTTTTAATTCATTTTATCCTTCCCCATGTGAATTTTTAATTCACACATATTCCATCTCACCCAACCTTATTAACTCCACCCCCTTCTCAAGATGAATTTAAAATTTATCTTTATTCCTAGCCCTCCATTCCTCCAAGATGAAATCTGGGCCCTCCATATCATCTTCATCCTCCTCCATTGATCTCCCAAATCAATCTCAACCCTTGGATCAAAATCTCTCCAAAATGTTTATAAATACAACATCCTTCAACCCATTTTGTGATTCAATTTTCAAGTAATGTTACCATGCCCAAAAATCTCTTGAGCTAGCTTGTGAGTTGCATTAGAATAGAGCATTTCACATTATTTTCCTTATCTAGGGAATATCTTAGGAACTTTTGGGTGCAAGCTCCTTCCCCTTTGATGAGATTGGGTCTTCATATCAAGGTATAACTTCTTGTTTTGCATGCATTTAGTTTGTGTTTTTACCTTCGATTTGGATTTCCTAATCACATTGGCACACCCGGTGGGACCTGTAAGGTCTAAATCTAATCATCTTTTTGTGAGTTTTGTTGTTTGAGACATGCTTTTTAGGTCTGACGCTATCTACCGGCGCAACGGTGCCATCTGTGGAACCTTTTAGCGCTATCTATTGTTTTAGCGCTATTTCATACAACACTTTCTCTCTTAAATCTCACTCACATATCCATCTGATCTTTGTTCTTCTTGTTGTTTTCTAGGGTTTTCTGTTCTCTGTTTGTGTAGGGATCTTGAACAGAGGGGGGGAGGTCATGCCAAAATTTTATTAAGAACCAAACACATATTTTGGCTTTCATCTTGTCTTGCTTTCCATTCCTTAGGCTAACAAACTAACAAGACCCTTTCCTTTGCAGTCTAACCCTCTGTTTTGGTTAGGAAGACCTTTGTTTTGTAGGCCTGACAAGTTCAACCTCATATCAACACTATCGGCACCCAGAGCGGCTCTATTTTCAACTCTTGACCAGACCAATCAGTCACATGCACAGTGGCGCTTTGTTACCTACATATTAGCGCTATCGTATATTTTAGTGCCTTCTATAATCTATTTTAGCGATATCTTCTTATTTGGCGCATTCTGTAATCTGTTGTAGCGCTATCTTTTGTTCTAGCGCATTCTATATCTGGTTGTAGCGCTATTTGGTAGATCAGCGCTATCTTTATGTATATCAGTGCTATAGTCCAGGGCGGTTAGGTTTTAGGTCAGTTTCTGTCATTAGCGCCATTTAGGGTTAACAATGGCACCATTTGATCTCTGTTTTAGCACTATTTTTACAGGCTAACTTTGGGTTATGTGTAGGGATTGATAAGCTGTTTGTAGGTCATCACCATCATTCTACAGCCACTAACAAGTTCTTGTAGGGTTTTATCTTTAGTTTAAAATGAACACTTCAATTGGTGCTTAAAAAGAACCCTTGTATGTTAGCATAAACAAACATTTCAAGTTGGTGCATTAAAATTGATCAACAAAACAACAAACAAATCTTTGTGTGCCTTAGCTTAGGAAACATTTGAATTTGGTGCTCTAAAATTCACAAGTGCTTGCCAACAACTCAACAAACATTTTAATTTTGGGCTTTAAAAAGAACCACAAAGTGCATCATAACTTATTAGATTAAAAAGAACAACAATCTGCATTTTTCACTCATCTAAACAAGAAAACATATCAAATTTGTGTGAAGTGTTTTCGTGATGATGTTTGTGTGGTGAAAAGTGTATGCTCTTCCCTCGCACCATTGGTGATCTTGGGAATCAAAAGCTTCTCACAACACTTGCATAAATCACCCCCAACATAATCCAAAGAACTAAAATGAACCTTGTTTAGCGTGATACAAACACAAAATATACGCATGCTCTCCCCTCGCATCCTTGTATGAACTTGGGGATCAAAAGTATTTTTGTGGTTGTGTTGCTTTTGTTAATCCTTTAGAGGGCCGGCCACCCCGCTTCGAAAGGTGGGAACGACCCAAGTGGCAACAAGCTAAAGCCTAGCTCTTTCGAGCTGCTATATAAAATAATGTGTTTTTGACGAAAGTCACAAGCAACATGTGTTGTTGTGTCATACCGACAACCAACCTCCCCCAAAACCCTCCAAGGCATAACCCTTGGAGGCTGGGAGACTCCATAATGGAGAGTAGCGCTGCTACACATATGACCACCTGAACGAATGCACTTACTACGAACCTTTGTTTTTGCAAGCCAAAAACCTTCTATTTGTTGACACAAAAGGTAACCTTTGAAGCGGCCCTGATTCATGCAGTTCTTAGCTGAGGTAGCAGAGAAAATCCTAAGGTTTGGTGAGGGACAAGCCTTCGTGGAAACCTAGATCTTGGTATGCATGAGAAGTGAGTGCACTGTAAGGGGGAGCCAGTGCTACCAAGATCTTGGAGCTACCCACTTCGAATAGGCGCAACTAGGGGATCAACAAATACTGTCCTATCTTCGCCTTAGGTTGTACAAAGTGCTTGCTTAAGAAAATCACACGTCTTTTCACAAACAAAATCTTGGTTATTGTGTGCTATTGTGCTTAAAGTGTTTTCAAAAAACTTGCCAAGAAACAATAAAAATCATTTGATCAAACTTCATATCAAAACAAATCCAAATCTGTCATCAAAATCCATCTTTTTCAGAGCCTCGACCAACACTGACCTGTTTCAGTGCCATCTCTATCTGCTTTTGGTGCCATTTCACCTGTGGATTGGCGCTATTTGCATATTGACTTGCCTGAAACTAGAGAAAATTCCATTGTGATCTATAGGACATGCTTTGCCATAATCCATAATCACCTTCCAAAAATCTGTCCATACCCCACTCATTTTATCCAAAATTTTCCAATCATACCTTCATTTTGACCTTAGAGAATCAATCATTATAATTATCGGACCCTTTGCTATACCATAACCCACTCAATTTCATCCTCATTAATCTTTGCATACCTTTTTGGACCAAACAAACATCTTTACCACAAAAAAATCATTCCAAAATCCTTTCGCTTCTCTCATCAAAAACATATCCAAATCTTCAAAAATCCAAACACTCATCAAAGAACCATCAATCAAACATCCAAAACTCATCATCCCTTTGAGCTAAAGCTAGATATAGATTTCATCTTTTATATCATATTTTGCTTGGAGAGTCAATAGTCAACCTTTCAAGTAAAATAATCATCCTTCTTTGTGTAAGGTCATTAGTCTACCCCAAACAAAGAGAAACATCCATCTGTGCGACACAAAACTAGATCTTACTTAAGCTCAATTTGTTGACCTTCAAATCCTTTTCAAAAACATCATCCTAATCTCTCATACCAAACATCTAGTTCATCTAAAAAAAAATTCACCATCCAAATCAACATCAAAATCCCTTTCGTCAAATCATCTTCAAGCAAACTTCATCTATCATCTACCATTTTGGTCCAAATTTTTGTAAAACATCAATATCACCCCCCTATCCCTAGATTGATACTTTTTTGAAGAATCATCTTAGAAGTGAGAAATCTATCCTTTATCACGCTACAATCACCCTTTCATCTTCCATTCCACTACCACATCCTCTTTTGGGTTCAACAGATCAATCCAGATTCTCTAAGGTCTCCATCCCCCTTTCGTCCACCTCAAAATCAAATCCATACACTTGCATGCCCATAACTAGATCACAACACAAGAAGAATCAAGCAATGGCAGACTTTGGACAATATATGGGCATAGGAATGCCTAATACCAACGACAACAACCTACCAACCAACCAAACACACAACCCACCTATGGTCTTTCAAATTCTGACATATAATCCCAATGAAAATCCCTTTCATTTCTTGCAACCAACACCACCACCACCACCACCATCAACCATCCAAAATGTCCCCACCATGTCCCAAGATGACCAAGATGTCTTTAACTTTACACAAGACGCCGACAACATGGACTTGCTTGACAAAATCCTAAGGTTAGATCCAAATAGATATCTTGACTACCTCCTCAAAATTGGTGCCCAACCACCCCACAACATGACATTGTCCCAACCATCCACCTCTAACATCAATCCTACCATATCCTCCCAACCATCTACATCAAACACATAACCTGTTGTCTCACAAACCTCAACTCCCACCATATCTACCGCACCACAAGCTCTAATGTTACCACATCTACAATCCCCGCAAGTGTCTCCAATCCTACCACCTCCCAACCCATCATCACATCCACTACCACAACTACTGTAAACTATTCCATTCCGCAAATCACCTTGGGCATACAAGGGAACCTCACACATGCAAGTGCTTCCACAAGTGTACCTCCACTCAACCCTCAAACCATAGCCTACATGCGACAATTCTTCTCACAACCACCTTACAACATGACCAACCCATCTAACGTCAACGCATCTCATGTCAATCCATCCAATGTCAACCCATCTCATCTCACGTATCTACAAAACCCCATAGCATCATCAACACATCATAATCCCAATCCTTAAATAGCTCCCCATATTCTCCAACAAATCCACGCTTACCAACAATACCTCGCACAACTCAACCAAAACACCACCCCACAGTACCAAAACACGATCTCCCAAAACCTCCAACATCCAACCCCAACCAATCTCCAACACCTCATCCATCAGCAAACCTACACACCTCAACCGCCACCAACCCCGGATCTCACAAGTGTTGTACAGGCCTTGATTCAAAAGGTAGATGATATACAAACTGGGGGAAAATGCAAGCATTATTCCTTTGAGGATATTTGTCCCTATCCATTTGATCAGACATTGTACATGCCCCCTTTCCCCAAAAAAATTGAAACACCCAAATTTGACAAATACAAGGGAAAGGGAGACCCTAGGGATAATTATAGGGAGTTCTACCTCACTTTCTTAGAAGTCTCAAACAACGATACATATCTAATGAGACTATTTCCAAGAAGCCTCGGTGGTCAAGCCACCGAGTGGTTCGCACATCTTCCCCCGAGCATTAGGTCTTTCCTTGAGCTCGCAGAAAAATTTGTCAATCATTTCTCCTATAACTTCGAACATGAAATATCTATGATTGACCTTTGCAACACAAAGCAAAAGAATGAAGAATCTTTCGCTTCCTTCTTGCAAAGGTGGAGAAGCTTAGCAAGCAAACTCCCTTGGCCAATTCTTGAAAAACAACTAGTCACCATGTTTGTGACTAACCTCAATCAAGAAACAGGGTTTCATCTACAGATCCTTTGTGCGTCTACCTTTGAAGAGGTCATTGACAAAGGTACTACCATAGAAAGGGCCCTCATCGCCAAGGTCTCGATCAAATTATATGACAAGTCCAACAATAACAACAACAACAACAGACTCAATATCAATGTCCCCAATATAAACAACAACAACAACACGCAATCAAATGAAAAGCCATGCTATTGGGGAAAGAACAAAAACACCTTGAACGACGGCGTCATTGATGTGAAGGCCGTCCAACATGTACAGAATCAAACACCCTCAAATACATATACTGCCAATGTAAATACCCAAAGGGGGCAATTTAAACAAAACAATCCTCGAAGACAATTCACACCTTTAGGGGAACTAATTGAGGATATCCTTGACAGATGTCTAAAGAAAGGTTTGATCACTCTCCCACCTGTTAAACCCCACCAAGAGAGTGAGCTCAAAGCTGTGTGGTACAATGAAAATGATTATTGCGACTACCACCGCATTGTGGGGCATAAGACCGTTGATTGCATGAAGTTAAAGCATTGTGTGCAAGACCTCATCGATTAGAACAAAGTCAATCTTGAGCAAAGCACCCAACCATCACCTAATGCTAATCTAGGAGCTTACAAGGATCCACTCCCCAATCATAACAAAGCCTCCTCATCCAATCAAGCCTACAACATCACCCCACCACCCGCATCCTATGACTCCATTGTAGGGCGGATAGAACCATCGTTTAACCATGTCAACATAATCACCATTCGGGCTCAAGCACCTGATTGTACCGTCACAACTCGTCATGGCTGCATATCCATCCGCACAGCCCCTACCACTGATCAAACGCCCACATCCACATCAGATTCCCTACCCTCTCGTCCAACCACACGTCCATCACCTACCAATCAGTACAACCTCCTAGAACACCTAGGAAAGACCCTTGCACAAATCTCCATACTTCAGCTGCTCCACACGTCACCTCTCCATAAAGAAGTCCTTGATAAAGCACTCTTGGAAACCCAAGTTCCTGCCAACCTGAATGTGAATCAATTCCAAGCCATGGTGGGCCATATTGCCGTGCCTCATCACCTCAGATTTTCAGAAAAGGATCTTCCCGCTTCACAAAACTCACATAATGACACCTTACACATCGAAGTCTGCATCCACAAGCATACCATCAAGAGAGTCTTAATAGATGGTGGCTCCGGCCTAAACATATGCACTCTTAAATTACTAAAACACTTGGGGTACTCGGATGTGGTTGTAGATACTAGTGAATGCATAACAATCAAAGGGTACGATGACACTGAACGACTCTCTAAGGGTACTATGAAGCTCCCTATCCAAGTGGGACAAAAGATAATGGAAACAAAATGTCAAGTCCTTGATCTTGATCTCCCCTACAACATTCTTCTTAGCCGACCATGGATCCATGCCATGCAAGCAGTCCCCTCTACATTCCATCAATGTCTAAAGTTCCCTCACAATGGCACATAAGTAACTATCTATGCCAATCCCTGCCCCTTCCAATATTGCAGTTTCTTGGAAGGCCATGACCACACCTTCTGTCCGTATAACAAAGCCATCACAAAAGCCAACCCCACAACATCCACTTCATACATTGACCTTGCCAACATTGCCACCACTTCATCCCAAACACCACCACCTGAGGTCAAGATCAAGCTTAGTGACATGGGATGTGGGGAATACGACCTACATGGTACCTTTTGTGTGGGCACTTTACCCAACCCTAAAATGTTCGGCATCCCAAAGAAAGAACAAGCTAATATAGTGGTCATCAAATGCAAACCATCACCTACGTTTGAGAAGAAACACCTCCTCGATCAAGATGTGCTCAAAGACATATCAACTTAGCTATATAAAGATGAAGAAACTGAGCAAGAAGTTCCCACAATACCAACAGAGATCTATGGTAAAGGGTCAGAAATTGTCAAAAACATGGGCTATAAAGGATAAGGCGGTATCGGCCTTTATGAACAAGGGATCATGGAACTAGTCCAAGCAACAAGAAATCCTTATACCCAATGGTTAGGATATGGTCAACAACAACGTATCCTCACCACTGGAGAATGTATCCTAGTCGAGGTCGCTACGGTCTCCCCTGAAGTCAATAATGTCAACGAAACAAGCCATCAAGATTCCTTTAGTGACTTCGCTGATTTCTTCAACTCATCCATATGCACCATATACATGGTCACCACCCTAGCCTCTTCATCCAATGACTTACCCCTTGTATACCCCAACCTCAAAGACTAGAACCAACAGGGACCTCCTGTCTTCGACGTAGCACCTAACGATGAAGCCATTGCTGAAATGATGGGGGTTAGAGATCACTTCCCCCTAGGAGATCATAGAGTAGGATACATCATTGAACTTGATACGACTGCCTATTTCGAGGAGATAACCCCTGCTTCCAGTCATAAAAATATAAAAATCAAACATGGATTTGATGGTGAAAACTGCTTCGCGGTAGTGTCAGATCCCAAAAAAGTAAAAATAAAAGACGTATCTCCTGGTGAAAACCTCCACAAGGTGCCAAGAGATGGAAGCATGGGCCTTCCCAAGATAGACAATGTATATCCTGACAGATCACCCGTCCTGGTAGAGCCAACTCAAGAGATGAATCTTGGGACAAAAGAAGAACCGAATATCACCATCAGGGCAGAATCTCTCAGTGCAAAAGAACAAGAAAACTTCTTAGCCTTCTTCAAATGCAGAAATCACAGTTTTGCGTGGACTTATGTAGACATGCCAGGGCTTGATCCCACATTGGTTGTCCATCACCTTGTAGTACGGCCTGATGCAAAACTAGTAAAACAGAAGCTCCAGAAAAATGAACCCTTAGGTGGCCCTCCTAGTCAAAGCAGAATTAAAGAAACTACTGGACGTCAGCTTCATCCGACCAATTGATTATCCTAAATGGGTTTCCAACCTAGTACCAATGGCCAAACCAGATGGCCGAATCCGCTACTGCACCGACTTCTGAGATCTTAACAAAGCCTACCTGAAGGATGACTTCCTGTTACCAAACATTGACATGATAGTGGATCTTACGGCAGGACATGAGATGTTATCCCTCATGGATGGTTTTTCAGGGTATAATCAAATCAGGATCGCAGAAGAGGACCAACATAAAACAACCTTTATATGTCCATGGGGGACGTACTGCTGGGTGGTAATACCTTTTGGCCTAAAGAATGCTGGAGCCACATATCAACGAGCCATGACTGTCATCTTCCATGATCTTTTCCACCACATCATGGAAGACTATGTAGATGACTTGCTAGGAAAATCAAAGACATGGGAGGAACACCTGGATGTATTAGCAAAGATCTTTGACCGACTGGAACAATATAATGTTCGCTTGAATCCAAAGAAATGTGTCTTCAGGCTCACCTCCGGAAAACTTTTGGGATACATTGTCTCCAGAAGGGAAATCGAGGTAGACCCTGCAAAAGTCAAAGCCATCATTGAAATGCCTCCTCTGAAAACCCTAAAATAGTTGAGAAGTCTGCAAGGGAAACTCCAGTCCATTCGTCAGTTTATTGCTCAACTTGCTGATAAATGTCAACCATTCCAACATCTACTCAGAAAGGATACAACTTTTGTATGGAACACTCAGTGTCAAGATGCCTTCGACCAACTAAAATATTATCTAGCTAATCCCCTAGTTCTAACTCCACCAGGCAAGGAGAACCCCTCCTATTATACATATCAGCAACAGAAACAGCTATTGGAGCCTTATTAGCACAACATGATGAGCAAGGGAAGGAAAGAGCCATCTATTACATCAGCCGCACCCTGATATCCTATGAGATAAACTATACACCAATTGAACAAGCATGTCTAGCCCTGGTCTTTACTTCACAAAAACTAGGACACTACATGTTCAATCACAAAACCAAGCTCATCACCAAGATCGATCCACTAAAATATTTTCTAAATAGAGCTACTCTTACTGGGAAAATGGCAAAATGGGTCATGATCCTCATTGAATTTGACATTGAATATACTGAGAGAAAAGCCATCAAAGGACAGGTTATCACTGATCAGCTGGCGGAAGCACCCATTCTTGCAGAATATCCTACACTGGCAGAGTTCCCTGATGAAGCCATCTTGACAATAGCACGGGCAATAGAAACATGGAAAATGTACTTTGATGGATCATACACACACAGAGGCTCGGGGGCAGGCATCCTGTTTGTTACCCCTTAAGGTGACACAATCCCCAAGTCATTCAAAATCACATTCCCATGTACCAACAACATGGCAGAGTATGAGGCCCTTATCGCAGGTCTCTGAATGGCAATCAAATGGAGAATTAAGAAGCTGACAGTGTATGGAGACTCTCAACTGGTCATCCGGTAGGTAAACAATGAGTACACGACCAAGGATGATAAACTCCTGCCTTATAAAAAGATGGTCGATGACTTTAAAGACTATTTTGATGACATCCACTTTGAACAAATCCCAAGGCTAAACAACAAAGTTGCAGATGCCATGGCCATTGTCAGATCCCTGGTTGACATGAAGAAAGACAACAAGAAGTGCGAATTCTTGATAGAAGAACTCCCTATTCTAGCATATGATGTTCCCCAATTGGAGCTAGTGTGTGAAGTCATTGGTCCCCTATCCCCATGGTATCAATAAACCTATCTATATCTTCATGATAACATCATCCCTCCTAACCTATCCGCCTCACAACGAAAATCTTTCATTTGCCGAGCCTCCCGCTTCACCTTTGTAGGAGATACCCTATACAAAAGGAGTCTTGATGGCACGCTTTTACGATGTTTAGACTCTAGGGAAGCTGAAGTGGCCTTGCAAGAGGTACATGCGGGCATCTGTGGGGCACATTCAAGTGGACCCACTCTTGCTAAAAATATCCTAAGGATCGGATACTATTGGCCAACCATGGAACGAGACGCCTACGGGTTTATCAAAAAATGCCTACCATGTCAACAGCATGGAGATCTCATTCACGCACCAGCACAGGAATTGCAACCAATCACAATGCCATGGCCTTTTTCACAATGGGGACTTGACCTCGTAGGCAAAATACATCCACCATCATCCAATGGCCATAAGTTCATCATCACAGCTACTGAATACTTCACTAAGTGGGTGGAAGCAATACCACTCACCTTCACCACCGGAACCCAGATATCCAAGTTCATCCTCCATTATATCATCTATCATTATGGTATCCCTCATTCCATCATCACTGACAATGGAAAGCCATTCAAAAACCAGGAAGTCTACGCTTTGTGTGAAAAATTCCAAATCCAACACCATTTCTCCACTCCATATTACCCTCAAGGAAATGATCAAGCAGAAGCTTCAAATAAAACCATCCTCCGCATTCTAAAGAAGATGGTTAATGAAGCTAACCGTGACTGGCACCTCCAACTCAACCCTGCCCTATGGGCCTATCGCACAAGTATCCGCACCCCCACAGGAGCCACTCCATATTCCCTAGTCTTTGGATTTGAAGCCATTTTACCTATTGAGGTTGAGCTCCCATCCCTAAGAGTATCTCTGCAAGATATAATCATTGATGAGGACTACTGAGTCGCAAGGTTGCATCAGTTAGAATTACTAGATGAGAAACATCTGGATGCGTTGAACCACCTATAGGCCTATCAAAATCGCCTTAGAAGAAGCTATAACAAGAGAATCATAAACTAAAAATTTGAAGTAGGTGACCTTGTCCTCCTGGAAAACTAGAAAAACTTGCAGGAGCGCCCTAAGAAAGGAAAGTTTGAACCCAATTGGCTAGGGCCTTATGTCATCACAACCAGCTATGGATCAGGAGCATACTAGCTTGCAACACCCAAGGGGCAGCCTCTGGATGAGCCTATGAACATTCTACACTTGAAGAAATTCTACGCATAACCCATCGAGTACCCCAAACAAAAAATTTTAAAAAAATAAAAATAAAAATAAAAAATAAAAATCAAAAAATCAAAAAATCAAAAAATCAAAAAAATCAAGAAAAACTCGAGTGCAATAAAGACTTCCAATGGTGAAAATCACTTCGGTGACACTTTGGATAAGTACCATGGTGAAAACCTATTTCAGGCGCCATGTGTAGTGGCCGGTTCTACCATCTAATAAGTCCTCTTTCTGTCAAAACATTCCATATTGCACGCATCCCATGGCTTGGAATGCTGAAACATCAAGTCCTATTGCCCACCCCGCAATATCCCACCCAAGGCTAACTCATGGAACGAGGATCCTTGTAAGCTTCCTAATGTACAGTTCAAAATCAAAAAATCCAAAAACAATACAAAACTAAAAAAATCCAAAAAACAATTCACTGCAAATCACCCCCATACATCGATCTCGCTACAACTCGCAACCATCAACATCCATCAACTCTCAACATGGCACCCATCCTAAACCATTCCCACATCATCAAGTCATGTCAGAACTACATATTCATCTCGCCCACATCTTGAAAGTACCTTGATCCCGTGGACACAGGGTATGTATGCAGTTTGGAATACGAAGCATGTATCCAGTACTCAGGTACATGAGATGCACCCATCCAACCCGTTCGGATGGTCCCCATTCACCGAGCTTGCTGGACCCAACAAATAACACACACTAAGTATACACTTGAAGCACGGTCCCTAACACAAAAATCTTAAATCAACATACCAACTATAATCCCACACATGCCCTAACTATCCTTTTGCCCACCTTTCAAAAATTATCCAACAAAATCCAACCAATTCGCGTCCTAGGATATATCGTTCCTACAATGGACAAGAATCTGTCATCCTATCAACATGTATCTTGGCAAGAGCACATAAAGGATCTTTGTATCTTTTTGTTGGTCTTTTTGATTATTGATTTTTATCTTCTTGTCTCACTCTAGGTCATCTCCAAAGCTACCTTGATCTCATTATATCATGGTAAGTGGCAGACAACACCTAGAGTAGACATAGTCATTGCTTCTGTATGTTGTGCTTGTGGTTTGGTTTCATTACTCCAAGAATAGTATTCATATCTTGAAGCCTGGGTTGGTTCTAGCATAAGGTGCCTCATTTTCATATACAGGCATCAAAACCTTATATGTACTATTGGCAGTCATCGCTATGAGTCCCCTTCCTAGGCTAGGCAAGGTTATACTACCTTGGGCACTCATGAAATCAACCTATTGTTTGCGGGTCTAGTCCATGCAATCGTGGGATATATATCATCACCTAGGTCATCTCATACCTTTGTGAACTGTATCCTACATTGCTATAATAAACCAAGAAATGCTCTCAATTAATGTTATGCAACTACTATTACTAGCTCAAATCATCCTACCTATCACTTATTCAACTATACCATTTGGGCCTAGATTTCGTAATCACCTAGCCTATTCCACCACCCCCCTACCAAATCCCCTCACGAACCCTACTCCTCCAACTTATTCTCACTCAACACATCCTAAACCAAAGTAAATCCCCCCTTAATGACGTGGTGTTTCATGACCTAGAAACTCCCTCATTAACCATCCAACTCCCCCACCCCTCTCAATCTACCTGTAGCTAATCTTATCCGTACTCCATCCATTCACACTTATCCTCTCCCCACCTATTCCCCTATCACACAGCCCACCATCCAGGGTCCAACAAAGAACATCATGTGTATCAAGACTTAATCATCTCACATATCACCTAGTTTGCATCTCACCTATCACCTATCTTGCATCTCACAAATCATTTAATTTCAATATCATATATCATTTAATTTGCATTTTAGAAGCATTTAAGAACATTAGAATCACTTAGTAATCATTTAAGTTGCATTTCATTTAGGCGCATTTTTAGAATCACTTAGCTTCAATCCCACACATCATTTAGTTTACATATCATTTAAGTTGCACTTCATTAGGTGCATTTTTCATATAGCTGCATTTTAGAATCCTTTAATTTGCATATCATATATCATTTAATTTGCATTTTAGAATCATTTAATTTCCATATTTGCATTTGATTTAGGTGCATTTTTAGTTTGCATCTCATATATCATCTAATTTGCATTTTTAGAATCATTAAGTTGTAAACACCTAGTTGCATTTTAGAATCATTTTAGTTTGCATCTCATATATCATTTAGTTTGCATATCATATATCATTTAAGTTGTAAACACATAGGTGCATTTTATGATCCTTAAATTACATTCCATAATCAATTAAATTGCATTAAATCTAGTTGCATGTCCATATTTCCATACATAACATGTGTTTATTAAGATAAACATACATTTCCATTGCATTACATCCAAATAAATATTTATTAATATGAACATTTATTTGCATTATACATCATAGTCCATAGATCGCAAACATGCATATATCAAAACAACTAAACCATCATTACATCCATCAGGTTACATCCATAGGTACATCCATAACATCAACATAATAAATTGCATAAACACAACACATTCATAGCATATAATCCAGAAAGTATACTGCATCCATCAACATAAGCATAATCATAACCATATAAAAGCATCATAAATAAACAAATAATCCATCAAACAGCATCATATCATATATGATCATCGCAAAATACACACAGCTCATACACACACACACACACACACACATATAAACATGTCATGATACAATGCCTCCAAGGGCCAAAATGATACAACTATCACATAGAGGACCCTCTCTCTGACGCACTAGGGGATCCTGGCCCTGGTGGTGGCTGTGGTCTTGTCTGTGGCTGTGGCTGCGGCTACGGCCGAACCTGAACCTATGGAACTTGCTGGGGCACATGTGATGGGGGACCCATCGCCTGCTAAACAGACTGAACTGATCTAGATCTGTGTGACCTAGATGACCTCGATCCACTGACCTAACTATAGCTTGGTGTACGCTGCTCTACCGGCACTGCCGCGTGATAGAGACCCTGATAATAATCTGTTCATCCTTTGGCCTCTAACAACTACCCCTGTACCTGAGACAACTGTCCCTGTACCTGATACAACTATGTATGTGCCTGAGACAACTGTGTCTGCATCAATGTCAAAATTGGGGCCATACTAGCACTTGAAGCCTGCAAACTACCCACCATAGCCTCTGCCTGTTGTGCCCTAGCAAGTGTCGCATCCCGCTCTCCAGTCAGAATCACTATATCACCTTGAGCCTGGGCTAACTATGCCCACAATGCAGCCACTTGTCCATTTGTGCCATCTAATAAGGCCATTGTCCCCCGTAACTAAACCAACTTTGCCTCATGACTCTCTAAAGCCTCCTGCAGGTTGGCTACATGTGCTTGCAGAGTCTCAACCTCCTCCTCCTCTCCACTCCGAGGCCACTGATAGGATGTGGGTCCTCGAACCTCTGCCTCTCCACCTGCCCCTAAAGGGCCTGCCTCTACCTGCTGCCCTGCTGCAACAGCCTGCTGCTGCAAAACCTGTGGTGGAAGCATAACACCCCTGTCCACCCTCAGCTGTCCCCCATGCCGTCGAGGTCCTCCCTACCGTCGCACCACTCCAATATGAACCTGCTTAACAGGCACCTGCTGTACATGTGCCTGTTGTCTCACCTATTGTTGGGGCACCTATCCAGCTACCACTGCTGCTAGCACATCCATCAGCTGCCCATCCCTCCCAATCTCCCTCTCCTCTCCATCCCCTCTAACCTCCATGAGGTAGTCTGCAATGATCTCCTCACCCTCCTCCAAGAAATCATCCCCATCGGAATCATCATCCCCATCATCCTCAGACTCCTCATCCCTTGACCCCACCACTTCCTCCGCAGGGACTACCTCATCTGCCGGATCAGTGACCTGAGTCGGTCGCCACATCTGCCACCATGTTTCATATGCAGGGGTAGTGCTTGCATCCCTGATCGTACTCTGGCAATCCCACCGCAACGGCTGCAACACCGCAAAATCCTCTAGAGCAACCCAGGGCTGTATGGTTGTAGGCCAATAACAGACATCCTGATGAGTCTGTACAAAAATTGCCATATGTTGTGGGGCATCCTATCGTAACCCAAACTATCACATAACTCGTGATTGTAGATACATGTTAATCATATGGTCTCCTCGACCTATCAAGTATCGCTATTGAAAAGTAAACGGTATGTGCACATCATCATCTGGCCACGGCTCCACTTTGATTTAAGGTCGCTAGGTCACCCGAATGACATCATCTAGCACCCGTCTCCAATACTGAACCTGACCAGTGTATGTGTACATAGCATCCCGATACAGGAACACAAAGGCCTCAAACAGATGACGATAGTACCCACATCTCGGCCGAGTGACCGCAATATGCTCCCAGATCCACACATGTAGCGAAGTAACCCCGACTGATAAAGCTAACTCATAATGATAGACAACTGTATGCATCTCATGATAGAGATGCGCCAACATCGCCAGTCCCCAGGCATACATGGTCTCATGTCTGACCATCCCCTCAATCAACTCTCCCCATCCAACCGGAAATCCCCTGCCCCTCCTATCGGGCATCACTACGCCACCAATCAATGCACACAGGAATAAAGCAAAGTGGTCTGCACCCACCGCCAGTGACCCGTCATAACTCATCTCTCGCTCGTCTGCTAACAAAGCCATGTGATCGTGGCTAAACACTCTGATCAAGGCCCTCCGTCCCCTCCTCATGTCGTGCGTCACCCACCGGCCATGAATAGGTAGCTTGAGGATACGATAAACATCCTCAAGAGTAATAGTAATCTCGCCAGTCGGAAGCAAAAATGTACAAGTCTCTGGCTGGTACCGCTCTACAACCGCGGTAATTAGAGCTCTATGAGCTCGTAGCACTTGCATTGACGTAGCTGTCAAGAGCCCTAATCTCACCAGTTGAGCCCGGGTGGCATCATCAAACTGATCAAAAAGTGCCATCACAGATGGCACGCGTCGCTCCCGCGAGGACACTATAAATGACCTCGTCTCTTGCATCCACAACTTTCTGGTCAGAAATCTACTAATCTTTTTCTGAATCAACCCCTTTCTTCTAATGTGAAAAGCCAAACACATTTTGGCACCACAACATACCATACATTGCCCCATTTCTAACAATGGCACTATCCAACTTCACCCAGGGTGCTAATTCAGATTATAGTGCCACTGCGCAGCCCTCTTCGTGCCATTTTAAAAAATGGAACGAATGGCGCCAGTTCTCCCGATAGCGCTTATATCATATATAGCGCTAATCCTCCACATGGCGCTAATATTAAATATAGCGCCACTATAGAACATAACGCTTATCTAGAATATAATGATCCCTATTTGGCACTAAAATGTCAAAACCCTAACTCTTTCACACATTGCACTACTACATAAGATAGCACCAAAACACTAAACACATGGTGCCAATCCACCTCTATTCTACCCTAGCGGATAGCGCTAATCCAGAGGATTATGCTATTCCACTTATTTTTCGTGCTGCGTTATCTTGCAATAGCGCCACAATCCCAAAACCCAATTCCCAAACACAAAAAATGTGACATAATCAAAAAATCACAAAGCCAGGGTTAGGCCCTACATGGGGTCCAGCCTCCGGTGCCTCGCCATACGATCAGAAACGCTCAGAAATGTGTGTGAGTTGCGGGAATTAGGGAATGCACTATGCCATCTCTCCTTTGCTCCTTCTTCTCACGAGGTCAATGTGTGCAAATGTGGCATCCTTAGGGCCCACTAGTCTAAATATAGTCAACCATGTCATCCTTTTGCTTGCTCTTTCTCCCCTCTAGGGTGTAGATCACAACCTTTTTCCTCCGTTTTTCTTCCTGTCATCCTCTTTCGTAGCCTCTATCCAACCTTTGCTCTTGTCATGTCCTTTTGAGAGCTCGCTTGAATTTTTTTTTTTTGGCGACCTCTCGAGGGCATCCCTCGCCCATCTTATTCCTTCCCGGCAGCTGGGGCATATTTTTCTTTGACTTGACGCCACTTCCTTTCTAGGTCCTGATGCCACATCAAAGAGGGGCAAATGTAGACACCTAAAAATGTCTTTATCATTAAATCGACTCCCAACATCCCTAAACATACCAATTTCCCTTCTAATCGATTAATTAAATTTTTATTTAATTAATCATCCCTTCATCACTTAATTTTTCATCATTTTATCCCCAACAATTGGATTAATTCTATTATTTCAATAGTTCAACTTTAGCCAATTGATTAAATAAATATGCAATATTTATTTGGTCAATTTCTCCCTCCTCACTAAATCTAATTAATTAGCTAAATTATGTTTAACTAATTAATTCAGCCTATTAATTGACCTATCCCTACCCTAGGTAATTAAATAGCCATTATTTAATTGCCTACCCTAGCCTATCTCATCCTAGCCTTATGATTAATTAAATAAAACCTTATTTAATTTAATCCTAACCTCTCATTAAAGTAGTCAAACCTAACTTAACACCCTACCCCACATCCTCTAAATTAAAAATTGAAATATATCCCACATAAATTAATTTTTTAATAAAAACATGTCCAACATCACATTTAATTCCTCTTACACCCCTTACCCATGCCATGCCTCATTTATGTACACTCATCCCCAAATGAATTTTTAATTCATTTTACCCTTCCCCATGTGAATTTTTAATTCACACATATTGCATCTCACCCAACTTCATTAACTCCACTCCATTCCCAAGATGAATTTAAAATTCATCTTTATTCCTAGCCCTCCATTCCTCCAAGATAAAATCTGGGCCTTCCACATCATCTTCATCCTCCACCATTGATCTCCCAAATCAATCTCAACCCTTGGATCAAAATCTCTCCAAAATATCTATAAATACAACATCCTTCAACCTATTTTGGGATCCAATTTTCAAGTAATGTTACCAAACCCAAAAATCTCTTGAGCTACCTTGTGAGTTGCATTAGAATAGAGCATTTCATATTGTTTTCCTTATCTAGGGAATATCTTAGGAACTTTTGGGTGCAAGCTCCTTCGCCTTTGATAAGATTGGGTCTTCATATCAAGGTGTAACTTCTTGTTTTGCATGCATTTAGTTTGTGTTTTTACCTTCGATTTGGATTTCCTAATCACAGGAGCAAAGAGCATTCAAGGCATTCATTGTGTTTTTGTTACAGATTTGTGTTTGTATTTGTGTGTTTGTTACAGATTTGGCATCATCATCCATCTCCTTATGAGTTGAAGAGATTTCATCCTCCTAAGGGCTTCACCACCAAGGTGACATCATCATTGTGTTTGAATCATTTCATTATCATTTGGATTATCTTCAGCCTTTGCTCTGCTAGGGCATGCTCTCTCATTAACAATGGTGTTGGGAAATCTTGAATGCTAACCCAGGATTTGACTGAGGCAAATACCTAAACACCACAACCCCCAAACCCATTTATTCATCTATGTAGATTACAGGTGCGGGACTTGTGGGAGTGAAGCTAAAGGGAAGAAATTTGAAAGATAAAGATTCCAGATCCGAAAATAGAGTTTAAAAAATCCACTGTAACATTAGAGCATCAGGCCAAATAAACCTGAAATTCAACATCAGAGCATCTTCTATGTCATTTTTACAGTTTTGAGTTATCAAAGATTTGAACTTTTTGGACTTGGGCTCTATCCCCCATGTCCTTCGACATTTCAACTTTTGAGGGACAGGTTTGGATATCTCACTGATCATCTTGGCACTCTCAGATCTTGATTTGTTGTTTCTGTTTTACTGTTATAAGCTGATTATCATAGATCTAGGGTTTAAAGCATTGATGAGCCTAGGGTTTGATAATAGGCTTGGTTGAATCACATCTTTCCTTTGCAAACAAGAGAACAAAATCAGAAGCTAAGTCCTCTTTCATCTTGTAGTGACTTAGCTCGGTTTTGTCCTTGAATGCTATAATGAAAGGAGGGTTTGATCTAGTGTACTCACACACATTCCATCCATCTCTCTTTTTTACTATATAACATTTTGGTGAACCCATGTTTTTAATGAACTTGCATCTTGTTGAGTGTTGAAATTAGATTTTGCATTACATCATATCATACTTGTCATTCTTCATTGAAAAATCTAGCATACATTTGAAAAAAATTGAAAAATAAGCATTCTAGGCTTGCATAAAGGTATAGTTTTGCATTATTCTCATTGCATATCATTGGAAACATTTGAAAATATGATTTATACATTAGATCTGAACTTAATTACAACACTTAGTCATTTCATGCTCTCACACCTTGCATTTGCATATCTCCTTTGCTAGGGTTTTATTGAAATTTTGCATTTTTTCAACCTAATTTGTGCAAAAAGCTAGGGTTGGTAGTCAAAATCTTATTTCATATTTTACTACTCCTTTAAACACTCATTCAAATCTGATTTTGAGTTGTAGTGTTGCTTCATTGTGCATTCTTGCATTGAAATTTCAAAATTTGTAATTACACATTGTGTATTTCAACAAAGATAACTACCTTACTCCTTTTAGTTATTCTATTAGTATATGCATTGAGTGTTCTAGGACTTTGCATGAGTTGTATAACCCGCTGCCCTAATAGAAACATATTTGTAAGGATAAGTCGTAGATTAATGGGCTATAGTGCTTTCAATAGCGATGATATGTAAACATCAGAAAACCCATTATATAATCACTTTAAAAAGGGTGAATCAACATCTCTACAAGATATCATAAACACTAATACAATGGAATAACAAACATTCCATGATGTTTTGGATGTCATTGATGTAGTTTCACATGTGCCTGATGAAAATATTAAGAATTTAGACACACAACTAGCTGAATTCCAACAAGTTGTAGAAAAGACAGATCTAGCGCAAGAAATGATACCTATTGTTGAAGGAATAAGAGGGATATTGCAAGAAGGCCGAGAAGGTGTTGATATGCACCATGGATTAGCTCATATAGTGGGACATAACATTATACCAGTAGCTAGCCATGCGAATGCCATTGAAAATGTGTCAACACTGGCATTTATAACTTCACCAGTTTCGGCATCCATACCGACTACTGGAATGTCTACTTTTACATCATCAATTCTCACCACCAATTCACATGCTTGTAGTAATGCTACCACTACTATGGGAACCTCTACTGGAAATAATTACAAGGCTGTTGCATTTAATTATAAAAACTCTGCACCTCATGTCTTTATACCGATGCATACCTATTCTCAACCACCTATCACCTCTACTCATTATCAACCACCCTATAACCCACCTCTCTCAAATCCACAAGCCACCTCTTCATCTAATGATACTCTCCTAAAATAGCTTTTGCAGAGTATGTTTTCTTTACAACAAAAAGTGACAAACTTGACCAACTCTTCTTCTCAACCCACTTTACCAACATATCAGTCTCGTAGTCCTTTATCCTATGCAATCCTAAGAACTCCAATTCCTGACAAATTTGAGACTCCTCGCTTTGAAAAGTATGGTGGTAAAGGTGATCCTAATACTCATGTGGCAACATTCACAACAATGTGTAGTGATTTCTTCTTTAATGAGGAATTGTAAACAAAGCTCTTCCCATGATCTCTCAAATATACTACTTTGGAATGGTTTTGCTCTCTACCTCCTAATTCAATAAACTCTTTCTCATAGCTAGTCGATCAATTCTTGCAACACTTCCAAGAAAATATTGGACCTACTGTCTCCTTGATTGATTTGGTTCATTGTAAACAAGGCTCGAAAGAGAAATTAACAAAGTTCATCAATTGATATCAAGGTCTCATCTCGCAAATACAATATCTGATTAAAGATGAGGATCTTCAGAAGGTATTCATTATAAATCTACAACCGAATATACGCGAGAAGATATTGTTGATGAATTATAGTTATTTTCAACACTTATGCACAGGTCTCCAAGATTACCAATTTTTAGCTAGTCAGTATGAGAATCACACCTCATCGACTCCTGTTGGTGAATCCGTAGCTAGACAATCTCAAAATTCATTCAAGAAGAACAACAGGAATTTCATCAAGATCAATGGACAACATTTGAATAATTATCACTCACAAGTTTCTGCTATTACAAAGCCTTCAATGCCACCTTTTCAATTCAAACATGAACAACGACAATTTACTCCATTATCAAACTCTTTCAATTTGGTAATGATTCAAATAGTAAACAACAATCTTTTGAAGCTTCCTCTTGCTCGTTCTTTCAACAGTACTAGGACACAAGGACCTTCATTCAATGCTAATGCTTATTGTCACTATCACCGCTCTCCAGGATGTGATACCGAAAGATGTATGCATCTTAAGCATGAAATTCAAGACCTCATCGATTCTAATATAATACAAGTTACCAATGTGAATGACAATGGAAATAAGTCGGTAGCACCTCTGAATCAAATTCTACAAATCTTCATTGATCCCTTTCCTAAGCATAGTGACAATAATATAGTGGAACATAATACTATAGAGATTGAAGATGACTATCTTGACTATGATGGCATAGTAGATAAGATGACAAATGAAGATTTACCTTGCCCACGTGGAAAAAGGTATCTATGTTGAAGTTCCTCCTCCATTATCCCTTTATGGATCAAGAGATAACCAACAGGCACAAGATATACAACCAGAACAACCTATATGTAATCACTTGAAGCAAGAGAAAGTGGTGTCAATGAAAAGCATTCTATTTCATCATGAAAGGCTCATTAATCAAACTAAGAAGGCAAAAGAAAGGAAAAGAACAAGGTGACTGCCATCGGTGGGAAATAGCAATAATTCCCCTCCTCACAAGCATCAAAAGATTTCAAACATTAAGGCTTTTAAAAAGCAAGCACCGTATGACCATCCTAGAAACAAGAATCAATTAGGCATGAAATTCTCACATAATTTACCACACTTGATGGAGAACCTCTCTAAGATGCTCGCAAGTTTGTCTTCCTCTTATATATATATATATCATGTTGTGTTCACCCATGTTGTGTTAAATGTTGTTTAGGTCTCTTTGGATGACCCTTGATACTCTTGTAAGGTCAAGGATACAAGGAGACCGCCCTTGTTGTGACCTTTCTTCTATTTGTCTTTATATTCTTCTAATTTCCTCTCCTCTTTTTTATTGTTGTGTGTTGTGCCTTAGGGGCATAACATTATGGAGGATGTCTTGGAGGCGTCTTCCCTTGTTGTAAACCCAAGTCACTTTTGTCTTCTCTCTCATTTTTATTATTTACATTCTTCAGTGACTCTACCTAGTTGGTGGATGAGGAAAACAAACATATAGTGATAAGGACCAAGCGTCCCTTCAACAAGAAAGAAACAATGGACCTAGTCCATATATAAAGATGGTATATATATATATATATATATATGTATGTATGTATGTATGTATGTATGTATGTATGTATGTATGTATGATGTTGTGTTCACCCGTGTTGTGTTATATGTTTTTTAGGTCTCTTTTACCCTTGATACTCTTGTAAGGTCAAGGATACAAGGAGAACGCTCTTGTTGTGACCTTTCTTCTATTTGTATCTATATTCTTCTACTTTCCTCTCCTCTTTTTTACTATTGTGTGTTGTGCCTTGGGGGCATAACATTATGGAGGATGTCTTGGGGGCATCTTCCAATGTTGTAAACCAAAGTCACTTTTGTCTCCTCTCTCATTTTTATTGTTTATATTCTTCAGTGACTCTACCTAGTTGACGGATGATGAAAACAAACATATACTAATAAGGACCGAGCGTCCCTTCAGCAAGAAAGCAAAATTGGACCTAGTCCATATATGAAGATGGGGTTGATATATATATCAGATGCTTGACTAGTAGAATCACTCTGTGTTGTGATTGGTGTTGTGATATCGCTTGTAACAAACCTTTTATAATACTCTCAATCTGCTACAATGCAGTTTGGATTGTTTTATATCTCACCTTGTTGCTACACTCAGTTATGAGATACCTACAGTATAGCCCAATGTCTATACTTAGGTCTGAACCCGCAAGTGTAGCCTTGGTCTTTGATGATCTACTATATGATTTATGCATAGCTTCTATGAATTGATTTGGTTGTTATCTTAGAGTAAGATTTTCTAACCAAAGTTTATATCTTCTTCATTATCTTATCAACAAATCTCAATGTGTTTGTGGGAACTGTAATGCCCCGCCATGTACACCTTAGAGAACAACATATCTATGCTATGCAAAGCAGGATAATTTTTTTTTTATATGAATAAGATAACAAAGTAATGTTAACACATCTATACACATCATTTGAACTAACGACTTGTCCTCTAAGATTTCATGGTTGCATTACTTGCCAAATCAATTAACATAATTCAACATACATTATTAACTAACATTAGTAGATCATTCTAAATCTATAGCATTAAATGAATAAACATATACATCTCCACATCATAACATTAGATGAATAATCGACATGATCAGGATTACATGTGAATGTACAAATTCCTATACACATGAGTAATTCATTACATTGATTACATTATCACCTTTCTGAATACATACATTATGAATCGACTGTCACACAAGGCTAGACCATGAGTATGCATAATAATCTTCCTCAAACTGGTACAAGATCTGATATCTAATGCACAAGATACATCCTCCTCACCCACGAACATCGGCAAGGGAAAAACTAATGGAAATAAAATCTCTTCCACCTGACCATGTGGAACCCTAAGGTCCACCCCTCGAGCTAGGAGATAACACAAGATCCCACACTCACAGATAGTAAGGAGAACAATAGACTAACACAAGCAGTAGGGTTATACATGACACCAATTATCAAACTGTCCACAATAAACATCACCGACATACTTAACTGCACTTCCAGAGGCACTTACGTAATTGAGGGAGGAAATACAACTAGGGAGTGCTAGCCTGCAATAGGGAGGAGTGTCATCACATGGATTGATATGGGTTGTCCTGGTGGACTTCACTAGGCCCCGACTCCCATCTTTGGGTTGTCTTGGCAGCCTCTCCCGATCCCCGGTCCCCATACAAACTCATGCAGAATCAATGTACCTTTCATGGGGACAAGGTAGTTGATCTTACCATTCCAGGCCTTCTCATCTCATCTCAAAACTAAATGAGCATTTGAGCCACGAGTGAGGCATACATTATCTTGATTAATGTGAATTCTACCCATTCCCCTATTTCATTATTAATGTTATCATTGGATTAAGAAACCCTTCAATGGGTTGTCCTGGACACCACTATGGGTTCCGGCCCCCATTGAGAGCCACTCCCCCTACTTTGCAACTAGTAAACCCTACACTGGGCAAGGCATTGACCATCTTGCACAACCATCATAACCACATAATCCATACACCAAATAAGGCATTAATCATCTTTGAATGTTCATCACAATTAAACAAGTTCATGTCAGAATAGGAGACAACATTTTAGGGTTACATATCACAAGGACCATACACACAACTACACCCTTCTTAGCCTCTACAATCCAACTTCCCAATGACACAAAACTTACATCCCACTATAACAAAAGCATGAACATTTAATCCAATAGTCTAGATACATTGGTTACTACAGAGAATTTATCATAACAAAGCTATCAATATAAGATTGTAACTTGGTTATTATCCAATCTCAATTTTAGAATAGACCAATTTCATAATTCTATGCACAGTGTAAGTAGATAGTAAACATAAAAGACAATTACCTATATGTAATTATTTCACAATAATCTATTCTTACTTAACACAAAGAGCCAACTTTTATTATAACAGAAAATTAAGAAAATCCTATATTCTAAACATGAGATCCTTCTATGATAACTCTTTCTCTCTTTATTCAAAGATAGCATATAAAAAGATAATTCATAATTAATTAAAATCTAATTAAGATTAACTACTTACTATTCTTACCTATAAATGACTCTACTCAATTAAAACATCAACTAAGCCTTAATTTGGAACTTAAGTCTCTAGAGTTGTTGTATGTTTTTACCATGGTTTTAATTTCTCTGCAACTGGTATATTGTAAATTCTAACTGGAAGAATACATTTCAATTGTCATCTATAAATAATTTATTCTACGTAAAGAATATAACCTTTCCATTTATTCCTAGCTGAATCTCATGAACATTTAATGAGAAATCAAAATAAACAAAATATTGTTTAAATGGTATAAGAAACGTTATAACCACTTATTCCTAACAAAGTTTATAATTAGACATAATGTAATTTATTTATTTATTTTAAATGTCCCCAACTCTCAATGACTTATCTATAAGAAGTAATCAATCCACTGACCAATATATTTATTCATCACTAAAAGCTTGATTTAATTGATAAGTACATAGTTAAAAATCCTTTCATACTTATGTCCTTATGCTTATGATCTCATAATCCCATTTTCATATTCATAATAATTTTTATATTCACTTTCATATTCATATTTATATCCATTTTCATATATGTAAGCATATTTACCTTATTTCTACATTCCTATTTATTCTCATATTATTATACCTATTCTGTATGCATACTTATACATAATGAATGTATATACATCAATGATGGTAATATATTCCAATTATTATTATGCTGATATAAGCAGTATTCATTTATTTATATTCATATTATTCATCTACAACATTTATATTAACGTACCTCTTTATGCTGCCTGTCTTGTTGAATCTGCTCACTGGATTCTATTCTCTTTCGCCTATTCTTTAATATTTATATATTATAGTATTTGTTATAATATTAATAATATCTCTATATTATATTATTATATATGCTATTAATATTATTGTATATATATATATATATATATATATATATATATTTACTTGAATAATTCCTCCCTATATGTATTTATGATATCTTTCCTACTTATGACTCAGAAATATATATATATATATATATATATATATATATATATATATATAAATATAATGCAGATTTAATTATATTTATTTATAATGCCGATATTCCTTTTTTTATTTATTTCCCATATTACTTTCTGACTTTCATATTTAAAGACTTCTGTTTGCTTACTTTAGACTTCCTTATTTTCTTATATCCCCAAATCTGATCCCCTTTCCTTCCTTGCTGCTGTTATTTATATTATATATGTTCCATTATGCCTCTTACGAAGAGTGGTGACTCTTCAAAGAGTTACATACATAATATTAATATCTATAATATATATATATATATATATATATATATAATTTAATTTAATTAATTAATTCCTATTAATAATATATATTATAATAATATTTATATCTATTAATATCTTATGTGTATAATAATAATAATATTTGATATTTATATTCATGTAATATGATAATATATTATATAACTTATTAATATTTAATTATTAATATTTATGTGTAATTAAATATATTGTTTAAATCTTCAATTTAAACAAGGCTTTAATATGGGGACATGACAATATAATACTGGAAATAAACCCTAATAAAATAGTATAGTTTACCCTAATAGTATATTTTATACCAGCTTTACAGTAAATAAAATAGAGTGATGTAAATTTAAAAGATAGTATAAAATATTATTTTATAGCACTATATTAAACCCTAACAAAATATAATTATAAACAACAATGAAAAGATAATAATTTAAATTTCATTGTGTAGAAAACATAAGTAAAAATTGGTGACAAAATCTATAAAATATAATGCACTTACCATTCAATTAACTTCTGTTCTTCGGGTCTAAAATATTGCAGCCACCTCTAAAAAAAACTCTATGGAAATTTATAATGCACAATGTTCCCAATAAAGTAATTTCCAAAAAGATTAAAAAGCCCCCAAATTCTCCAGGTCAAAATTCCCCCTCCCCATTTAATAAATAATGAAGGGAGGGAAGTTATTTTTCCCACTCCCGTACAAAATAAATTTACAACTACCCCAACTAACTACCTACTAACCCTTATTAAAAATAAATAAAATATATGCAACCAACATAATTTAAACATACACACAATAAATAATTTTACACAAACGGGTAAAACCATTTACCCACACTCACTCACATATTATAATTAATTATATAACCAACTTTATAATATTCTATGTATTTACTATTTTATTATTATTTCTTAATTATAATATTACACTATAATTTTATTTTATTATCAACTAGGATTATATATATTATTTATCAATCCATTTTAATGAATAAGATAACCAAGGCATATTATCAGACAAATTAAACCAAAAGCCAAAACAATTACCTAACCACTAACCAGGGTCAAAAGGCAAAACTTCAAGCAACACTGACTGGCCACTGATAGTACTTGACAAGGTATCAAACTAGGTACTCATCCTCTTCGAGGATGATGGTTAGGGTGGGGGACCAAGTGCTATCTCCGGTCAACTACTTCCATTGGGTGCAAGGCACGCTCAAACCTACCAATTCAGGTGGAGTCGATGGATGCCTGGTACCTGTTCACTCAAACATACAAGTTAGAGCACATGTACATAATAGCCAAAGCACTAGGGAAGGGACTCTAGCAATCATATCTCATACTCGTATGTCACCCATACGTCCAATGGTATGATGCCACCCTTTCCACCTGTCCTAACAACATACTACTGCATCACCTTATCCAAATAAATCTCTGCATAATAACAATATGCATTATGCTCCCAAAAGTATTAACAGAAGCTCTTGTTCCATTCTCATCATCAGGTTCCTTAGCCAAACTACCTGCACATCCAAGGTGGGAATGGAGGGGCGCTACAGGAACATTCGATGATCATGGCACATGTCACTTTTGGGGGCATGGGCTTTGTGAAAGCTCTTGTTCCATTATGTGTTTTCACTCTACCTTAACGTGCTCGATACCAGTAAGCAGGATCGACCACCTTAAGGTGGGGGCATATATAATGGTATCTTCTTGATTACTTTTGACACTGACAAAGCGTGTTTGAAAGCCCTCATCATGAGGTGGGATGGTGTATCTCTTGAGCTAGTGCACATCCTTTTAAAGCAAAAGAAAGCCCTCATCGTGAGGCGAGATGACGTATCTCTTGAGCTAGTGCATATCCTTTTATACAAAGCCCTCATCATGAGGTGGGATGGTGTATCTCTTGAGCTAGTGCACATCCTTTTATACAAAGTCCTCATTGCTAGGTGGGGTTAGATCTTGAGTCATTCACCCTTAAGCATGTCTTTAGTGGTTGTGGTAGCATAGCTCAATGGTCAGGTGTGTTTGGCATGTTTTAGATAGTGGAGTAGTGATGAGATCCTCCCTATCACTTGTGTTTTCCATGTATAAGATGTATAATGTGTCGATGGCATACTATGCGGCGCTCGTGTATTCCGTGTGTCTTCCATGTGTTTTATGTGTCTTCCTTGCGTGTCTTGTGTGTTTTTGGCATGGTCTAAAGTTGTGCGACGATGAGTCCCTCCCCATGCTGTATGTGTTTTGCTTGTCTTTACATGTGTGTTTTGTTTACTTTAGTTAGCATTATATATAGATATGTAATTGCTTAATCATGTATTCTCTTCATGTCTTCTTTGTGTCTTGCATGACCGCGTTAATGTCTTCTCTGTGTATTGCATGCTTTCACTATCTTCTCCATGTATTGCGTGCTTCCTTACTATATTCATCATGTCTTATGTGACTGTCAAGTGTTTTCCTATGTTTTCCTAAGTCTGGGGGCTAGAAATAGTCCTTCAAACTTAGGGTGTGCCTTCATTCTAGTGTTTGATGTGTTTGATATGCTTCGACTATACTTTAATGCATGTGTTGTATCATAGGATCGCACACACATTAAAGTGGGGGCTAAATGTTATGGAGTAAAAAGTGGACACATGCCTTTTTACCTCCTAGTTTTGCTCTTGGTTCCCGTGTTTACACTCTATAAGCAAATTATTCATCCAGATAAGAAATCCCCCGAAACCCATGACAAATAGGGACCAAGGGCCCATTTTAAGTCTAAGTCCTAACCAAAAAGCCCCCCTAGACTTGGGTGCTCATGCCCAAGTCCACCTTGATTGGTTAGGGTAAAATTAAATGTTGTCGGCATAGGACTTCTAAATGGGTCCTCCCTCGTCAGATCTTTCAATTAATTTGTGAAAGTTCAAAGGATAAGCATATATAATTGAGTGTATGAATTCATTTTAAACCTAGATGGATAACATGAACTTGTGATATTGGAGCAAAGAGCATTCAAGGCATTCATTGTATTATTGTTGCAGATTTGGCATCATCATCCATCTCCTTATGAGTTGAAGAGCTTTCATTCTCCTAAGGGCTTCACCACCAAAGTGAAATCATCATTGTGTTTGAATCATTTCATTATCATTTGGATTATCTTTAGCCTCTTCTCTGCTAGGGCACGCTCTCTCATTAACAATAGTGTTGGGAAAGATTAAATGCTAACCTAAGATTTGAATGAGGCAAATCCCTAAACACCACAACCCCCAAACCCCTTTCTTCGTGTGTACAGATTACAAGTGCGGGAGTTGTGGGAGTGAAGGTATAGGGAAGCTATTTGAGAGATAAAAATTCTAGATCAAAAAATGAAGTTTAGAAAATCCACTATAGCAGACTAGGGCACTAGCACTAGTGTCCAACAGGCCAAATAAACCTGAAAATTCAGCATTAGAGCATCTTATGTGACATTTTTGCAGTTTTGAGTTATCAAAGATTTGAACTTTCTAGACTCGGGCGCTAGCCCCCATGTCCTCTGACATTTCAGCTTATGAGGGATAGGTTTGGATATCTCACTGATCATCTTGGCACTCTCAGACCTTGATTTGTTGTTTCTATTTTACTATTATAAGCTGGTTATCATAGATCTAGGGTTTAGAGCTTTGATGAGCCCAGGGTTTGATAATAGGCTTGGTTAAGTCATATCTTTCCTTTGCAAACAAGAGAACAAAATCAGAAGTTGAGTCCTCTTTCATCTTGTAGTGACTTAGCTCGATTATGTCCTTGAATGTTGTAGTGAAAGGAGTATTTGATATAGTGTACTCACATGCATTCCATCCTCTCTCCTTTTTACTATATAACACTATGCTTCGCTGTAAATGAAGTTTTAAATGGCAAACTTAATGATGTTAAACAATTTTATTTCATTTTAATCCCTATTGCAACCTTATTTGAGTGGAATTATAAACTTGCTGTAGATAGAAAATCTTAGTTTAGATTCATATGGGATATTTATGAATGATATATGGGATAAAGAATATACCTAGTTTTATAGTTTCCATGCTTAACTTGAATGAATAAATGAAGCTCTTTATTGTGAATATTTGCTTGAGAGTGTATTTCCGTTGAGTGTGCAAAAGGAAGTAGTATATGTATCTAGGCAAAAGTATGTGTTATCAAATTGCTTTGAAAAGAAAGTAGTATATCTTTTGTGTGGGTTTGGGTTACTTTTGGGCTAGGATGTCGAATGTGGGCAACCAAAGAAGGCTTTTCCTCTTTTTTAGGATTTGACCGTAACTATTTTAAGTTCTTGGGCCAAGCCATGTATTCATCAAAATAGATGAAAGATTGTCTAGCAAAACTTTATTTATATATTTCTCTACCACATCCTATTATGAGATATTTGTACATCATCATTTAGATTTGCATTTAGACATCAGGTTGCATCAGGTGTTCCCTTGTGCCAGTTGTTTCCAGGTTGCTAGGCATTTCGTATAGGGCTGGGTTTCCTTCATGTTATGAAGGGATCCGAGGAAGTGTAATTGTTTCATGGTTGGGTGGAAAAAGAGCCTGAGCCATGTTCCTGTCTCTTGACTTGCGGATGACCATGTGGGTTAGTGGCGGCTGGAGTTAGTGATTGATTTATTATATACATTTTTGTATTGTACTTGATTATTGTACTTTGTTATTATTTGAGATGATTTATGGCATGAGAGCCAAGATGGACATTGTATATTCTTTTATAGTGCTAACACTTGGTTATGGCATGTGAATTTGTAAGATGTAATGACTTTAATGAATAATGTATATGAGATCTATCTTTTACTTGAGTTGTTGTAATTAAGTGGATTATTTACTTCGATAACTTCTATGATGGAATGCATACTTTACATTTTGGTATCAAAGCTAGGTTTGACACTAGGGCCTTTTTGAACTATTACGCTAAGAGGTGACTTTGATGCAGAGCAATCATCATGAATACTAGAAACACTGATCGTACTGGAGGAATTGAATCTGTGCTCTCTTAACCCAGCAGGGTACAAGAATGGATAATCTTGAGCAGGAGATTAGGGTGAACCATGGAGGGCAAAACCAAAACCAAAATTAGGGAGATGCAAATCTGAATAAAGGCAATGAGAACCCAAGGGTGGAGGCATGAAATGAGAACCCAAGGGTAGAGGCACGGATTCCAAAGATTGAAGTGAATGCGAACGATCAAGGAAGGATTGCAGAGGAATTGGGCAAATACCTCAAGAAGGTCTCACCACCCAAGTTTGATGGTAGGACCATCGGTGATGGAGCTGAAGCATGGATTATAGAAATGGAAAAATACTTTGAGCTCTGAAATCTTTCTAATCACACAAAGGCAATGTGGGGATCATACCAGCTTACTGGAGTAGCAGCGACATGGTGGGATAATCAAAAGGTAGATAAAATATTGTTGCCTGGCTAAATCACTTGGGAACTTTTCCTACAGCTCTTCAGGAAAAGATGGTTACTACAACTCTTCTTTGATAAGAAGATGATGAAGTTTCAAAATTTGACTCAAGGAGGAATGTTGGTAACCCAATATTGGGAAAGATTCTCTCCCTTACTTAAGTATGTTCCACAATACCAGATGGATGAGAGATTCAAAGTCAAGAAGTTTATCATGGGCTTAAGGCCACAGATTGGAGTGGATGTAGACATTCATAATCCATTGACTATGGATGCAGTTTTTGAGAAAGTCATTAAGTAGGAGTAGAAGCTGCAGCAAGTAGCCATATATCGTAAGTTCTGATATTTGAAGTTTGCAAATAGGAAATCCCAAAATAACAATCAGAATAACAATTAGGGCAATAATAACCAATAGATCATAAACTTGAAGAGTGGTAACAATTCTCAGGATAGGAATGGTGGGGACCAGAACGGAGGAAACAAAAGAGGTGGCTACAACAATAACAACAACTGCAACAATAACCAAAGGGATAGGTTAGAGGGACCCAAGGCATCTTGGTGCGGATGCTATGTGTGCAGAGGTGAACATTATGCCAACACTTGTCCTCAAAGATCAGTAGGGCGAGGAAACAAGAACCAAGAGGGAGCACCTCAGCACCAGATTCATGCAGCTGTAGACAATCAACAAGTTGACTTTCAGGCAACACCTATTTGGTTTCAAGGTAAGCTCTATGGACTACCTAATTCTATTTTGATTGATATAGAGCCACGAAATGTTTTGTAGATCCTAGAGTAGTTTCAAAGTTATCTATTAGACCTGGACATATGGCAAACTCATGGATGGTGCAGTATGGCAATAAGGCAGACAAGAGAGTAGACTCATTTCTTTCATGCAATGAGTTAGAGCTTCTGAGTTTTCAAACACAAGTCAATCTTTATGTAGCACCTTTAGGGTCTTATGATGTGATACTGGGAATCAACTGGTTAGTTGAACATAAGTCAATAGTAAACTGTGAAGACAAGGTTGTTAGATGTTTGGATGACCTAGGAAATCAGGTGGAGATTAATGGATCTACGAGACCCCTGGAACTTAGACAAATCTCAGCTATGCAGTTAAAGAAAGCCAAGAGGTAAAGGTGTTCTATTTATGTTGTCCAAGTAAAGGACCTTGACAATGAGGAACCAACTTTTAATGACTACCCTATCCTAAGGGAATTCCAAGATGTATTTCCTGTCGAGTTAATAGAGTTACCACTGAAGAGAGAATCTAACTTCTCAATTGATTTGCTACCAGGGACTAAGCCTCAATATAAGGCACCCTATAGGATGACTACTACAAAATTGTATGATCTTAAAGCACAATTGCAAGAGTTGTTGAACCAAGGGTTCATAAGACCAAATGTGTTGCCATGGGGCGCACCAGTCATCTTTGTAAAGAAGAAGGATAGGACTTTGCATTTATGTATTAATTATAGAATGCTTAACAAAGCTACTATAAAGATCAAGTACCCACTCCCAAGAATAGATGAGCTCTTTGATCAGATGAAGGGAGCTTCGGTGTTCTCAGAGATAGACCTGAGATCCAGCTATCGCCAGCTCTGGATTAAGGACGACAACATCTCAAAGATAACTTTCAAAACTCACTATGGTCATTATGAGTTCACAGTGGTACCATTCAAGTTGACTAATGCTCCAATAGCCTTCATGAATTTGATGAAAAACATATTCCATGATTGCTTAGATGATTTTGTATTGATCTTTCTTGATGATATATTGATATACTCTAAATTAGTTGAAGAGCACGAAAGGCATTTGAGGATAGTCTTATAGTGCCTAAGAGAGAGGAAACTTTATGGTAAGCTATCTAAGTGTACATTCTATCAGGACAAGGTGCACTATCTTGGTCATGTGATCTCAGCTGAAGGGATTCCAGTAGACCCTGAGAAAATTAAGGTGATAATGGAATGGCCTGCACCTCAGAATGTGATAGAAGTTAGAAGTTTTATGGGACTTGCAGGATATTACAGAAAGTTTATGGAAGGATTATCTACAATAGCAGCACTGATTACCTCGCTACAGAAGAAAGGTAAAATTTTTGAATGGACAGAAAGGTGTGAGCAAGCTTTCCATGTGTTAAAGGAAAAGCTCACAACTGCTCCTATCTTGACCATACCAGATCCTAATGATCGTTTCACAATTATAACTGACACTTTAGGAGGAGTAGGAGGAGTGTTGATGCAGAATGAGCAAGTGGTTGCTTATGAGTCAAGGAGGTTGAAGCAATATAAGTTAAATTATGCACCGTATGACCTTGAGTTAGCCACCATAGTTCATGCACTTCAAATGTGAAGGCATTATCTTCTAGGGAAGCCCTTTGAGTTAAAGATAGATCATTTAGGGCTCAAGTACATTTTTACACAACCTAATCTTAATGCATGACAGAGAAGGTGGCTATAATTCCTTAGTGAGTACGACTTTAGGATTGAGTACATAAAGGGGAAAGAGAATAAAGTAGCAAATGCTTGTAGTAGAAGAAGACATCTGGCTACCATGGTTACCACAAGATCCAATTTGAGATAGAGAGTAATTTAGAATCTGCAAGGAGATGGACATTATGATAGAGTAAATCAAGCTTTAGAAACACACCTCTTAGATCATCGGTTTGATGGTTATGTGATTGAGTCAGATGAACTTTTACGATATCAAGGAAGGATGTATATTCTTGACTTGGAGGAGTTGAGAAAGTTAGTTCTTGAGGAGATCCACAACGCACCAAATTCGGGGCACCCTGGAGTGACAAAGATGGTTGAAGGTTTGACGCCTTTATACTTTTAGCCTAGACTTAAGAAAGATGTGACAAAATTTGTGGCTTGATGCTTAGAGTACCAATGAGTCAAGGCTGAGCATGTGCATCCAACAGGATTGTTGTACCCACACAGTGTTCTAGAACATAAGTGGCAAGTAATAAGTATGGATTTTATTTAGGGGTTGCCAATGTCTAAGAATTGGCATGATGTCATCTTGGTAGTTGTGGACAAGTTGATGAAAGTAGCACATTTTATCCCTGGGAATATTTTAGATGGTTTGTTGGTTTTAGCCAAGAAGTTTGTTTAGGAAATATTTCGATTGCATGGACTGCTAGAGATGATCATTTCAGATCGAGACACTCACATGAGTTCTAGATTTTGGATGACTTTGAATGTTGCATTGGGAACTAAGTTGAATGTTAGTTAGACATATCATCCTCAAAAGAATGGTTAGATAAAAAGGATTAATCAGGTAGAAGACCTTCTCAGTTTGTATTGTATGGATCAACAGTATAAATGGTAGGAGTATCTTCCATTGGTGGAATTTGCTTACAACAATTCATACCATGCATCATTGGGAATGACACCATTCAAATCTCTTTATGGTAATAGGTGTCGAACACCTATTAGTTGGGACAAGGTGGAAGACATAATAGTATTTGGTCTTGACATGCTTAGGGAGATAGATGATCAGATGAGGTTGATCAAAGAGAAACTAAAGCAAGATTTAGATCGTCATAAGAGTTATGCAGACAGAAATAGGATGCATAAACAGTTCTCAGTTGGTGACAAAGTCTTCTTGAGGGTCAAGCCTCAGAAGAGTTCAGTTTTGTTTGGCAAAGCATCCAAACTTGCTCCTAGATTTGTAGTATCATTTGATGTCCTGGAAGTGATCAATCCTGTCACTTATAGACTTGCTCTATCGCCTGCTCTTGCTAGAATCCATAATGTTTTTCATGTGTCCTTACTTAAGCCTTATCATCCTGATGCTTTGTACATTCTTGATTGGCATGCTTTACAAGTATAGGATCCAGGAGTGGTGATGGTGGAGCCCACTCAAATTTTGGAGAGACACATTGTTAAGTTGCGTAACAGGGATATTGTACAGTACAAGGTCCAATAGGACCAATATTCTATGGAAAGTACCACATGGGAGGATGTGGAGGAGATTGACAGATCTTTTCCTCATTTGAGGATTTAGCATAGTTTCTTTATTGCATGCATAGTTGATGATACTTTGAGATACTATTTTTTTTTGTTTTGATGATACTTTGGATACATTGATAGTGGTAGACAGATACATTATTATTTTTAGTTTTGTGTAATAAGACATCGGGACGATGATTCTTCCTAATGGGGAAGGATGTCAAATCTCATTTTTTTGACTTTATTATTAAATTAGACTAGACATTTACTATGAGTGATTCCACGTGTGTGAAAGTAATTGTCGTTAATATTATAAATGCATAATTTTGAAAGTCGATTAATGATCAATTATTATTAGCATGATTATGGATGTACATCTTATTTTGCTTCGGATATGATTATAAGGACTAACCTATTAATGGAAATCTAAGTATGACTGAGTGTAGGAAAAATGTCGAAGACATGAACATGGTTGAGGTAGAAATGTTCTAGCCGCCAGGAAAGAGTTGGCATGATGGATAAGCCTGATGCATGCACACACTTTTTGGCAACATGGTCAAGAGAAATTGCTGATATGATTGTGATATGGTGTTTTCATTGATGGTAACAGTTAGATATGATTGGGAATAGATCTTGAGACAAGTTTTGTACAGTCTTTTTGGTCCAGGAAGAATGACTTAGTCAAATTGACTAAGTGTTGGCAGCTTACTTAGCGACAGAGAGCTTGTTGGTATTCCTCCACAGATGTAGATTCTAGTATGAGGTTTGGTATGTTTCACATAGTTGTATGATGATGCTATATTCCAAGTTTCATGTCCTAACAATCTTCAAAAGTGACACTTTGAATTGCTTAAGTCTGGGTTAACAAAGTTCAGTCAGGAATAGTGCAGAATACCTGAGTATCTTAGTCCGCATTTCTCCACTATTGGTTGTTTCAATTTGCAGTTTGAAGGTGTTGTGAACACATGTTAGGAGTATCCAATTCTAGATTTGGGGAGTTTGAGCTTTACCGGATGATCGTCTACAAGTGTCTAAGTATCAACATTCAGGTTAACAGTATTTCACAGTGATAGAGACAGTAGTTCTGAGATCTGCATTTTGCCGCATAAGAATATTTTGTCCTACTATTCTAAAGGTATGATCTTTGGTGTGTAAAGAGTGTTTGATATGATTTTGGAAGCATCTTGTGGTCTGCAGTAAAAGTTGTTGTCTAACAGAGGAAGTAAACCAGTGGTATTAGCCAACATAACAGTATGATGTGTGTACGGTAAGTTTTATTGTTTGGAACTTAATCCTAAGTGGTGAAACAATTGAGGCTGACATGTGTAAAGGTGTTTTAAATATTATTTGGGTCCACCATAGATTTTGGAGAATGAATTTGGCTAACAAAGCACATAATGCATGACTACACGATACACTTTATTAGGTTGACCTAATATGAAGATTTTGTTTGTTGCAGATATATATGGGATTGAATTCGGTGTTTGAAAATAGGTGTGTGAATGCGAATAGTAGAGTAGGTGACAAAAAGCAGAAGAAGAGAGGTCTTGTTTAATGTGAAGGCAAAGCAGTGAAACAGAGCAGTCAAGATGAAAAGTTTTGAGATAGTATTTTGAGCATACATTGAAGCTGCATTCATGCATATGTAGATGCAATCTAAGCAGTTCATTTTGGTAGTGAGCCATCTGCTTCCTTCTTTCTTTCTCTAGGTAGTGAGCCTTCTTGTAGTGAGTACTTCTTTTTGGGTAGTGAGCCTCTATTGTAATTCGGTATTGTTCTTACATGATATATTATGAGCTAACACACACCGTGGTTTTTCCCAGTTTTGGGTTTTCCACATAAAAATCCCTGTGTTCATGTGTTATGGATTGTGGTTGTCTCTTCTGCGCTTAATATGTTTAATTATTGCATGCAGTAAATGTATTGTTAGATTAATAAGTAAAAGATTTAATAGGATACTGATTCACCCCCCCCAGTATCTCGGGTGTTCAACAACACTCACGTAGTTTCATGTCATATTGCATCTTTGAATGGCTCTATTATGCATCATAATATGGTTACTAGTCTTGTTTAAGCATTTTTAGATGGTTAATGGATGTGATTTCATTACTACAGAATGTTCTTTGAATTATATAAGTTGGCCATGTATGTATTATTACATTCTTTAGACTTAGATACATTACAATTGCATAAGTTGTTTACTTTGATTTATTAATAATTATTTGATGTGTTTTTCTTTATTTAAATAATTTGATTAATAAATATATGAATATTCTTTGTTAGACTTAAATGAATATGCATTATTTTAAAGATATAAATAAATATATATTATTAGAATATATATTATAAATAGTAATCTAAATATAAAATAAGTCCTTTTCCATGCAATATGGAGTGGAGTTGAGGGAGTTTAAAGAAAATTTCAAAGGATATATTGGTGGTATTTTAAACGCCAAAGGCATGCAAAACGAAAGAGGACTGAAGTTAAGATCAAAAGATTGACCTAAAAATACAATGATATTATTATAAGAGGGAGTTTTTAAAAGAAACACACAACAAAGAATTGGGAGTTAGGGATCATTATCAGAAATCAATAACATAAAGGAGAAAGGAGAGAAAATTAGTGTGAAGATGCAGAAATTAAATTTGCCAAGGAAAGAGTGAACCAACTGGGTATTCTTTTCTAAAAAGCTTTCTTGAATCTGCAAGTATTGTTGTGCTGTTTATGAAAGACTTCGTAGTATGCTTTTTAAATCTGTTATTGGCCATACTAGTTTTAAATTGACCCCTTCTATATGTTTTCGGCCTAAACTATTTCCCAAACAGCCTAAAACAACCTCCTCGAAGGTTTTAACTGCCTGTTAAGTGGTCGACCTGCTTATGTTCACCCTATGTTTTCTTCCTCTCTATCTGATGAACAATTTTCCAGCCTTTAAACTACATCCAAACTGATCTATTTTGGTCTATTTATTCATTTTGTCTACCTCTATAATTACTATTAAAATGGCCTAAAGACCTTGTTTTTACCTCATTATTCTTTTATCAAAAATTGACAGTTCTAGATTAGCCTATTATGCTTTCTTGTCTGTTCCTCCATGGATTTAATGAATTTCGTGTATACTGGCGGCCTGTTTTGGATGCTATCAACCTATTTTGATATCCTAATGGTCTGCATAGTGTTGATTGCTTTTAACTTTCAACTTGCATTTTAGATTGGGTTGTTTATGGTTCTTGATGACCTGATTCCCTAATGGTACTGGTCTTTCTCTTACTCTCTTAGCCTGAGTATTCTCCTTATCAGTCTGCTTCGTTAGACCCTTCGTTGTGGGTATTCCTATCGTAGTTTGTAAACCTCTGTCACAGACTATTTTAAATCATGTAGTTGTTACTTTAATTCCTATCGTCGTTTTATTTATTCTTGTCACCATTTTATTTATTCTTGTCACCATTTTATTATTCATGTCACTGTTTTATTTACTCCTATCACAACAGCTATTTTATCCTGTTGCAACAGACTCTATGTTCCTGTAGCAAACCAGACTACATTTCTGTAGCAGATTTAATATGTTTCCTGTAGTAGACAACACGAATTCTTGTTCTAGATTTTACGATATTTAATCAACTTTTCTTCCTATGCTTCACTGTAAATGAAGTTTTAAATGACAAACTTAATGATGTTAAACAATTGTATTTCATTTTAATCCCTATTGCAACCTTATTTGAGTGGAATTATAAACTTGCTGCAGATAGAAAATCTTCGTTTAGAATCATATGGGATATTTATGAATGATATATGGGATAAAGAATATACCTAGTTTTATAGTTTCCATGCGTAATTTGAATGAATAAATGAAGCTCTTTATTGCGAATATTTGCTAGAGGGTGTATTTCTATTGAGTATGCAAAAGGAAGAAGTAGTATATGTATCTAGGAAAAAAGTATGTGTTATCAAATTGCTTTGAAAAGAAAATAGTATATCTTTTGTGTGTGTTTGGGTTACTTTTTGGCTAGGATGCCGAATGTGGGCAAATAGAGAAGGCTTTTCCTCTTTTTCAGGATTTGACCATAACTATTTTAAGTGCTTGGGCCAAGCCATGTATTCTTTGAAATAGATGAAAGATTGTCTAGCAAATCATCATTTATATATTTCTCTACCACATCCTGTTGTGAGATATTTGCACATAATAATTTAGATTTGCATTTAGACATCCTGTTGCATCGGGTGTTCCCTCCTGCCAGTTGTTTCTAGGTTGCTAGGAATTTCATGCAGGGCTGGGTTTCCTTCATGTTATGAAGGGATCCAGGGAGGTGTAATTGCTTCATGGTTAGGCAGAAAAAGCACCTGAGCCATGTTCCCGTCTCTCAGCTTTTAGATGACCATGTCGGTTAGTGGCAGCTGGAGTTAGTGATTGATTTATTATGTACATTTTTGTATTGTACTTTGTTATTATTTGAGATGATTTATGGCATGAGAGCCAAGATGGACATTGTATATTCTTTTATAGTGCTGACACCTGGTTATGGCACATGAATTTGTAAGATGTAATGACTTTAATTAATAATGTATATGAGATCTATCTTTTAATTGAGTTGTAATTAACTAGATTATTTAATTCGGTAACTTTTGTGATGGAATGTGTACTTTACAATATCATGTAGAGAGGAGAATGGTTTTTGCATAACTCCTTACCATTATTACTCATGTTCACAAGAGTTCCTTCCCTCGTGTCAGCCTTGCTCCAAAGGATAGCCGCTTGCAGGATATTAATTATTATTTGATACATCTTCTTTAACTTTGGAACTAATTTGAAATGAAAGAGACTAGAAATCATTCCATGTTTTTAGTCCCTCAATTTGAGTGCCAAGGTTGGAAAACGAGTCTGCTGAAGAGTTGTCTTCCCTAAAGATATGTTTAAATTTTGTCTCTTCAAAGTTTCTAATATAAATTTTGATTTCTTCCACAATGTCTTTATAAGACCAGCTGGAGGTAGCTTTAGAAATTATCATGTCTATAATGTTTTTTAAATCCCCTTCAATAAACAACTTCTTGATACCTTTGTTCTTAGCCAAAATGATACCCTGAAGAGTCGCTATCGCTTTTGCAAAGTTATTGGATTGAAATCCCAAGTTTTCAGCAAATGCCCCTATCACCTGACCCCTATCATCTCTTATTAAACCACCCCCTCCCACCTGACTTAGGTTTCCCTTTTCCAAACCATCAAAATTGAGCTTGTGTCATCCAGTATCAAGAGGGTCCAAATAGTACTTCTTCGCATGATTAACTTGGAAAGGTTCGCTTTAGCCAAACCATCTTGAATTCCCCATCTTTTAGCTATTTGTTCTTCTATATCTAAGGGGTTAAACTTAGGTTTTTGGAGGTTGGCCACATGCACATTCTCAACAATGTTATTCTTTATATTATCAGCAAGCACCTCCCAAGGTTTAAATTGGTGTTTGAAGATCCTATTATTTTGCTCTTTCCAGATACCACATTGAACATGAAGAAGAGACTGCCACCATAATTATTTAATCATAGGATGATTAAAAGGGGAGTTCCAGATGTCAGTGATGAGTCTAAAATTAGCTTGTCAAACCCAAGAGACGTTAAAATTATCTAGAACATTTTATCTAACATTCTAGCATACATGCAGTTGATTTGGATATGATTAATACTTTCTTCATCTTATTTACATAGCGTGCATCTATTGGCCAGTTGAAAACCTCTCCTTTGTAAATTATCAATGGTCAAGATTTTTCTATGGCACATGGTCCACCAGAAAAAAAATAGATTTGTTCGCCCATATGTTCTTCCATTTGAAAGAATCAGTCTGAGATTCATCAAGCATATTGAATCCTGACTTGATTGAATAGTCAAGCCCGATGGATTAGCCACCCATATTAAGTTGTCCTGATGCAATCTACTATGGAATCTATGGTTACTTATAACTATAACCAATTCAGAGGTGACATTTATATTAGGTTTTTCATACCAGTCTGAGCAGATATTCCATCTGATCTGATTTCCCTCCATAGGCCAATAGTCTTTCACCCAACAACCTAATCTTTTTTTCAAGTCTTCTTTGATAGTATAACAACTATGGTGGTTTTCAAGTGGGATCGTAGATATCCAGGGATCTTCCTAGAATCTAACTTGGTCTCCTTGTCTCACCTACCATTCAAGACCTTTGAAGAGGGTGGACTTGGTTTTAACAATATTATTCCATATATTAGAACCATAGGGAAGATACTGGGTTTGAAGGAGAAGGATCCCTTCCCTCCCAGTTAAATATTTAGCTTTCATGGTGTTGGTCCACTCGCTATCAGACTTAATAAGTATCTGTGAGGGTAAAATAGTGCATCAATCAAATGAATAACAGATGACCCAAACATCAACAGAATAGAGAAACAAAGAAGATTCAAATGAACAAAGCAATGAACAAACACAACAAACCTCTTCCGTTTCGAAACTTCTGTTGTTCGCCTATCACGAATCGTCCTTTCGCAGATGAGATGAGCCCTCAGAGAGTGCAATCTTTTAAAAGCTGTTGGAGGAAGTCGATGGTGAACGGCTATAGTGTGATATGCAATGAAGGTGAGCTCCAATGCAACAATGGTGATCTCAAGCTTGTGGATGACAAATGGGTGCCAAAGGCGCGCTGGTGATATTTCTGCAGAGTAACGATGTCAAAAGCCTGGATGATTAGAATGAAGGGATTAAGCTTCATTTATAGACCCGGAGGAATAGGAATCAACGGTTGAGAGAAGATATGAAGATCAACGGTTGAGGATGGTTGAGGAATGTGCAACCAGTGGAGATGTGACAAGTGTCCCAGCTCCATCATGAAAGGTGGGATGTGACAAAACTGATTGGAGAGTTAACTCCATTGACTGGTCTGTTAACAGAATTGATTGATCAGTTAGAAGAGTGGATTGTGGAACTGACTGGATTGATTGAGGATTTGACTCAACTGACAGGTTAGTTAACAGACTTGATTGATTGGTTAACTAACCTCTGATTGGAGAAGAAATAGGCCATGTGGGTGAGGGAAAATAAGATAATTAAATATTAAATATATTTAATTACATGTGCAACCTGATGAGGTGGACAAGGTGAGGTGGAAAAGGTGAGGTGTAAAGGTGATGTGGATTCTTGAATTTAGAACTTTAGGATAGAGGAATTAGGCTTAATTAAATAATTTATAATTATTTAATTGTGAAGGACAAATGGAAGGATTTTAATTAAATAAATGGAATTTATTTAATTATGGAACAGTGAATCGATTAAATAAATTTAGAATATTTATTTAATTAATAGAAGAAGGGAATAAATATTTAGAATATTTATTTAGGATGATTTGTGTCATTTTTAGGCGTATACATTTTGCCCCTCTTTGATGCAATGCAGTTTACAGCGTTGCTTCAAAGAAATTGATAGTCTGAATGATGATACATGCCCCAGTTTGCCCCTGGTGTAGGTTAAATGACGATAGGATGCCCCCTCGGGAGATTGGACGGGAAAAACGGCGAAAGTTTTGGAGACGGACGATCTCATGACGAGGAAGGGGTTAGGATAGGTTGGAGGAAAAGGGACGCGGTCAGGGATGCGGGAAGAAAACGGGAGGAAAAACGGACACGGGAAGTAGTCACAGTCATCACCTAGCCAGAATTAGGGTTTTGGAGGCTATAAATAGGAGCTGGGTCCACAAGAATAGTCATTTGCACACTTGGTTGATCTGGATTGGAGAAGGAGAGCTCAGAGCAAACCTAGAGCAGCATGGCGGCCAGAGCAGCAGACATTCCACGCGAGGAGCATCGATTCGAGCGAGTCCGATGATTCGGGCGGCCAGCAGAGGCAGGACCCCCGGTATGTGCTTCGAAAAAATTCTCCTAGGGTCGAGTTTAGGTGTCATAAATGCTCATAGAAAATAGGTGAAATGAATGCGCCGAAACGCAGAACGGCGCATATGCCCCGCGAAGCTGCGCTTTTGTGATTTCGCGGCGCATATGCCTGTTTCGGCGGCGCATGCGTGAAAGCTGCGCATGTGTTCGCTCTGGCGGCGCTTTCGTAATTAAGCGGCGCTTTTGTATTTGCGCCGCGCATGCGTGAAATGTAGCAGCGCATGTGCTGAAGTTGCGCATATGTGACTTCCTGCGGCGCATACATAATTTAGCGGCGCATACGTGGCTTTATGCGGCGCATGCGTCAGAACGGCGCATATGTGCCCTGTTGCGGCGCATATGCATTTTTGCGGCGCATATGGTGATTGTTGCTGTGCATATACCAGAAATGGCGCATTTACCACCTGTAGTGGCGCATTTGCTTGGGATGGCAAATTACTTAGCCAAACTGACTCGATTAGCGTCCTGTTTGACGCTGGAATCGATGAGCTATCTCCGAGATTGCAGGAATCTAGTCGAGAGATGTAGTGTGCTGTTTTGATCAATTTGAAATGCTAAGTTTAGTTGATATAGTCCAATAGATATGTTGAGTATGGTATATGCGGTTTGAGACTGACGCCTTGCTTTGCGTGCTTGCAGGAGGAGATACGAGAGACATTGCAGTCGAGGGAGACGTTCCCTATGCCTCTACTGCAGAGACATATGTTGACGGAGGCTGATAGAGTGGCGCTTGGTGCCATGGGCCTAGATTACATTTGCTTCATGCCCGAGGTGCGGGCGAACCGAGGACTGCTGACAGCTGCCGTGGAGAGATTCCACAGCGAGGACGGGACCTTCCACTTCCCTACTGGAGAGATGACTGTGACGTTGGAGGACGTCTATAGGATACTGCACTTGCCCGTGGTAGGCGAGTTGGTGGAGTACGACGCACAGCGGGACGCGGGACTCGCCGAGTGTCAGCGAGTATTTGACGATCCCGAGCTGGTTGGACAGGTCATCCCTTGGCAGGATATCTATGACTGCTACGACTACTTCCCTGGGATCGTGGCTGGATTGATTGCGGGCGTTGTATGCCCTGACAGGAGATCGCACGGGTTCCCCATTGGATGGGGCAGGATTATGGAGCGGATGGTGACTGAGGGCACTCGATACGCGTGGGGACGTTGCGTGCTAGCTCACTTATACCACGACATGCATCAGGTGGTGTACCACCGCAGCACGAGTCTATCGGCTGGGGTGCTGCTGTTACAGTTTTGGCTGTGGGAGCACATAGCGGTGACCAGGCCGATATGTGTCTTTGCTAGGCAGAGGGGAGAGCCGTACAGCTATGGCTACGCAGGAGTGATTTCCCAGCACAGGCTGGGGAAGCTGGAGTATTGGCGGCATACGTTGGATGGGATAGATGTGGTCGTCTGGCGACCATATCTGGACTGCGAGCCTTGGGACGATGAGGGAGATGAGCTGCCTTTCTGCTTCCAGACCAGGTGGTTGATTGGCCGGACACGGCACATCTTGGAGAGGCAGACGGTGGGCCGAGTACTGAGACAGTTCGGCAGGAGACAGGGCATGCTGCAGGGACATGCCATGTTTGCACGGACACATGCAGAGAGGGTCCGATGGGGGCCGATGGCTTCTTACGAGGAGGCTCTGGCAGAGTTCCAGCAGTTGCCTTATGTGGCATGGGATATGAGGTGAGAGATTGCAGATGCTGGGGTTACACAGGAGTATGAGGATTGGATTACTGCACATCCATTTTCGAGATATTCAGGACCTGGTATGCTGGTGCCTCGCATTGACGAGGCAGACTCAGAGGAGGAGGGAGAGGCTGGCCCAGGGCGGAGGGCCGCTAGAGGAGGACGAGGACATGGTGGCCGAGCTGCAGAGAGGCCGAGGCAGTGGAGGAGGATAGACCGGGCTGGGCAGGCAGTGCCAGGACAGGGGGAGGGACAGCAGCAGGCACAGATGCCACCACCCCAGCAGGTACCACAGCAGCAGGTGCCCCAGCAGCAGGTGCCCCAGCAGCAGGTGCCCCAGCAGCAGGTGCCCCAGCAGCAGGTGCCCCAGCAGCAGGGGCTAGGACAGGCAGAGGCAGCACAGGGGCCGGTGCAGGGTGAGGCCCATGAGAGGACCATAGCCAGCCTGAGAGGACAGGTGCGGGAGTTGCAGGCACAGCTGAGGAGAGTGGAGAGGATGCGAGATACAGATGCAGCAGTGATCGCTGGTTTGACTCGCGAGCGAGACATGGCAGATGCCCGGGTACGTCTGATCCGAGTAGAGAGGGACATAGCAGTAGCTGCCATGGGCACAGATGCAGCGAGTACATTTTTGGTTGGGCAGGTGCAGCAGGCACAGGCACAGGTAGGCCAGTTGCAGACGCAGTTGGCACAGGCACAGACAGACTTAGCCAGAGCGCAGCAGCAGGCACAGTACTACCGAGGCTTGTACCATGGTGCCGTGTCATCTAGCCAGAGGGCAGGGAGTTTCAGGACTCAGTCTGGGGTGGCTCACAGAGCAGGCCCATCCCAGTCAGGGGCATCGGTCATGGGACCTCAGCAGTCAGGAGCCGGCAGTGGTGGCCCACAGCCGCAGGGGTAGTCAGAGACCAGATTTTGTACATTTTGGGACATGTATCACCGTCTATGTAGACGTACACTGTATATGACACTTTGATTTTGAGAGAGATGGTGATATTGTATATTTGGACATCCTTGTATATGATAGTATGGGTGATGATGCAGCTTTGTGTATCTATTGCATGCGTTTATGAGATGATTATTTCTATTGCATGATGTGGTTCTATTGCATAGTTAGATGGTTTATATGGTGCTATATGAGAAATACTTTGATATGCTGCTATATGATGTCTCTATGATTTAATGTGACAAATGAATGCAAAGTTAATATGATGCTCTTGTGATGATGCAAATGTATGCATATGAAACATGATTTCTATGTTATGATGCTGTATATGTGGTGTATAAATGAGCTAATGCAGATGTGTGTATGGAACATGATTTCTATGTTATGATGTTGTATAGATATGTGAGATGCTATTGGATACTTATATGATGTAATGCTTTGAATGTATGCATTTGTAACATGAGTACTATGGGGTGATGTAACTATACATGTGATGTACTTAGCTATGTTGTTTGATTTTCTGGGCTTTTAAGATTAAGATGTGATGCAAATGTATTGGTGACCTAATGCATTGGATGATGTATTCTACTAACCTAATCATGTGCATGACTAGTTTCTACGAATGATATGATATGCTCCTATATGCCTTGTTTTTGTGATGTCCAAATGTACGCTATCGACAGAAGAATGACATGATGGATAGAGGGATGGTTGCGAAAGAATGACTTAGGAATTTTTCTTGATATCGTTACTCTGCATAGTTTGAATAATGAGGATTGTATGGATGGGTGTATGGATATAGGACGGATGCTTTGCTTTTAGATTGCTTTATTTCATCATTGGGCATTTTGTTTTTGGTATTTTCTTGAAATGTTGTAAGTGAATACAAGCACCGAGGTATAATTGAACCAAGATGACCTGAGTATCGCTTACATGGATTGTGATTGAGCAAGTTAATACAAGCATCTAGTCAAAATTTGAATCTAGATGACCTGAGTATCGCTTGCGTTTCAACAAGCAAGGATTGCCCCCGTTCATGTTAGACCTTTGATGTCCTCGATGATCGTTTGCCGATCACGTCCTAAGACAAGGCTTCACATTACCAAAGTTTAATCCCCAAATAGCAAACAAAGAAAGTAACCTTGCCACCATCATAGCATCTCTAGCTTTTGGCATCCTTGAGTAGCATAGGAGGGTATGATTGCAAAATCAAGACTCTGTGACTTAACCCTAGGTTCAAATCTACAAAAGCACATTTGCGTTGATACGTGTTTATTTCTTGCCTTAATTTTCATAAAATCATTTAGAAGACCTTGGGTATTTGCTTTGCATTGGATGGGTTAAGATGCTCATAGTCAAGGTTCCTGCTTGAAGCGCGGGTGTTTGCTTGCATTTGCTTGCTTGGTGAGAAGATTGCACTATCCTTATTGAGAAGACGGACCCTAAGGGACTGACCTAGTGCCTCGGGGGCTCATTGCTAAATGGCCTTGCCTACGTGACGGCGCAGAGGCAACGTAGTTCAGGGTAAACCCTAATGGACCATGGATGGACTAGAAGAAAGACGACAAGAATGAAGACAAGAGGGGAGACAAACGGGACTTTGGGAGAGATGGAAGCCTCGGGGGCGCATTAGAATAATGGCCTTGCCTACGTGACGGCGCAGAGGCAACGTAGTTCACGGATTCGGACCACAGATACTGACGAGAGACATTACGCTAGGCTCACTTCGAGGAGACGATATGGGACAAAAACCCTGGTTGACAAGGCCACTAGCTGAGTATCAAGCCATGATAGGTAACTGTCAAGTGTTTACCGTGGGATGGATATGGGGTGGAATGGGGAAAATAGAGGGAGAATGGGCTCAAGGTAATTGGATTCCCAAAGATGGAGAATGCGGTTTGTCACAAGTAACGCCTGTTTACCAGGTTTTCATCACTTGCTTTTATTTGCACGAGAAGCTAGAAAGTAACATGACGCCTGATTGCCAGGTTTTCCCCATGATACCTATCCAAGGCGCCTGTTTGCCAGGTTTTCACCAAAGGACGATTTTTTCTTTTTTTGTATGCTTGCTACTTTTTTTTGATTTTTTTATTATATATATATATATATATTTTTTTTTTGATTTTATGATTTTTTTGACTTTATTGTGCCCCCTTGCATTGGGGTTCTCTTAGGTATAGAACCTGCGAAGGTGCATGCTGTTGATGGGATCATCAAACAACTCACCTTCTGATGTGGCCAACTGATATGCCCCCGATCCGTAAGCTGATACAATTACATAGGGTCCAAGCCAGTTAGGCTCGAACTTACCTTTCTTTTCTCTGTCCTGCTGATTGCGAGGGTTCTCTTTTAGGACGAGGTCCCCAACCTTGAAGCATCTCGGTCTAACCTTGTGGTTGTAGCTTCTTGACATCATCTGTTGATAGGCTTTGAGATGGTCAAAAGCTTTCTGGCGTCGTTCCTCTAGCAGTTCTAGCTCTTGCAGTCTGGTGACTCTGTACTCTTCGTCTGAGATGAGACCTTTCAACGACACCCGAAGGGAGGGGAGTTCGACCTCAATAGGAAGGATGGCTTCGGAACCATAGACGAGGGCGTAGGGTGTAGCACCTGTGGGAGTGCGTATGCTGGTTCGATAGGCCCATAGAGCGGGATTGAGCTGGACGTGCCAGTCGCGACCGGCTTCATTGACAGTCTTCTTTAGGAGTTTCAGAATGGTTTTGTTTGATGCCTCAGCTTGGCCGTTACCTTGGGGGTAATACGGGGTGGAGAAGCGATGTTGGATCTTGAACCGTTCACAAAGTTCCTGGACATCTTGATTTTTGAAAGGTCTCCCGTTATCCGTTATGATGGATGAAGGGATGCCATATCGGCAGATAATGTAATTCAGAATGAAAGAGGAAATTTGCTTTCCTGTGACGGTTGATAAGGGAACGGCTTCAATCCACTTTGTGAAGTATTCAGTAGCGGTTATGATGAATTTATGGCCGTTGGAAGAAGGCGGATGGATCTTTCCTACGAGGTCTAGTCCCCACTGGCAAAAGGGCCAGGGTGTCGTTAGGGGTCTCAACTCCTGAGCAGGTGCATGAATCAGGTTCCCATGTATCTGGCACTGTCTGCACTTTTTGACGAACTGATATGAATCCATTTCCATATTGGGCCAGTAATAACCCAAACGCATGAGTTTCTTAGCTAAGGAAGGACCGCTGGAGTGTGTTCCGCAGATCCCTTCGTGCACGTCTCGCAAGGCAGTAATAGATTCTTCCTGTTCTAGACAACGGAGTAAAGTACCATCCAGACCACGTCGGTAAAGGGTATTGGCGATAATGGTGTAACGGGAGGCTTGTCGGATGAAGGTTCGTTTTTGGTTGGAAGAGAGGTCCAAAGGAAGGATATTGTCCTTGAGGTAAGTGTAGGTCTTACCGTACCAAGGTGAATCAGATCCCACTAGGTGGCAGATGGAATGGGTTTCAAGGAGATCATAAGCCGGCTGTCGAATTGTTTCTACTAGGAACTCATACCGTGACTCCTGTTCAGGTATCTCAAGAAGAGAGGCTATGGTCGCCATTGCATCGGCTGCTTTGTTCTCTATCCTGGGTATTTGCTCAAACGAGATGGTCCCAAAGTGTTCTTTGAGATCGTCGACCATTCGCTTGTATGGGATGAGCTTCTCATCTTTGGTCTGATACTCGTCGTTGACCTGGTTTATGACAAGCTGAGAATCACCATAGACATGTAGTGCTTGAAGATTCCACTCAGTGGCCATCTTGAGACCAATTACCAAAGCCTCATACTCTGCTATGTTGTTAGTGCATGGAAATAACAACCTGTAGGACTTTGGAATTGTGTCGCCTTGGGCAGTGATGAACAAGATACCTGCCCCCGATCCATGGTTGGTGTAAGACCCGTCGAAGTAGAGTTTCCAAGGAGATGTGGACAGAGTGAATAGAGATTCATCGGGGAACTCAAACTGCATTGGTGAAGTGTCCTGTAATGGTGCCTCAGCTAGTTGGTCTGCGATGATTTGCCCCTTGATGGCTTTTCTATCCACATACTCTATATCATATTCGCTAAGAAGCATAACCCATTTGGCTAGTCGTCCTGTGAGAGCTGCCTTGCTGAGAAGATATTTTAGTGGGTCGATCTTGGCAATGAGTTTGACAGGATGTGCCAACATGTAGTGTTGGAGTTTTTGTGAGGCAAAAACCACCGCAAGGCATGAACGTTCCACCTGTGAGTACTGTAGCTCGTAGCCCACTAAGGTTCGACTGATATAGTACACAGCTCTTTCCTTGTTCTCATAGTCTTGCTGCGCTAGGAGAGCCCCAAGAGCAGTAGGTGTAGCGGATATGTAGAGGATCAAAGGTTTTCCTTGGATCGGAGGCATGAGTATAGGAGGATTCGTGAGGTACTCCTTGAGCTTGTGGAATGCCTCTTCGCACTGCTCATCCCATTTAAATGGAACGTTCTTATGTAGAAGGTGGCTGAAAGGATGGCACTTGTCGGCCAACTGTGAGATGAACCTGCAGATGGCCTGTAGCTTGCCCTGTAAGGATCTCAACTGTGTTAGAGTTTTGGGCGGAGGCATGTCCATGATTGCCTTGACCTTGGCCGGGTCTACCTCTATGCCGTTTGCTGACACGATGAAGCCTAGCAGCTTGCCTGATGTGACCCCAAACACACATTTCTTCGGGTTCAATTTTACTTGGAATTGGTCCAGCCGTTGGAAGACTTTCTCTAATGTGTCCAGGTGTGAGTCCCTGGTGAGTGATTTTGCCAAGATGTCGTCAACATAATCTTCCATGGTCACATGCATCATGTCGTGGAATATAGTTGTCATGGCCCGCTGGTATGTAGCACCTGCATTTTTCAGCCCAAACGGCATGACATTCCAGCAAAAGGTACCCCATGGACAAGTGAAAGCGGTTTTGTGCTGATCCTCTGGTGTTATTTTGATCTGGTTGTACCCTGAGAATCCATCCATAAGTGACAACATTGTATGTCCCGCCGTGAGGTCGACTATGATATCGATGTTAGGCAAGGGAAAGTCATCCTTGCGGCATGCTTTGTTTAAGTCTCTAAAATCGTTGCATAGTCGAACCCTGCCGTCTGGTTTAGACACTGGTACGATGTTTGATATCCATTCGGGGTAATCAATGGCCCTGATGAACCCCACGTCTAACAATTTCTTGAGTTCTTCCTTGACCAGGAGGGCAATATGGGGATGCATTTTTCTCAGTTTTTGCTTTACGGGTTTCACCCCTGGATCCAATGGCAAGTGATGTAGAATCAGGTTTGGGTCCAAACCTGGCATGTCGGCATATGACCAAGCAAAACTGCCTCTCTTCTTTTTAAAGAATGGTACAAACCTGGTTTTCTCAGGTGGCGTGAGAGATTTTGCAAAGTGGATTATCTTAGGCTGCTCTTCAGATCTAATGTTCACTGGCTCTGTTGGTTCTACTACGATCTGCGACCTTTCTTGATACATGTCACTTGGGAGGGTGTCAAGCAATCCATCGTCAGGTGCCACGGTTGGGTTTTCACCTTTAGATACGTCCTTTCTTTTTACTGTTTTATGATCTGACACTGCCGCATGGCGGTTTTCACCGTCAGATCCCTTTTTGATCTTTACATTTTTGCGACCAGAAGGCTTGGCACCCTCCCCAAAGTATGCTACAGTATTGAGTTTGATAGTGAAACCGGCTTTATGATCTCCTTTTGGTAAATGATCTCGAAGTCCCATATAGTCAATGTAGGCATCATCGTTCTGGAACACATCTAATTGAGGGGTCCCTTTCAGGTCCCAGTCAATAAGCTCAGGGTGTAAGAGGGGAAGGGAGTCGGATGAAAGACCTGATTCGTTGATAGTGTGGATGGAAATACTAGGAGCACAGGTGGGGGTAGTGTTCTGGGTGGTACTTTCTTCCAGGTTGTTTATCGCAATGGAATCGATACTTTCCTCGAAAGCCATAACTTCGGGGAGGGGCAAATCAGACTCCAGTGGTCTGTCCCGTTGCATTTGTCTCTCATGATATGGGCTAAGGGTTTGGATGGTATCAATCTCCTTATCATCGTAGGAGTGTTCTGTCAGCTCGTCCCATTCATACTGATTGGAATCATCTGAATCTGCGTCACTATCTCCTTGGAGTGTTTGAATTGTCTCCACTAGGCAGACATTTTCTTTGGCTTTACCTTTATCTTTGTAGCCTAGGCCAGTCGTGTTTCTAGCCGAAGAGGAGGAAGAGGGTTGTATAGGTTCGATGATCCCCTCTTTTCTGAGGCCGATGGGGCCTTGTCCTTCATATCCCATTCTATGCAAGATGGTTTCACCTCGCCCATAGAGCTCTGTAGGGAGTTTGGGTGGATCTTGGGATGTGTTTTCTTCTTCGGCATAGAGCCATTGTAAGAGATCTCGCTCCTCTGATTCATCGGATAAGGTCCCCCATTTTACAAAGGGGTTTGCGGGAGTTGCAGGAGGAGCAGAGGGCTTTGGAAAATGCCTGGGTTGATGTTTGGGCTGGCCAAAGGAGCGAGGAGACAAGGGCATTTTTGCAAGGTTGAGGCTATGCTCAATCTGGTATTCCCCCACGCCATTTTCTTTTATGGTGATTTTCATTGGTTTGGGCTGTGAAGAGGAAGCTTCAGCAGTATGGTCTTGTGGCGGAGTGGGGGAGATATGGGCTCGGTTGTTGGGAATGACACATTCCGGTTTGGCTTGGAATGAGTTGCAATGCTGGTAGGGGTCGGGGTCGCCGTGTATGGTGACCTGCTTGCCATCGTGCGGGAATTTTATGCATTGATGGTAGGTGGAGGGGACAGCTTTCATGGCATGGATCCATGGTCTCCCTAGTAGAATATTGTAAGCAAGCTCCCGATCAAGGACTTGGCACACCACATCTTTAATAACCGGTCCCACTTGAATGGGTAGGACAACCGTGCCCTTCGTGGTGCGCTCCTCCTCGTCATAGGCCTTTATGGTAATCTTTCTCCGTGGGTCCACTGCCTGTTCAGAGAACCCCAATGCAAGGACTAGCTTCAAAGTGCAAATATTCAAACCGGCACCCCCATCAATGAGGACCCTCTTGATGCGGTGCCTGTGTACGAATGCGACAATGTGTAGAGGAGTGTTGTGGGGTTGAGACATGGAAAGGTCATCTTGTTCTGTGAATGATATGGAAGGGGAGGATGTCAAGTTACCCACCATGGTTTGAAACTTTTCTTGGGCTAGGTTAGTGGGGACAGTAGTCTCCACTAAGGCTTTCTCAAGAATCTCCTTATGAGAAGGAGATAGACGCAGGAGCTCCAATATAGAAATATGAGCCGGAGTCTTTTGCAATTGGTCGAGGACATTATATGGGCGGGGGTTGGATGGAGATGGCGACGACCTTGGAGGAGTGGTGTTGATCGTGACTCTACCACTGCGGGTAATGATACTACAACCAGTGCCGTTAGGTTCTAGTTGTTGGTTGGGGGATATGACGTTGACTTGTGGAACATGCTCAGAAATGCAGTTAATGGTGTACTCAAAGGGAACGCTTGCATAGTTAGCATTACTCGACCCACTGTTTTGGTTTGGCCTGTTACGATTGTTGTCATTATTGTTATGACCATTGGAGTTGTTGCCATTGTGACCATTGTTGTGGTTGTAACCATTGTTGTTGTGGCCGCCGTTGTGATTGTTGTTATATGGCCGGTTGTGGTTTAGGAGAGGATCTCGGTAGGCCACATGAGATTCATTGGAGGTATGCTGTTGTGTTCCTCCCTGATTTTGGTCCAGTATATCTTGTATGAGGTTCTTAAGACGGATGCAATTATTGGTTGTGTGCCCCCTTCCTCGATGATACTCACAATAGTCTGTGTCCTTCCAATAGGGAGGTTTGACTATAGGCTCATAGTCACTTGTTGGCGGTAGAGAAATTTCATTGTTAGCCAATAACTTCCTGAGAGCAGACTCTTGAGATTCTCCTAACGGTGTGAATTTTCTCCTTGGGTTCGAATTGAACCAAGGTCTAGATTCCCGAGGGGGTGGCTTGTTGAGTACACCGTTATTTGCTTCTTCCTTAAGAGTGAATATGGGTTGTTGTTTAGGGGCTGCCGCCTTGGCATCCACTACTCCATCGTTGACCACATTCTTGTTCTTGGTCCAAAACTTTGACTTGTCAGTTGTGTAATTGGAAGGAGGCGTGTCCTTGTAGAGCTTGAGAGTTCCTTTAGCTATCATAGCTTTCTCAATGAATAGCCCCATTTCGATGACTTTGGTGAATGAGGTAGGGCATTGTATCTGAATTTGATAGCTAAGATCAGGATTCAAATTGTGGACAAACATTTCCAATAGTTGTTTCTCAGGCATGTCGTAAGAACACTTGCTAGCTAGCTGTCGCCATCGTTGTAAGAAGGTGGCGAAAGACTCTCCACCTTTTTGTTTGGTGTTGCATAGGTCGAGCATAGATACTTCGTGTTCTATGTTGTAAGAGAAGTGCGTTATGAATTTATTGACAAGTTCATCAAAAGTTTTGATTCCAGGTGGAAGACGCGAGAACCACTCCATAGCCTGACCCCCTAAAGATCTTGGGAATAGTCTCATTAAGTAGGTCTCGTTGTGAGCTACTTCTAAACATGCTGCAGTGAATTCCCTGATATGATCTCTAGGATCCCCCTTCCCTTTGTATTTATCAAATTTCGGGATTCTGAACTGAAAGGGGAAAGGTTTCATGACCACACTTCTGTCAAAGGGGTACGGTGCTATATCTTCCAAGGAGTAGTTCTTGGAACTGGTGCCGATCTTAAGGTTGGAGATTTCTCGCTGGAGACTCTCAATTTGTTGTCTCACATCCGCTATAGGAGTATTTTGATCTATGTGTTGTTTTCCGCTTGTATTGGCCTGGGGGACCGTGTCATTTGTGCCTCTCTCATGTGCCTTTGGGACTGTGTCATTTGTGTCCCTCTCATGTTCATTGTCTGCATTTTCCATGATGGAGCTAATGTCAAAGTCTGCGGGGAGTTTGAGTCCGAGACTAGCAAGATGATGGAAATATTTGGTGGGATCCTCAAGGAGTACTCGCTCCACTAGGCGTTGGAATTTGCTATCTTGCATGTGTGCCACTAATTCTTCATGAGAAAATTCTTCATCATCATCGTGTGGTGGGGCGATGTGATCGGAAGGGTCGGCCATTTCAGTTAGCTTGTTGTACTGGGATCGAGTAAGAACCATGCAAGGTGGGGTGGGACGGAATGGACAAGGATTAGAAATTTTGGCAAGATGCCGACTAAGACTGTAATGAATGGGATATCTAGGACAAGACTTGGACAAAGGGTTCTCTCGCTCAATGACTTCAGGTAAAACGGTTGACACAAGACTCTAGCCACTAGCAAGGGTAGTCGATACCAGTCTCACTGTGTAGGGCTGAGTCGTCCAACAAGACTACTAGCAAAAGGTACTGTGACCTACTAGGCTTACGTGAACTCACTAAAGAAGGACCTATGTCGAATCGGTATGGGACAGAATGACGATGGGGTAAGAGTGACCAGGACAGAAGGTGATGGGGACGACCGTCGAAAGAGAGAGAAACGGGTGAAATGTGTGAAAGTTGACTGCAAGGTTGATTTTGACCTCAGAAAATGGAACTAGGCTGAAATGGGTACTCCGAACAGCTGACGAAAATTTCTCAAAAATAGAGCAGATGCTCACTGTCACACATGCGCAGAAACAGATGCGTAGCAAGAATAGGTAAATGCGCAGTAAGTCGTAGTATAAGCGCCGCTCTGGTGAGGTATGTATGCGCGGTAACAGTATGCAAATGCGCCGCAGAAAAGTATATGCGCAGCAGGTCGGCGTATATGCGCAGCAAGTCGCTGTAAAAGCGCAGCAGAACAGAGTATATGCGCAGCAGAAAGTACAAAAGCGCCGTAAGTCGGTACAAAAGCGCAACAAGTCGCTGTATATGCGTCGCAGAAATGGATATATGCGCAGTTCTGGTATTTTTGGGCAAATTTTTGGGATTTTTCTCTATTTTTTGGGTAATTTTTGGCTGGAATAAGTCTTCCTGATATGATTTTATGAATTAATTTAGCAAGAAAACACAGCAAGCACAAAGAATGTTTTGTAGTTTTTCATTGTTTTTGTAGTTTTTCGACTCTATTTTGGACAAAAGCAAGTACAAAATCCTAGGCGAGAAATGGATTATAAGGGATTTGGGCCACTAAAACAAGAGGTTTGTAATTCGGGCAACTGTTCAAGTGGTTACACGTGCGGCGGCGCTACTCTCTGTTATGGAGTCTCCCAGCCTCACAGGGTTGCACTTGAGAGGGTTTTGGGGGAGGTTGGCCGTCGGTGTAACATAACAGCACTCGTTGCAGGAGGTTTTCACCTCAAGCACAATTTATTTTAAGTGGCTCGGTAGGGCTTGGCGTTAGCCTGTTACCACTCAGGGTTGTTCCCGCTTGGACAAGCGTGCATCCAAGGGCAGGCCCCTCCTAAAGGTTAGACAAGTAGAATGACAAGTCTGGCATTCTGATCACCCAGAAGAGGGGAGAGCATAAGCCTATTGTCATTCGCAAACACAGAATACACTGATTTAATCCACCCTAGTTAAAAAGATAAAAACTAAATGGGCTAAGCTAGTCAAACAAAACTTTGAAGTGATTTTGACAATATTGCAGTGGTTCAATTTTAAGTCCCAGAAAGCAGTTGTGAGTCCAATTTTAAATCCACGTTGTGCGAGATTGTTAACTTTGAAATTCAGGTCTCACGATATAGCAATGGTTCATTTTAACTCCAGAATGCAGTTGTGAGTTCAATTTTAAGTCCACGTTGCACGAGATTGTTAACTTTGAAATTCAGGTCTCACGATATAGCAATGGTTCATTTTAACTCCAGAATGCAGTTATGAGTTCAATTTTAAGTCTTAGATAGCAATAACTTGGAAGTTTGTTTGCAATGCAAGCATGAAATAAACCAGTTACTTCCTCCCTAATTAAGACTAGATGAAGATTTGTAATGAACAGCCATTTTACTCTTTCCCAAAAAAAATGAAAGGTGAGCTAGTTAGATGCAACTACATGTAACTGAACCCGAGCCTAACCTGCAAAACCGCTCCAGCAAACACCTGCAAAAGGGTTAGCGTTAGTAAAATACCCTAGAAAAGTACCAAAACCTGAGCCAGTTACAAATGCGCAGCTTCAGTGATCAGATGCGCAGAAGTAATCAACAGAAGCGCAACATTAACGAATGCGCCGTAAAAATGAACAGATGCGCCGTTAAAATGAACAGATGCGCAGTTTTAACGTATGCGCAGCAACAGTCGTCATAAGCACTGTAACAGACAACGGATGCACCGTTTTAACGTATGCGCAGCAATATTATATGAAAGTGCAGCAAAAATCAACGAATGCGCAGTTTAAACAAAAGCGCAGCAACAGTCTATAAAAGCGCCGTTACAGTCAACAAATGCACAGTTTTACAAAAGCGCCGTAACAGTCTTCAAAAGTGCCGTAAAAATGAACCGATGCGCCGAAAGAACCTGTGCGTGACTCTGCGGGGTCTGTACGGAACTGTCTCAGTACTCGGCCCACCGTCTGCCTCTCCAAGATGTGCCGTGTCCGGCCAATCAACCACCTGGTCTGGAAGCAGAAAGGCAGCTCATCTCCCTCATCGTCCCAAGGCTCGCAGTCCAGATATGGTCGCCAGACGACCACATCTATATGATGCTCTTGTGATGATGCAAATGTATGCATATGAAACATGATTTCTATGTTATGATGCTATATATGTGGTGTATAAATGAGCTAATGCAGATGTGTGTATGGAACATGATTTCTATGTTATGATGTTGTATAGATATGTGAGATGCTATTGGATACTTATATGATGTAATGCTTTGAATGTATGCATTTGTAACATGAGTACTATGGGGTGATGTAACTATACATGTGATGTACTTAGCTATGTTGTTTGATTTTCTGGGCTTTTAAGATTAAGATGTGATGCAAATGTATTGGTGACCTAATGCATTGGATGATGTATTCTACTAACCTAATCATGTGCATGACTAGTTTCTACGAATGATATGATATGCTCCTATATGCCTTGTTTTTGTGATGTCCAAATGTACGCTATCGACAGAAGAATGACATGATGGATAGAGGGATGGTTGCGAAAGAATGACTTAGGAATTTTTCTTGATATCATTACTCTGCATAGTTTGAATAATGAGGATTGTATGGATGGGTGTATGGATATAGGACGGATGCTTTGCTTTTAGATTGCTTTATTAACGGTGGGCGCCAAAAATGTGAGGGTAAAATAGTGCATCAATCAAATGAATAACAGATGACCCAAACATCAACAGAATAGAGAAACAAAGAAGATTCAAATGAACAAAGCAATGAACAAACACAGCAAACCTCTTCCGTTTCGAAACTTCTATTGTTCGCCTATCACGAATCGTCCTTTCGCAGATGAGATGAGCCCTCAGAGAGTGCAATCTTTTAAAAGCTGTTGGAGGAAGTCGATGGTGAACGGCTATAGTGTGATATGCAATGAAGGTGAGCTCCAATGCAACAATGGTGATCTCAAGCTTGTGGATGACAAATGGGTGCCAAAGGCGCGCTGGTGATATTTCTGCAGAGTAACGATGTCAAAAGCCTGGATGATTAGAATGAAGGGATGAAGCTTCATTTATAGACCCGGAGGAATAGGAATCAACGGTTGAGAGAAGATATGAAGATCAACGGTTGAGGATGGTTGAGGAATGTGCAACCAGTGGAGATGTGACAAGTGTCCCAGCTCCATCATGAAAGGTGGGATGTGACAAAACTGATTGGAGAGTTAACTCCATTGACTGGTCTGTTAACAGAATTGATTGATCAGTTAGAAGAGTGGATTGTGGAACTGACTGGATTGATTGAGGATTTGACTCAACTGACAGGTTAGTTAACAGACTTGATTGATTGGTTAACTGACCTCTGATTGGAGAAGAAATAGGCCATGTGGGTGAGGGAAAATAAGATAATTAAATATTAAATATATTTAATTACATGTGCAACCTGATGAGGTGGACAAGGTGAGGTGGAAAAGGTGAGGTGTAAAGGTGATGTGGATTCTTGAATTTAGAACTTTAGGATAGAGGAATTAGGCTTAATTAAATAATTTATAATTATTTAATTGTGAAGGACAAATGGAAGGATTTTAATTAAATAAATGGAATTTATTTAATTATGGAACAGTGAATCGATTAAATAAATTTAGAATATTTATTTAATTAATAGAAGAAGGGAATAAATATTTAGAATATTTATTTAGGATGATTTGTGTCATTTTTAGGCGTATACAGTATCCATCCAATCTTAGCCAAAAGGGCCTTATTCATAATATTGATTCTTCTAATGCCAAGACCACCTTTCTCTTTGGGGAGCAGACTTTATCCCAAGCAAGAAGGGATATTCTATGCTTTTGTTCAGTCCCTAACCAGAGGAAACGTCTCTAAATTTGTTCCACTTTCTCCACCATGATTCTAGGCATTTTGAACAAGGAAATAAGGTACACCAGAGTGCTTTGCAAGGCTGATTTTAGAAGTTGAAGCTTTCTAGCATGGCTCGAGATAACTCCTTTCTAGGAAACAAGTTTCCTTTGATATCTTTCAATGAGATTGTTCCAGGTGGAGTTGTGAATTTTTCCATGAGTGAGGAGCATACACAGATAGATGGCTAGAAGCTGTTGGATTTTACAATTAGGGTCCTAAAAATTCTATTTTGGAGCCTATTAGGAGTATTAAAAAATAATATATCGCTCTTGTCCAGATTGATTTGCTACCTAGAAACATAGGCATAATTATTCAAGATTCTTTTCCAATCAGTGGCTTCTCTTAGAAGAATCATTTCATCAACAAACTATTGATGGGAACTAGAGTTGAGGAGAGATGCAGGTTTGAAACCTTTAATTTTGCCTATGTTGGTACTTTCCTCTATATTTCTGCCTAACACCTCTACTAAGATAATGAATAAGTAAGGAGATAGCGGGTCTCCTTGTTTCAAACCTCCAGCAAATTTGAAGTGGCCTTGGGGACTACCATTGATTAGGACAGAGAAGATAGGAGTAGAATAATTGTTTTCCATAATCTTCAACAGATTATGCTTGAAGCCAAATTTACTCATGACTTAGTAGAGAAATCCCTAGGAGACCTTATCATAAGCTTCAGAGATGTATTTAATTTTAACACCATACTTTCTTTATTACTCTTCTCCATAGAGTGCAGAGTTTTGTGAACCATGATGATAGCATCTATTATTTGCCTTCCATGAAAAAAACCATTTTGGTTAGGATGGATGATTTTGTCTAGAAACGGTTGGATTCTCAAAACTAGCAACTTTTGGAGAAGATTTTGTATAAGGTGTTACATAAACTTATAGGTCTAAATTATGTCATTTGTTGGCTCCAACTCTTTTAGGGATTAACACTATAAATGTGTTCTTTAGTTCCTTCAAAATTTCTCTAGAGCTTAACAATTCTTTGGTTGCCTACGTAACATCTTTGCTAACAATATCCCAATAGATTTGGAAAAAAGCTAGAGGGAAGCCGTCAGGGCCCGGGGCTTTGTAAGGGTCCAAGGAGAAGACCACCCCTTTAACCTCTTCTTCAAATATGTCCTTATCCATTTCTTCTTGATCATGAGTCGAAATGAGATTAGGAATGACATGTAGCATTTGATTTTCAATCATATCTCTAGCATCTATAGAAAGGGAGTTAGGATTTTAACAGATCTTTGTAGAACCAAATGCTTTCTTCTTAGATATCTTCTTCTTTATTAATAATGTTACCATTGTCCAGAACCAGCTTAGATATTTTGTTCCTTTTTTTATGCTTAAGGGTCACCTGATGAAAAAAATTAGTAATCCGATCTCCTTCCTTAAGCCAATGAATCCTTAACTTTTGTTTGTAAAATAACTCTTCTTTCTCAATGAGATTATGTAGGTTACTTAGAATAATCCTCTCTTTTGCACAAATCCAGGTAAGAAGCCCCAATATAATCCAACTCTTCTTGAATCATTTTGAGTTGATCTCTAGCCTCTTGTTTCTGCTCAAAGATATTGCCAAAGGAGTTCCTATTCTAGTTCTTGAGATTAAGTTTGATTCTCCTTAGTTTCTTGACAATTTTAAACATGGTCAAGCCTTCAATGTCAACATCCCACCAATATTAAATAAGTGATTTCAAATCTAGTTGAAGAGTCCACATCACTTCAAATCTGAAAGAGAAGAAACTTTTCTTGCTTGAAGATTCCCAATTGATCAAAAGGGGGGCGTGTTCAAACCCAATTCTAAGAAGGGAGGTGAGCTTGCACTTATCAAGAATTTTCCAATTGGCACTAATGAGAACCCTATTCTTCTTGAACTGAATGAGACTCTTTCCAACTCTTTTTTTAGACCAGGTAGATTGGGTTCCTTCAAGATTAATGTCCATGAGGCCCCCATTGTGGAGAAGATTGTCTAAATCCATCATGCTTTCAGTGTAATCGATAGAACCTCCCATCTTCTTAGAAGGGTATAGAGGAGAGTTGAAATCTCCTACAAGAAGCTAGTTGTAGTTGATGAAGGATTGTCTATATCCTAGGAGGATGTCCCAAGTCTTTCGTCGTTGCACACCATTATTGGGAGCATAGATGTTGTACATAATCCATTCAAGTTGAGTGTTTTTATTTTTAAACAAGATATTAAGAAAATATTTGTTTTCACTAAGAAGCATACCTTCCAGAGCATAAGGACTCCACATGGTAGCTAATCCTCCCAACACACCTTTAACATTCACTGCTAAAAATGGGCAAGGGCTAGATATTCTTACTAGCTCTCCCAAAAGCTTCAGAACTCATCTTTATTTCTTGGATCAACAAAATGTTTGGTCTAATGTCCTTAATGAGATTCTTTAGGACATTCTATTTGTGGGGACTATTTAGGCCCCTTATATTCCATGATATGACAATCATTTCTTACTCCTTCTGGAACCAATTTACTCCAAAGTTTTTTGCCTTCCATTGGCCACTTCTTTCGTAGTTTCCTTCTATCTAGCTTCCCTTAGGGATTTTTTCCTTGGTTTGAAATTATTTCTAATATCTGTGGTTTTCCTAGTACCCTTCCCTTTCAATTGAGGGGAGATGGGGCACCTTTCAACTTAGTCACTGGAATAATAGGAGATCCACTTCTTTTTGACATTGCACCCTCTACTTTGGTGATAGCAGTTGGAGAGAGGAAACTGGAGTTGACTTGATAACCAGGGCCAAGAGGGAGATTAACCTCATGAACAATTATAGGAGACTCTGAAAGTGGGTCCTAAGCCTTAGGACTATTTGGGGGAGTCAACTCACCCTTAGCGTGAGTAGAATTTGAAGAAACACCATCCAAAGTGGGCTCTGACATGTTGTTCACAATAGGCAAGGGATCAATCACAAGGATTTCCTGATTTCCTAGACCTTCTGGAGGGTTAGGAATTTCTCCTTCCTCAAGAGGAATAGGATGGGAGGTGTGGAGTTTATCCAAACAATGAGAAACCTCCAATAGGGGTTTATCCTTCTTTGTCGTTCCTACGTTCTTCTTAAGAGAAGTTGCTTTCGGACAAGTATTGATTAAGTGACCCATGCAAGAACAGTTTTGGAAAAATAGAGCAGAGTTTTCATAGAGAATTTCCTGATTCCATTTATCAAACTTGGATTCCAAGGAGATGGAGGTAGGAAGGGTTTTATGAGTCTCAACATTCACATAGAATTGAGCAAAGACAAATCTGCTTTGATTCTTGGTAACATTATCCAGAGAGAGGAAATGCCCAAAAGAATTAGCTATTCCCAATATAATTTCCTCGTCCCAAAACTCCAAGGGGAGCCTCGAAAGACTGACCCAAGTAGGAGTTGAAACAAAGAGAGCATCTGAAGAATTAAAACCTAGCCGCCATTTACAGAGGGTGAGACTTTGCTTTCCTATGAACTAGGGAACTTGAATGAGGATATTGAGACATTATTCTACTAGTGAGAAGGAAAAGGAGAAGAGACCTTTAGGTAATGCACAAACATCCATATTGCCTTTAATCGCCCATTTAGCAAAGACCCATTTGCGAACCATCTCAATGTTAGGGCATCTTCCAAGTAATTTTCCCATAAGAACTTTCTCCATATTTGCAATGGCCTTGTCCACCTTTTGGTCGTTGATTTTGAGGCAAACCCCGTCATCAGAATTGATGCTATCCACCCCATCATAGTGATTCTTTTCTCAGTGACTGTTGAAGAGATCTTTCTAGGCAGACGAGTCTCCAGAAGAAAAATGTCCGCCTTTCTTCTAGGCAGTTTCTAGTTTCGAAGTTGAAGAGGACCCACTTGGCTGTCCTTTCTAAAAATCAAGTGCATAGAATAAGGGGGTAGACCCAAAAAGAGTACTTACTAATGTCTTGTTTAGAAACCCTGGTGTTCCCTGCAATCTAGAACCTGTGTTTTCTCGCTTGTCACTCTTGGCTCCCATTTCAATTTGCTATTATAGCAAGTTGCATAAGTAGACCACATTCTAATTAAAGAATGGTTTTGAAGTTAATTAAATTCTCATCACCTTATGGTTTTATAGCTTAAGAAAAGGAAAATATATATGTTAAGTAAATTTACACTTATTTTTTAGAAAATAATATAGAAATTATATGTAATAAGAATGTACAAATGGTAGACATGTTTCAATGTTACTACAGGTAGGGAAAATGAGTGTTCTAAAAACTCAAAAATATTTTACCCAAGTGATTATTTTTACATATGTATTACCAAAATAAACTCAAGGTTGTAGTGACTAGTCTTCAAAAGCATACCACACATTGTTCATGCTACAAATTAAGAGCATCTAAATATTGTTGCAAAAACACTATGGCTCCCCTTTGTATGCAAAAAAAACCCATGAACATGAACTTAGGAATTCCACAATTCAAGTGGGACAAATTTGCAAAAAGACTCATTGAGAAATGATGTCTAGACCTAAGTGGTCCTAATCTCTAGACCTTGATTGCATACTTTCTCATGAGGAAATATATTTCCTTTTTCTTCTTTCTCTATTTTCAAAGAAGCCCAAAACAAAAATAAAGAAGTAGTTTAAATTAGTAGTCTATTTTAACAAGAATTATTAGTATATTAATTATGTTAGAACTTCTTAAGCAAATCCTATGTCAAAGCAAGGTTTCCACAATAAATTTCTTTATTACATAGGTACATTCAATTTCCATGTTTCCAAAATGGATACACACAAAAATTGATAAATCTGACAAATAATGTGCAACAAAATACATTACATAACCTAAGCCAAAAGCCATCCTACATAAATGTTAAATACACTACGAAATCATTATTATTAAAATATCAAATGTGCAACCATAGTAACAATAGAGTTGTAAACAATTCTACAATGGTCCTATCTCCAAATAGAGCATAATTCAGTATTTGACTAAGGTAGCACATTCAAGAATTTTAATTTTTAATTAAGATGTCTTTAAGGTAATATAAAACTACACATATGATTCCATTGTGAAATGATTCTTCGAAATTTACTTAACAAATATAATAGGACATGGCAAGCTCAAAATAAAGCATGTAGAACTCATTTTTGCTCAAACTTTAAAATGGTAATATTAATTACGAGAATAAACATGAACTAACAAAGCAAACATGGAACCTAATAGATGTCCTTTATGCCTAATAGATGTACTTTATGCGTAATAGATGTCCTTTATGCCTTAAGGGTGCTGAAGAATCCTTCCACTTGCTTCTTACTTGCCCCTTCTCTTTGGAGGTTTGCGGTAAAGTTCTTTCTTTGTGGGATTTAAGTTGGATATTCCCTAACTCCTTTAAAGATTTGGTTTCTCAATGGCTTTGCCCTATCTCCAACCCTTCCCTCAGGTTTCTTTGGTCTATGTTGATCCCTCATATTGCTTGGAACCTTTGGAAGGAGCGGAATAATAGGGGTTTTAGGGAGGCTAGTATGGATTCTGAAAGCCTATTCTTCAAGGTAACTAGATGCATCAAGGAGAACTTCTCTATTAGACTCGAAGAGAAACTTCCCATGGGACCAAGACTATGGTGTCTCCTTCATAGTTGGCTATCTATAAGAATTGGAACCTCCTTGCTGATATCCCCATCCCTTTTAAAAATATGAAGCATCCTCGCGGTGAGGTGGTTTGGAAACTGCCTCCTAAGCTCTGGATCAAAATTAACTTTGATGGGGCAACTAAAGGGAATCTTGGAGCTGCTGGTAGTGGGGGAGTGATGAGAGATGTCATGCCCACTATTATCGAGTGGTCATGACACGAGAAAACCACATGTCATGCCCACATATCCCATGTGGTCATGACATGAACCACCAAAAATCTTCCACCTGTCCCTAGAACCCCGTCACACAAGGCGGGGAAAGGCAAACAAGGTGCAGGATAAGACATCCATGTCACCTTGTCAGGGGAACCAACCAAGGGATACAACAGGAGACATGGAAAACAAAACATAACACAGAAGAGGTTTATCTCCCTTTTTTTTTTTAAACATAAATTCAACTCTACACAGGGATACACATTCAAAAGTAGAAGCGATACCATATCATTCCTTAAATCATACAAGAACATTAAGAGAATTTCTTGATACAAGGATTAGAATTTAACTCAAGACATAGCATAGCAACATTATTGAAAGTACAAGGAACTTTACATATAGATTAATCCATTCATAGGAAGATGAGGTTCAACCTTACTCATTCCAAACATACTAGAGCATCATGAGATTTTCTAGACAAAAAGAATAGATACCAACTACGAAACCTAGCATGGGAACATTAAAGCATAAATAAGGTCATTAACCACATTATATTCTACTACAATTCAAATATCAATTTCTAAACCAATTATGATAATACTTTAATATTACAATGTGAAGGCTACTTCCCAACATGGAAGGATCGCAATTCAAGTATCAATTACAAAGAGTAGCAGAAATACAACATAATATAAATAACAACAAGATGCTCCATCGACACCATGAACAACATGAGTACATCACAATGACCCAATACAAGTAACCCACCAAGTCATCAAAGATCATTTGAACGGAAACCAATGGGGGATGCTGCCCACCACCCAACCATATTGCCATCGTCGAGCGCAATGGATGTCCATTGCACCCTAGGCAACCACCGAGCTACGGAGAGAGGAGCTCATGGAACCACTACAAGCAAGGCCAAACTTACACAAGGAGGTCTCAAGTATGCACTAAGGTTACACACATAATAAAATAACAAACCACCCACACACCCAACATACCCTAAACTCCATTGCAAACAAAAGCTCAGCTAGGCTACTCAAGGCATGAGCAAACATGAAAAGAAAACAAAAGAGTAAGACAAAGGTCCCAATAACTTTAACCCCATAAGTATACTCCTTAAACACAGGCACTGAAAAAAAAAGATCTCCAATAATTTGAAGAGAGAGAGATATACATCTAAGCCAACATTTCAAGTCACAAACATGAGAGTACTAGAGTTAGACACGGTGAAGGGGGGCAAGGTAAAATTCCATACAAGTATCCACTTAACAACTTCAACAAAAAAGAAGAATCATAGAGTCTCAAGTAAAGCAATTTCCACAATATCCTAACAATACGATTTACTAGACCATACAACCCCACATTTACAAAATTCTACAATTTATTAAACCACCATCAAAGATAAGAGTTTTGCTCAACCTGAGAACTATATTTTTATTATAAACTAACAAATTTCCTCCCACCTTCAAGGTAAAAGAAACATAAAACTTAAATGTATTGGCTGGCTAATACGAAAAGATACAACTAAGGATTAAAATTTCATAATTTCCATGCATCTTGAGAGGGAGAGAGGTAGAGAACCAGTGCTAAGTTATGACAGTCGTAAGGTTGTAGCAACTATTTTACTATAAAATAAAAGTTACCATATAAGTAGAAATTTGCCAGACTGTGACATATGAATGTAGAGATTTAGTATTTTAAAAATAAGACTACATCATACGAAAGGAGAAGTAACTAATATTTTAAAAGCCTACATCATAAGGAGGAGAGTTTAATACTATTTTAACTATTGTATCATTAGTAAGGAGAGATAAATACTATTTTAAATGGCTGCATTATGTGAAAAGAGAGATAAAAAATATTTTAATGATGACATCATGAGAATGGAGCTATCTGAAGTTGTAAAAACAAACAGTAACATACGGAAAGAGAGACTTGATATTCTAAAAAGATTGAACATATGAAAGGAGGGACTTAATATTTTATGACCGACTGTATCAATAGAAAGGAGTGGATAATTTATAAACAAGTGTATCTTATGAAAGGAGCAATTTAAAATTTGTAAAGGAACTGTACTAGCTGAACAAAGCGATTTAATAATTTACCAATGACTATATTATATGAAAGGGGAGATAAAAAAAAGTAGGGATAATGAGCTTATTACCCTTGACCTCCAAGTTACCACTTATTTTCAACATATTGGGCAAGCTATAGAGGTTACCTTATGCAGCAGCTTTGCAGAACCGAGTGACCGTAGTACATCGCTCGTGAGAGCACACCTATTACCTCAAAACTCATTCACTCCAAGTGGTTCAGTTCCTAATGGACATCATTGAGAAGCACATACTACACAACAATGTTGGAGCACATACACACAAATAAGTGGCAAGAGCAGCAACATTGGAGTGGGACTGTCCATGTACGGAAAGTCGCGTTGACCATTTCCCACACCCGCAGACACATTAGTGAACCACAACATTTTCTCCCTGCTTCCCTCATTCCAGCAGATCATTAAAATCCTTAACCACTAGTTCTATAGATCCCATTTTTCATCTTCCTTACTTTCTTCTTTAAAAACCAACCACGCCCTTCATATTCAGGCTAGTGATCAAGATGTTGGCAAACACAAAAGCACTTGCGGTAAAAACCATATGCATTTTGGGTGTGGAAGAGTGCGTTCCAACAGGTAGCCAAAACCCCCCAATCCATAAACAACAAAAAGCCATTGATATTCAAAAACAGTAGCCGCAGTGAGTGTCCCATGTTCTCGTATCTCCCCCCAACAATGTATCGTATTGGGGGGGCGTTTCCCTAATTTCTCTGCCCATCTTCCATCGACATCCACCTCCAACCCAATTGCAAGCGTAAGACATCATGAAAGATGAGGATGTCCTCTCTAGCAGCACCCGCTAACCTCCATTTCTCCTCACTCTTCTACTGGTGCCCAAGAATTGGGACATCTCTCTCCTCCTAAAGACGTGCCTGCTGTCAGAGGAGGAGCCTCTCATATCTTCCTATGTGCCCCCCCCGGACTGCATTTTCATCCACCATCCTTTAAGGTGGTAGGACCCAGCAATCGTTTCCCCAATCCCCCAAGGACGTCTATTTCGAGGTGTTTGACTACAGAGACTTCCCTTCCTGCATCGAATAAAACAAAACCAGTCTCCCTCTACCCTTAACCATCCTCCCTCATATGTCATCGATAGATGTATATGAGGAGATAGTTTTATCCAAAAAGGAGATAAATCAATGTATTTTAAAGGCACCATGGATTATGAAAGCATCCATGTAGATCAAGAGAAAATAAAGGTGATTCAAGATTGTCCAACCTCACACAACCTTATTCAAATCTGCTTAGCCTTATAAGACTTGCCAACTAACACTATAGGTTTGTTCTCCACATCTCACCTATCACTTGGTTGCTTAGTTAGACCTTGTGTGCGAAGGCAATATTTTGGACTCATGTGCAATAACACATTTTTGAGGAGATTGGATAATTCTTTTATGACAAACCTATATAGCCAATGTTTGATATTGGTTGCCCCCTTGATATTATGTTGGTAGGTAATAATCTATATTATTTGAATATAGTAACTATGTTAGCACATTGCACACAGATAGAGAGGAAATTGGAACGATCACCAAGGAGTATCTTGGAAAAAATAATTTAATTATTTCAATGAAGAACTCAAAGAGGTGTGTTGGTGCCTGAATTGATTGTCAGTTTTCAAGCAATTTTTCATGCAGGCACCTTCCCAAAAAATCCAAAAAATTTCTAAGTTTTGGGGCCTCCTCAGCATGTTTTAGCATTGGCATCATATTTCTTGAGGAGGGGGTCATCAAGATGTTCATCGGGGTGACTTTTGCAAAGTCTCACCGATGGGAGGGGATCATCATCATCATCTTTTTCTAGATTGTCGCCTTGATATCTCTACAGGGTCATCGAGTTTTCTATCATCAAGATGTTCATCGGGATGACATGGTGCATCGGGCAAGCCAGGGAGAGTTGATCCGATGGGGTTTGTCTGGCCGATGGTGGATGGCTCGAAGGTAGTTTGGAGGTGGTCATCGGCGTGATATGGTATATTGGTATGAAGTATGGTGGTCGAACCGATGGTTGGTGTCTGGCCAACGGATTATGGTTTGAAGCTTTCATCAAGTGTTTATCGGCATGAATTTTGTTATCGGCAGGGGGGTTTTAGGCTCCGCCGATGTGTTTGGTCTAGCCGACATGTTGTTTGGGTTGAAGCTTTCTGTAGTGTATCCATCGGCAAGAGTTATGTGATCGGCGATGGGGTTCTTGGTCGACCTGATAGTCCTTGTTTGGCTGACAGGGTAGTTCGGAGACTTCATTAGGTGGACGGTGTATATCGGTTGGAGAATTTTTGAGTTAGCTGACGGTCTTTGTCTTGCCAAAGGGTGTAGCGGTTGGTGAGAGTTGTGGAATCAGAATTGGAGGGCTGGTGTTGGGCCGATGGGAGTGGTCTGCCCGATGACGATGTCATCGACATAGCTGTGGGCGTCGGCGGATGTTTTCTGGGTGTCGCCGATGGCCGATGGACAAGGTGTATGCGGGGTGGTCATCGCGATGACTTGTGTATCGACGGAAGGATTTTCAGACTCACCGATGGGTTATAATCTTGCCGATCGGGTCTTGGTATCGGTGGGAGTCTGGGTGACAGGTTTATGGCAGGTGGTTCGGTGGTCGTGCGGGGCAAAAGCGCACGACACTATGTTTGCCCGTGGTTTAGTTTATAAGGTGGTTTCACATGCATTACATGTTGAATGTGGGATTATTCATTTCACTTTTTTTTTGAAATGATCGGCGATTGGACGCACGGGGTGCCTACGTGGCACAGTATTGTTGGTTCTTGACTTTTCAAGACTATTTTGGCACCGTAGGTTTCGGCAATGGGCAGGATTTTGATGGTCACAATTCAAACTTTCATCAGCATGGGATTTCCCGTGCTCTTTGTAGACACCCAAATTTGTCCCAACTTTGTTCATGTCTAGCAACACCTAGTCAAATACATCACTTAGACATCATGTAGCATTTTGTTCTAAATCCCACTCTTAACCCCACTTATTCCATTAGCCAATTAATTAAATAAATTTTATTTATTTAATTAAAATCCCATCTTAATCCCATCCTTATCCTACTTAGCCAATTAATTAAATAAATTTATTTATTTAATTAATTTCACATTCATAATCTCACTTTTCAATTAATTAAATAAATTTTATTTATTTAATTAATTTCCACATCATATCTTATCTCATCCTATTCAACTTCTCAATTAATTAAGTAAATTTTATTTATTTAATTAATATCCAACTCATATCACAACTAATTCAAATATTTTATTTGAATTAAGTCACTCATTTTTTATCACATTCCAACATTTGTCCAGTCAATCATGTGTTGTAGTACAACTTTTATATTTCACATGCACAACTAATGGGACCTAATTTTAGTATTTATCTACACAAGCACACCTAAGCCTTATCTTCCCTTGCCACATGCCACATGACTACAATTTCTTAATGTGCAAGGAAACCTAACTTAATCCTATCCATCCATTTCATCTAAAGCCCTATTTGATCCTAGCCATCCATTGGAACCAAGCCTTTCCTATAAAACAAGCCTCTCTTGGGACATTAGAAAAGAGATTAGAGGGGAATTCAGGATTCTTCTTCATGCAACCTCACTCTGCTGAATTTTCATCTCAAGCCATTATCTATCCTTTTTCATTTACCTAGCTTGCATCTATCAACCATCAATCATCCATCACTTATCTTCTTATCAACGTTATGCTGCGGAATCGAGCAATCAACACAACAAAGTGATCAATCAATCAAGCTCATTTTGCATCTTCGAAATATTGAATTATTTGGGTTTAGGTTATGCATTTCAATTGTTTGAATCATTTCCATTTATAAATCTAAATTTTTCGATATACATTTGGCACGCCCGGTGGGACTCACTTCGCTTGATCTTTTTTGCAGGTTTTTGTAGTAAAAATTTACATTCATATAACCTCCATTGTTGAGTTTTGTAGGTTTAATTAACTTTTTGTTACAGATCTGCTACTTTTTGGACAAAACCCTAGGTTTTAAAAATTTCATCATATCTTCCAAATGGCTATGAATTTTTCTACAATATTTTAGCAAAAATTTGTCCATGATATAAGGAAGCTACAGCAGAAAAATTTTGGGTTTATCATGATTTTTGCGGGATTTATCATGTTTTTATGTTTTTTCATAAAATCGCAATTCTAGGTGCAAATCAGTGAATTTTTTAGAAATTTTTATATTTCTAAAAATCTCTCAAAATTCTAATAGGAGTCTATGTTTTACAGATTTAATTTAGAGCTTGTTTACAGTGTGAAAAAATCAGATCTTTGCCAACTGTACCATTTTCATAAATCCGCATTTTTGGGCGCAAATCAGGGAATTTTTTTAATTTCTTTACATTTTTAGAAATCTCTCTAAAAATTAATAGGGGTCTCTTCTTTGATTTTTTAATTTTCGAACAAAAAATGTATCGAAATAATCAAATCTAATTCGGCTATGCATCTAAAATTACAATTTTTCTTGCCTGATGAGCCTATTTTTTTATGCCTGCATTATAATATCATTTTTTTTATGTTGTAGGTGATCATAAGGAGCTGGAGCAACATTGACATCAACATCTACAACAATTTGGATAGCAAATTAACCAGGTGCAATCATTTCATTTCTCATCTTCTAATCATTGTTTGCAAACACATTTGGATTTTGGGCATAAAATGAACAATTGTTTGCAAATTCACATCAAAAAATTGGGCTAAAACAAACCATTATCTTTCATCACATTTAGATTTGGGCTTTAAAATAAACAAGTGCTTGCATTGTCTTCCACACATTGAACTTCTAAGGTTAATAAACCCCATGCGAGTGTGACCAAGCAAATGTGTATGCTCTCTCCTCGCGTCCCAACACGAACTTGGAGATCAAAAACATTTACTTGTGTTGCTTTTGTTTAGCCTTAGAGAGGCCTACCTTGGTATCCACCCCAAGGGAACAACCTCAAGCGGTACTTTCATCCGGTTCGCTATAAAAATCAGAGGATAAGGTGAAAGCCAAGTCTAACCGGTATTAGCGCTCACCATACAGTGTTAACTCGAAATGAGGTGTACCTTTGTGTTTATTAAAACTCCTAGTAGGGTTAGTTAAAGTCTTAAGTGGCTTGTTGGATGCTCGTGGGGTGCCGGTCCCCCAAATTTTCATTAGAACCTCCTTGTGATAGTGGCCTTGCCTTAACTAGGACTTGTTGAAGTGTCTTCACGTGCTTGCTTAACCATCATCACATTCTTCCAAACTAACAACTTGCTTATGTGTCTTGTGTGAGTGATTCATGTGTGTATATGCATAATCATTTGTTTGAATATTGCCACATCAAGCTCTAAACACCCAAACACATAAAGACAAGTCATCTTACATATTCTTCCAATAACATTCAAACCTAATCACTTTCATCCCAAACATAGCCAAGTCATCCAAACAAGCCACATCATCATCCAAATCCCTAAACAAGCACTTGCTAAAAGGACTTAAGACAAACACTTGGTGACAACATGTCTACGCTAGAAGACCCAACAATCAAATTCTAAAGATTCCTCCAAAATATTTATCAAGGATCACAACCCCTCAACCAAGATGCCATTGAAATATTACAATTCTTCATCCAAGAAGCTCAACCCCATGCAAGCCAATCACCTCAACTGCAACACTCCATAGCCCAAGTCCAACACCTTTTAGCCACTAGTCAAGCTCGACAAGTACATCAATCCTTAGCCACTCCATACCAACCTAATCCACCTTATAGCCACATGTCATATCCATTCACTTCCTATCAACTTAATCCACCTATCCACCAAGTCAATGCCACATCAACCTATGAACATCCACCTCAAGCTTATCCAATCCCTCATGCCATCATTCCAATGCACTACCAAGCCCATCGACAAGGCAATCAAGTTATATCACAAGAACAACATCCAAGTCCCAATGGCTGTTTGTATATAAATCAAGTGAGCACAAGTCAACCTTGCCAACAAGATCAAATGCCCTCAATTTTGAGTCCACCTCAAGATCTTTTGTCCACATATCCTACCATTACACCTAGCTACCAAGACTATCAATGGCCTCCCCAATGAGCACAAGTGAGCCTAAGTCCACCTTTGCAACAAGAAGCACATGCAAATCCAAGTGGTCCCTTGTACATAAATCAAACAAGCCCAAGTTATCCTATGCAAGATCTAATAACCTTTGACAAGGGAGATACCAATCTAGAGTGGCCTCCACCATCCAATCCCATGCCAACACATGAGCCAACAAGTCCTAGCCCAACAACACCATGTGATCCTACCCCTAGTCCATTGGTACATCAACCTTCCAAATCACCAAGCCCTCCATTACCTTCATCACCATTGCATTCTAATCCTTTACCTAAGGATGCAGCTGAGATAGTTTTACAAAGGATGCTTGAAGCAAAACTTATTGAACTTCCTGAAGTCAAACCATGTGAAGAAAGTCCATATGATGAACATGATTATTGTGCATACCATAGGAGCAAAGGCCATGATACAAATACATGCCCCATGTTTTTCCCAATTGTTTACAAGGTGTATCAACATACAATAAGAAATCATGTCACATCATCCCAATCCCATGTATTACCCTCATCCAATCCAAATCTTAGCCTATCAAACTCAATTATACTTCCATCCAATCAAAGTCCTAATCATAAGCCTACAACACCATCTACTATTATCATCCATCCATTATATTTCCCATCCACCCATACACTTGCAAAGGATGTGATCCATTGGCTACTAGCAAGGAATAAACTACCTCTATGTCAAACACCCATTCATGAGTCCACCAATGAACTTCCAAAGGTCATGTCCAAACCTACAGTCCCATCATGTGACCTACAAGCCATCAAGCCTATTTGTGAACCTTCTATCATTAATCCAAGTCAAGAGTCATCATGTTCTCATGTTGTTGACCAAGAGCCTATCCAAGAGCCTTCCACTTCCATTCAAGCAACCCAAAAGGTACGTCAAAGGTTTAATCCTAAGCATGTGGCAACATTAAGCCCTAGTCCAACTCAAGATCAATACACTTTCATGCAACCCACCCATAACATTTACCTTCTTTATGATCAAGATGATACCTGTGAAGAAGCTATCCACGAGCACCTTGATCCTATCCATAATCTTATATCCATCCATAAGCAAGATATACACATTGCTCCTAGTTATCTTCTATCTAGCCCTATCCATAATGAGAAAACATCCACTTGTCATGATGAGACACTTGCCCCCCAAGTAAGCATAAAAGATCAAATAAATAACTTGGATCTTAGTGAATACAATGCTAATCAAGATCCTAATGATCCCCCTTCCACATCCATCATCGATCCCATTTCAAATCCATCATGTCCTATTGGTCTATCCACCCTTATACATGAGTGTTCTTCCTTAGGACAACAATGACCTTTATCCACTTCACCTTCTCCATCCAATAAAGAGCTCAAGTCTAGCTTCCGAAACACATCTAGTCCTATAGTCAATCGCATACTCCAAAACATGAACTACAAAGACAAAGGTCTAAGCCTTTATGAACAAGGTAGTTTGGAGCCAAACCATGTCAAAGTTCATCCATGCTCATATGGCCTTGGATACACACCGCAAGGTAAGCAAGGCCAAGATGTTGGTAATCCTTTCATGCATCCTAAACCTAAGTCCACTTTCCATCACAAACCACATTATATACCCAAAACATATGTTGCCATTCCATCTCCATCAACCTACAAATGTCAAAAGCATGTGACCATACACCTTCCGCCATCCACTTTGCCTCCACTTTTACCAACTCCAAATATCCCTCCATTCACCTTGCCACCGTTGCTTCTAACACCTAACATACCTATCATTCATAAGTATCCTTACATCTCTAATCATGACCAACAAAAGCACACATCATTTAAGCATAAAGGTTCCAATCATTCCATCCACTCCACCCACCCCATGGGATTCAAAAGCAAAAATTTTGATGCCTCTACCTATAAAGCTAAAAGTCCTACCAAAAATCCTAAGGACTCTCATGCCTTAGGGCACAAACATGAAAAATCAATGCAAAGAACCAAAGCAAAGCAATCCAAAAAGCTATCCAAGCCCATACCTTCAAAAGCAAAGCCCAAAAGCAAAATGGTTTGTGTTCCTAAGCAAATAGCTAGCAAAATGAATGAGGCATCCTCATCCACATCTCAAGAATCCCAATCACCTATCTCCATCCAAAAGCCTACTTCCATCCAAAACTTCCATTCCCTTCAAAAATCCCACAAGCAAAGAAAAAGCACTAAAAATACTAAATCTATGTGGGTTCCTAAATCACTTCATCAACCATATCCTAAGCAAACATCTCCATTGCTTCCTACACCACCATCCAATCAAAAGCTTCAATGTTTATCACGGTGTGTGCAACCATTGGTCATGGTTCCCTTCCATTCCAAAACATTCCCACATGCCTCCATCTCCCCATCCTTCATCCATTATCCTACATATCTCCTCAATCACCTTCCTATGGTCCATGCTTTTGCATAAGCCTATATAATCCATATCATAGTCCACTATCCCCATCCATCTATCCTTGCATGAACCTTCCATAATCCACATCATAATCTATTATCCACCTAATCCATCTCCCCTCCATGCAATCCCTTCTCCACATCTATGAGCATAATGACATGGTCCATGCGAAGACATCATCAATCTCTAAAGGGACACTATCAACCTTCATAGCACTAAACACTTGCGTCCCTCCTATCCATTACCATGGTGAAAACTTGGCAAACACGCACCATGTGTAATTGTCAACCCATCTAAAAGCAAAAAAGAGAAAAAAAATAAAAGTAAAAAAAGTAAAGAGAAAGCCCTTCGTCCAACGGTGAAAACCTAGTAAACAGGCACCTTGGATAAGTACCATGATGAAAACCTGGCAAACATGCGTCATGTGTAGGTTGATCTTCTATGTCACTTACACTTGGGGGCACATTGTCTCATCCAACCTATCCATTTCCAAACTATCTATCCCATTATATCATTTTCCATCCTATCCTATCCTACCATTACCACACCATCCTACCATCCTTAGCCATTACACCCATACACCTATCCTATTGAACCCATTTATCCATCCTTCTGCCTTTTGATTTTGATGAAGACATAAGGGCAAAATGTTGAAACATGTTGGGATATTTCTTGACATACGTTCTTTCCAAACCAAGTCCTATCCATTGACCATTTATCCATCCCATTCAAACCAATCCATCATGTCATCCTATCGTCATAAGTGCTATGTAAAATCCATCTTATCATCTCTTGGTCATGAACTTTGTCATGTAAAAATCCTAAGCATTACCACCTAGAATGGGACATGTTATTCCTATGCAACATAGCCTTTGGAGATCACATCCTAGCTCCCTTATGATTCATCCACTATGGCATTTATCCTTATCACAAGATTTCCATCTTATAGCTTATCCATATCTGTTTATCATGAACTTTCCACTATAGCCTACCTATCCATTTATCATGAGGCAAGCATCCATCCCTTATATGGCCTATCCTCTTATCTATCCATCCAACTCTCATGAACCTTCCATCCCATCTAACTCTCATGAGCCTTCCATCACATTTACTATGAGTCCATCATTTTATCCATTCCTTGCACCTCGACTTGGTTTTCCCTTGTCATTGGTATCAAGCTCAAGGCTACCCAAATTGTAAATCCATTGACATCCCAAAAACATTCAAAAACACAAAAAAAATCACAATATCCTAAAAAAAACACAAAAAAATCAAAATATGTCAAAAAAAATCCAAAAAATTAAATATCCAACAAAAAATTTAAGCAATAAAACCAATCACATCATCCAAAACAATCCACTCCATCAACATTCAATCAAAATCAAATCATCATCGTCATCAATCCATCACTTCTTCCAATCATATCAATCAAATCAATCTAAGCAATGATCTCAAAATTCAAGTCACACTAATCCATATCAAGCAAGCTAATGAATCAAGGAACATTATACAATCAAATCAACAGGTTTTGATCCTAATCTTGTCATGAGCCAAATCAATCATCATCAATGGGATATAGCGTTCCCACATCCTTGTGTTGATCTAGGGATATAGCTTTCCCTGTAATGACAACACTATCATCATCAATGAAACAATCAATTATTGGTTTATGACTTGACAAGGGTAATACCTTGTTTGTTTTACATCCTTTGAGCACACTGAGAACACTTGCTTATGCTTAGATTTGAGTGGACACTCTCATCATCACACCATCACTATCATCATTCAAAACAATCCAATCATGAAAACAATCAACCTAGCAATAGAAAACATCACAACCAAAGCACATCAAGCCAACCATCAAAACAAATCCTATCAATCATCAACATTAACACCAAAGCAAATCAACTCAAGCACATCAAGCCAACCATCAAAATAAATCCAATCACTTCAGCAAATCAAAAGCAGCTCAATCCACCACATATCATCCCATCATCAACATTTCATCAAATCAATCTTCATTCATCATTTCATCATCCTCAAAATCATTCCAAGCAATGATCCAAATGGAAGTCAATCTTTAATCCATACCAATCAAGTTAATCAATCAAGCCAAGTTATCCAAATGCGATCAATGGTCTTGATCCTAGCCTTGTTGTAAGCCAAATTAATCAATCAACCAATCAGCCAACCAACTCAGCAAACAACCTTGTGTTGATCTAGGGATATAGCTTTCCCCACAATGACAACACTCTCAACTATTATCAGCAAAACAATCAAACAATTAATCATTAGTTTACAGCTTGACAGGGGCAATACCTTGTTTGTTTTTGAATCATTTGTGCATGCTTGCTTGCTTGCTTGTGTGTGTTATCTTTTTATCTTGCATTTGTATCACATCCGTATCATTTCCAGCTAATATTCATATCTTGTGTATGTTGGAATAGCTTTTTGCACTATCCTTTGCATCTAAGGTCATATCATACCTTTTGTGCAGTAGGACTTCAATGCTCTAAGTTTTCTTCCTCATACGTTAGACAAGGTTGTATTACGCTGGGGCACGAGACACAACGTCACCCTAGATCCTTATACCTTGGTGCATAACGTCTAGTGCTATATCAAACATCATGGTTGCTCACCTTCATTGCAGCATAACACATCATCCATTTCTTCTATCCATTCCCTTATCTTTCTTTTGTAGCCAAGCCATTTCTTTTCAAGAGCATACCCGTGTTTGTCCAACCCACCTATCCTCTTGAGGGGGCATCACCAACCTATCCTTTCTATCATCATCATCAGCATCCCTATCAATTATCCATACCTTAACTTCTTTGAAATGATGTTACTCGACACAAAGCTCATCATCTTGAACATCATCTCAAAGAGGGGCAAAATGTAGACACCCAAATTTGTCCCAAAATTGTTCATGTCTAGCAACACCTTGTTAAACCATTATTCTAAACATCATAAGCCAATTAATTAAATAAATTTTATTTATTTAATTAAATCCCATTCAATCCCATCCTTATCCCACTTAGCCAATTAATTAAATAAATTTTATTTATTTAATTAATTTCACATGCATAATCCCACCAGGCGTGCCAAATGTAGTTAGGGTAAAATTGCAAATTAGGGCAAATGAATAAACAACAATGATAAAAACCCTAGCAATGCACAATGAAGCACAAGACAACATGAAAATCAAAATAACAAATGTAAATGCAAACCGATCTCCATGCTATGCTCGATTTATCTCCATTGCTCTTCTCCACCTCACATGAGCATGCAAAATTTTGAAGGATTATTGTTGGAAGAATGTTGGGTGCTCACTTTTGCAGCATAACATTAAGATGAAGATGATAGAATGAATGATAGATGAAGGATGCAAAGGCTCTAATGATATTTTGATAGCATGTGGATACTTGAGGATCAATGCATTATAGAAAATCTGGCAGAATAATGGTACTTGAAGCTCAATGCATGCTAATGGCTTGTGAGGGGTTTGATTTATAGGAAAGGCTTGGTTCCAATGGACGGCTGAGATTAAAAAGCTAATTGATTGATGTGGACGGCTAGGATTGATTCAGTTATCCCACTCTTCAAGGGAGTTGTAGTCATTTGACAAGTGTCAAGGAGAATAGGGCTCATGTGTGCTTGTGTACATAAAAAGTACTACATATGAAAGATATTAAATAAAGTATGTAGTACCACTTATCTTTTTTAAATGAAAGAGGCACACATGTCGGCTAAATGATAAGATAAATTAATTAAATAAATACAATTTATTTAATTAATTAAAAAGTTAGCTTATGATGAGAACTTAATTCAAATAAAATATTTGAATTAGTTGGGATATGAGTTGGATATTAATTAAATAAATAAAATTTATTTAATTAATTGGATAGTGGGATTAGGATATGATGTGGAAATTAATTAAATAAATAAGATTTATTTAATTAATTGGAAAGTGGGATTATGAATGTGAAATTAATTAAATAAATAAATTTATTTAATTAATTGGCTAAGTAGGATAAGGATGGGATTAAGATGAGATTTTAATTAAATAAATAAAATTTATTTAATTAATTGGCTAATGGAATAAGTGGGGTTAAGAGTGGGATTTAGGACAAAATGCTACATGATGTCTAAGTGATGTATTTGACTAGGTGTTGCTAGACATCAGCTAATATTCATATCTTGTGTATGTTGGAATAGCTTTTTGCACTATCCTTTGCATCTAAGGTCATATCATACCTTTTGTGCAGTAGGACTTCAATGCTCTAAGTTTTCTTCCTCATATGTTAGACAAGGTTGTATTACGCTGGGGCACGAGACACAACGTCACCCTGGATCCTTATACCTTGGTGCATAACGTCTAGTGCTATATCAAACATCATGGTTGCTCACTTTCATTGCAGCATAATGCATCTTCCATTTCTTCTATCCATTCCCTTATCTTTCTTTTGTAGCCAAGCCATTTCTTTTCGAGAGCATACCTTTATTTGTCCAACCCACCTATCCTCTTGAGGGGGCATCATCATCCTATCTTTCCTACATCATCATCATCCCTATCCATTATCCATACCTTAACTTCTTTGAAATGATGTTACTCGACATAAAGCTTATCATCTCGAACATCATCTCAAAGAGAGGCAAAATGTAGACACCCAAATTTGTCCCAACTTTGTTCATGTCTAGCAACACCTAGTCAAATACATCACTTAGACATCATGTAGCATTTTGTCCTAAATCCCACTCTTAACCCCACTTATTCCATTAGCCAATTAATTAAATAAATTTTATTTATTTAATTAAAATCCCATCTTAATCCCATCCTTATCCTACTTAGCCAATTAATTAAATAAATTTATTTATTTAATTAATTTCACATTCATAATCCCACTTTCCAATTAATTAAATAAATTTTATTTATTTAATTAATTTCCACATCATATCCTAATCCTACTATCCAATTAATTAAATAAATTTTATTTATTTAATTAATATCCAACTCATATCCCAACTAATTCAAATATTTTATTTGAATTAAGTTCTCATCATAAGCCGACTTTCCAATTAATTAAATAAATTGTATTTATTTAATTAATTTATCTTATCATTTAACCGACATGTGTGCCTATTTCATTTAAAAAAGATAAGTGGTACTACATACTTTATTTAATATCTTTCATATGTAGTACTTTTTATGTACACAAGCACACATGAGCCCTATTCTCCTTGACACTTGTCAAATGACTATAACTCCCTTGAAGAGTGGGATAACTGAATCAATCCTAGCCGTCCACATCAATCAATTAGCTTTTTATTCTCAGTCGTCCATTAGAACCAAGCCTTTCCTATAAATCAAACCCCTCACAAGCCATTAGCATGCATTGAGCTTCAAGTACCATTATTCTGCCAGATTTTCTATAATGCATTGATCCTCAAGTATCCACATGCTGTCAAAATATCATTAGAGCCTTTGCATCCTTCATCTATCATTCATTCTATCATCTTCATCTTAATGTTATGCTGCAGAAGTGAGCACCCAACATTCTTCCAACAATAATCCTTCAAAATCTTGCATGCTCATGTGAGGTGGAGAAGAGCAATGGAGATAAATCAAGCATAGCATGGAGATCGGTTTAAATTTACATTTGTTATTTTGATTTTCATGTTGTCTTGTGCTTCATTGTGCATTGCTAGGGTTTTTATCATTGTTGTTTATTCATTTGCCCTGATTTGCAATTTTACCCTAACTACACTCTTACTGGAGGGAACCTTCTGAACGTAGGGTGTTATTACATCCTATCGGTTGGTTGAGCCATTAATAAAAAATGCAAAGGTATGGCCCGGATTGACTAGGTAGCTACCCGATTGCAAAGGAAAATTCTCAGGTAGCAGCATGGGGCTCAAGCTCAACCATTCCCAGCTTTCTTTTCAACATGTGCATTAATTGTTTTGAGTGCCATTCTCACAGTGCTCTGCATTTGGTAGAATTTCAAAATTTTGAGTGGCCATGTAATTAATTGCTGGGTACAATTCCCTATAGTATTAGAGGGACTCTGTTACTCATTTTTGTGGTTGTTGAAAACTAGACATATCTGGCTTTGTAATGGTACACAACTAGTTTTGGTTGCTCTGTGCAGGAGGTCTTGTGAGTTTATGTATCTCTTGTTGTATGTCTTATGCCTGAATTTACTGATTTCATGACTGATTCTATATGAGTAATGCTGTATTTGCATGTGTTTTGTTAATTCTGTCTCCAATATTGCATGTGTCCTTCTTCTGAATCTAGATATCTAAGGGGTGTCTGGTATTCTAGAATATAGAATTCCTGTATTGAATGCTTGATCTCTCAACTTCTGCTCAAGGGGTAGATTAAAGTGTTTTCAGATTAAGTGTTGGGAAAGATATACTACAATAGGGATGCCATAAGTAGAGATAACTTAACACTCTGTATTGGGAGGTATCTGTAAGGTAAATATCACACAAATTCCCTTGAAATCCAGTTCTAGTGTGTTCATGCTGATCATTCACAGGTGTATGTTTACTGACTCCGAGCCCTGGAAAGGCACCAATCTAGCTCTATGTTGAGGTTACACACCAAGTCCAAGTTTGCATCCAAACATAAATCAAACTCAAACTTCCAAAACAACCATTAGGACTATAGAAGTAGTTTTAGGACCCAAATCCTCTGATTCACAACTGAACATAAGCCCAAAGCTAGCCCCTTTACACTTATCCTACAGTTTTGGTCTACTTACAAGAGGATTTATCTGCTTTGTATCAACATCCCAAGCCAATCCACAAGCATATTCTCATGGGTGTTGAATAGGGAATACCCCCCTAGGTTTTGCAGAGCCTGAAGAAGAAGAGGAGATAAAAATAGAGTCTATCTCCTACACTGTTGGCCTCTGGCCCAGAGATCTTGTTGATTATTGATGGCTACCTTGTAGGGAAATTTAGGAATGAGCATCCAGTCAGGGAAAAAACCAACAAGGTGAATGATTATAAGCATTTGATAACTTAGTATTATTTATAAATAGGGGAATTCATATATACCTTCCCCTTGATGCAATAGTTGGTCAAGGTGTTTGAGTAGACTGTCATACTTAAAAATAGAGTTATGATAATAATTTTATATGTTAGGTCTTCAATTAAATTCGAATCACAAGATAGAACAATTACCATCGACATTTTAAATATTTCGTAATCCACAAAAGGAGAGCCTTCAAACAAGCTGTCAATATTTAAAAGAATAATGATAGTAATTGCCTATATATTTATATGGCTTTATTATAAGTTACATATATTAAAGCATGCCATAATGTTATGGGCACCATGCAAGGGATAACTATTATACAAAAAATAATACTTGATAGGTAGGGTCAACCACCAAGATTAAGCCATGACTTTGAGCCCTGTATGCTCGCATATAAAAGCCTATCGGCTAAATAACAACGATATCCTATAAAAGAAGTTACATAAAGAAAAGTTGTCAAACTCTATATGGGATTAGGATAATATATATATATATATATATATATATATATATATATAACTTACCCTTATTAAGATATGGCATAATATTATACGGGACATCATTGAATACATAAATATCATGAACAACTGTCGATAAGTAAGATCGACCAACAATGATATGCTATCCTTTGAGCGTTATCAAGATTAATGCAAAATGTAAATCAATCACAATGGAATCAAATTATCACTAGATTAAATTATCTAACTATACCGTAATATAAAGGACTAACATAAATTCCTAAAAGTACATCAAGGGGTCCTTACAATAAAATGCCTCCTATGAGGAGATACACGAAAAGAATGACCTTGCATCAACAACTTGAAGGTCAAGGCAAACACACCACAACTAACTTTGCCGAACAAAACCAATAGAGAAGACCAATAAAGTGAACGAGAAAACAAGGCCACTAACATCATGCAAATAGCACATACATTTTATGGGGTTACTCACAACAATAGGGATCAAACCTGCGAAGGATTCCAGTTAGAGTAAAACGGATAACACAAGTACAACCCTCGACTCATAACCCAAATAGTAAGGTTTAGTTGACTGACATACTGCAAGAGAACAAGGTAGATATCTCAACCATTGGCTAGGTAAGGTGGGATAGTCAAATGGCTAAGTGATTCCATGTCTCCTCCTCCACATCCTCCCATTGGCCAACACCTGCATATGTATATATTGCACACTCAAATCAAAGCATCAAATCCAACATTGTAATCATAGTCGAAGCAACTTTAAATGTATTAATGAGGATGTATAACCAATCACTACCTATATCCATCTGGCAACCTTATTATATAGAAAAATTGATCATTTTACCAATTTAATATAGAACTAGGTGAATAATAGAATACTCACCAGTTAGACAGGGGCGGGCCTTACCTACTACCCCCCTAGGAAATGACTTACTCCCGGAAGTCATCAAGCAGAAATTAACAGCACTCTCCTGAACTTCTTTGCACTAGGTGAGGTAAGTATGGAAGATAACATATGCCATAAAGAACTCACAAGAATATAAAGCATGGTGACTAAATGCCATGAAAACTAGATTCTTTTCACAAAACACCTCAACAAGAAGAATTCCATGTTCATCAATCATTATCACACATGCATAGAGGAATTCATACATCATAATGCATGTTCATATAGAAAACATCAACTCATATATAGATACATCAAATGCAGAGCTTACACAAAACACACATTTTCATTCATCCACATTACAGGAATTAACTTCACAAGGTTCACATATAGGTTTAGAGGGATGTCATAGTCTCATCATAGAACCACTTAACCAAATATCAATGCCAAGTGTCCAAAGATCCAAGAACTAATGGAACGATGGTCTCGAGGCCATGCACCTAGGGGCCTCTCCATACAATTCCACAATGACCTACCTCTTGTTTGTATAAGGGGCTTAGCCTCCAAGAGGTAGTCATCATAAGAACAAAGATCACTAGGAAGGTAAGTGGATAATGACCAGCCCATACTAGTCCACACCTACCCCCATCCTCATAAGTTTCCCACGTCTGCTTCCTTATATACACTCCACCAGAGGTCACTCCATCGACATGGTGAGAAGAACAACACAACACAAGACTGGCTCTAGAAAACAGAAAGAACCTAGCTTAGCCAACACAAATTTCCAGAAAAGTCAAAAGGAGAAGTTTCCATAACCACAATAAAATAAATGAATAAATAATAAATAAATGCATGCAATTTCATCATTAAAACAACATAACCATAAGAGTCACGCGAAAAAGGAAGAATCAAAGATTGTGGCTAAGCTACTTTCAGACAAGATAAAATAACATGGCCGGTCCACACAACCAAGATACAAAAAGGTCACCAAACAACTGAAAGAAATAATCGCAATCCAAGGTGCACATTACATCACTATGTGACTAACATCAAGTCACCAATAAGGAAGGAGGGAAACACGGTCACTACATGTGTTATACAAACACAACCAATGCATTAACATCATGTAGGTAAGTATTATCAATGCACCTTCACGTACTCTTATGTGGAATCGTTCCCTTCTCAAAGGTAACACGTCAACAGTATAGTACATCGTGCCCTTCTCAAAGGTAACACGTCATCAGTATAGTACATCGTGCCCTTCTCAAAGGTACACGTCATCATCATAATGTAAATGTCTCTAGAATGCTACACATCCACTCAAATAAGATACCAAGGGTAAGAATAAACCTGCACATAGTAGCATGGTCTCAAGAAAATCACATGCCCATACCAAACCATAACCAAGATCCCAAGTCAAATGTCAATAATATCACCAAGGAAATAGAGAATGATAGGATAGCACTATGGGCCTCTCAAAGGTCCATTCACTAAGGAGAAGTAGGGGGTACTCTGGCATAGGAAGGTATGGTTGGTTGGGTAATCCCAAATCAGTGCCACAACATGTCGCCATAGCTTCCTAAGTTCTTCCTCTCCACTACTTAACTCCACACATGGAAGGTCTCCAACTCCAAGGTTGGACCTTACACGGTAAACAAACAAGCAAACCACACAAGCATGATTTCACCATACTTGTAGTTATACACCCAACCCATGGATGGATACCTAGTATCGCTAGCTCATGAGTACACAAAGCATGTATGGGTGATCACAACACATATCAAGCATGCTTTTAATAGATATTCACATCCACAAGGTAGTACATAACACAAGTTTTCCTCTATCGTTCATTACCTAGTGAAGAAGAACAACTTTAATTCACAAGGTCACATAAGAGTTACCATAAAAGTTTCTAAGAAGTCTACCAAACATCAATTAGAATTACCATTTCTTAGGCATAAATGAAGTCTAACCATAACTTCACATTGAGTGACGATGCAATACACCTCAAATGAGTATACCAACATACTAGCATTTGCATACAAGGTCGTAATTAAATCAAAATAACATTATTTCAACTCGCAAGATGGACAACATGTCACACATCATGGAGTTCTCTATAGCCCTTAACATATTACATATAAATTACGAATAATACATATACCTATCTAACAACAAAGCTCATAAAATAGAGGTATATCATAAAAAAAATAAAAATTAATTGCAAGATCAAGTCTCTAATTTACTATTCTACCATATAATGCCAGGCATCTCTTTCACAGAAGGTATACATGACATTATATCCAATTCACACAAGAACAAGGTTATAAAACACAATTTTTTTTTACACTATGGAAGTACTTTACAAAAATAACCACAAGCACACCATCCACCCTTGTACCATTACGAAACATAAAATTATTTCTTAACAATTACCATGCATAAGACTTATTTTCCCTTCTTTCTTTCTTAATAATTTTACAAGGTAATCTAATGCAATCACACACGTCACAACTTGCACTCATAAAATTAAAAGCAAGATACACTTCTTGTAATCTTTTTGAGTCATCAATCCAAAGGAGACAATGTCGATTTCCAATGATATCAAGGGTTACGAATTCAAGAAGTATGCCATTCAACCTCATGATAAACACACGCCAAGTTCACAAGGCAAAAATAAATCAAACAAGCATTAAGATGTCACTACACTCCACAAAATACACAAGGGCAAGGAAGGGTCCAACACAACCCTCACAATCCAAACCAACCGACTCGAGAGGGCAATCGACGAGGAGGAACACAACAACCACAAAACACAAGCGGAAGACTTTGATAATCATGTGACAAAGCCATCACGATGACAAAACAAGAGAATGGATATTCCTCCAAGATGAAGGTTGATCGACAAATCACGACCTTGCTCTCTCACCACTACACAGAGTAGGATGAGGGTCAAACCACCCTCGATCCACTCCATGTTGGCCCAACACCACGTAAACCCCAGAGCTCCCAATGTTGAAACTTGGGCTTTGATACCTAATGTCATGCCCACTTTTACCGAGTGGCCATGACATGAGAAAACTACAGGTCATGCCCACATATCCCATGTGGTCATGACATGAACCACCAAAAATCTTCCACCTGTCCCTAGAACCCCATCACACAAGGCAGGGAAAGGCAAACAAGGTGCGGGATAAGACATCCATGTCACCTTGTCAGGGGAACCAACCAAGGGACACAACAAGAGACATGGAAAACGAAACATAACACAGAAGAAGTTTATCTCCCTTTTTTTTAAAACATAAATTCAACTCTACATAGGGATACACACTCAAAAGTAGAAGCGATACCATATCGTACCTTAAATCATACAAGAACATTAAGAGAATTTCTTGACACAAGGATTAGAATTTAACTCAAGACATAGCATAGTAACATTATTGAAAGTACAAGGAACTTTACATATAGATTAATCCATTCATAAGAAGATGAGGTTCAACCTTACTCATTCCAAACATACTAGAGCATCATGAGATTTTCTAGGCAAAAAGAATAGATACCAACTACGAAACCTAGCATGGGAACATTAAAGCATAAATAAGGTCATTAACCACATTATATTCTACTACAATTCAAATATCAATTTCTAAACCAAATGATAATACTTTAATATTACAATGTGAAGGCTACTTCCCAACATGGAAGGATCGCGCTTCAAGTATCAATTACAAAAAGTAGTAGAAATACAACATAATATAAATGACAACAAGGTGCTCCATCGATACCATGAACAACATGAGTACATCACAATGGTCCAATACAAGGAACCCACCAAGTCATCAAAGATCATCTGAACAGAAACCAATGGGGGATGCTACCCACCACCCAACCATATTGCCATCGTCAAGCGCAATGGATGTCCATTGTGCCCTAGGCAACCCTCAAGCTACAGAGAGAGGAGCCCATGGAACCACTACAAGCAAGGCCAAACTTACACAAGGAGGTCTCAAGTATGCACTAAGGTTACAAACATAATAAAATAACAAACCACCCACACACCCAACATACCCTAAACTCCATTGCGAACAAAAGCTCAGCTAGGCCGCTCAAGACACAAGCAAACATTAAAAGAAAACAAAAGATTAAGACAAAGGTCCCAATAACTTTAACCCCATAAGTATACTCCTTAAACACAGGCACTGAAAAAAAGATCTCCAATACTCTAAAGAAGAGAGATATACATCCAATCCAACATTTCAAGTCACAAACATGAGAGTATTAGAGTTAGACACGCCGAAGGGGGGCAAGGTAAAATTCCATACAAGTATCCACTTAACAACTTTAGCAAAAAAAGAAGAATCATAGAGTCTCAAGTAAAGCAATTTCCACAATATCCTAACAATACGATTTACTAGACCATACAACACCACATTTACAAAATTCTACAATTTATTAAACCATCATCAAAGATAAGAGTTTTGCTCAACCTGAGAACTATATTTTTATTATAAACTAACAAATTTCCTCCCACCTTCAAGGTAAAAGAAACATAAAACTTAAATGTATTGGCTAGCTAATATGAAAAGATACAACTAAGGATTAAAATTTCATAATTTCCATGCATCTTGAGAAGGAGAGAGGTAGAGAACCCACTGTTGAGTTATGACAGTCGTAAGGCTGTAGCAACTATTTTATTATAAAATAAAAGTTACCATATAAGTAGAAATTTTCTAGACTGTGACATATGAATGTAGAGATTTAGTATTTTAAAAATAAGACTACATCATACGAAAGGAGAAGTAACTAATATTTTAAAAGCCTACATCACAAGGAGGAGAGTTTAATACTATTTTAACTACTGTATCATTAGTAAGGAGAGATAAATACTATTTTAAATGGCTGCATTATGTGAAGAGAGAGATAAACAATATTTTAATGATGGCATCATGAGAACAGAGCTGTCTGAAGTTGTAAAAACAAACAGTAACATACAGAAAGAGAGACTTGATATTCTAAAAAGACTGAACACATGAAAGGAGGGACTTAATATTTTATGACCGACTGTATCAACAGAAAGGAGCAGATAATTTATAAACGAGTGTTTCCTATGAAAGGAGCAATTTAAAATTTGTAAAGGAACTGTACTAGCTGAACAAAATGATTTAATATTTTACCAATGACTATATTATATGAAAGGGGAGATAAAAAAAAAGTAGGGATAACGAGCTTATTACCCTTGACCTCCAAGTTACCACTTATTTTCAACATATCGAGCAAGCTATAGACGTTACCTTATGTAGCAGCTTTGCAGAACTGAGTGACCGTAGTACATCTGTCGTGAGAGCACACCTATTACCTCAGAACTCATTCACTCCAAGTGGTTCAGTTCCTAATGGACATCATCAAGAAGCACATACTACACAACAATGTTGGAGCACATATACACAAATAAGTGGTGAAAGTAGCAACATTGGAGTGGGACTATCCACGTACTAAAAGTCGCGAGTAGGAGCCACTCTGACCATTTCCCACACCCATAGACACATTAGTGAACCGCAACATTTTCTCCATGCTTCCCTCATTCTAGTGGATCATTGAAATCCTTAACCACTAGTTCTATAGATCCCATTTTTCCTCTTCCTAACTTTCTTCTTTAAAAACTAGCCACGCCCTTCATATTTCAGGCTAGTGATTAAGACGTTGGCAAACAAAGAAGCACTTGCAGTAAAAACCATATGCATTTTGGGTGTAGAAGAGTGCGTTCCAACAGGTAGCAAAAACCCCCCCAATCCATAAACAACAGAAAGCCATTGATATTCAAAAATAATAGCCGCAGTGAGTGTCCCATGTTCTTGTATCTCCCCCCAACAATGTATCGTATTGGGGGGGTTCCTTGATTTCTCTGGCCATCTTCCATCTTCCATCCACCTCCAACCCAATTGCAAGCGTAAGACATCGTGAAAGATGAGGATGTCCTCTCTGGCAGCACCCGCTAGCCTCCATTTCTCCTCACTCTTCTACTAGTGCCCAAGAATTGAGGCATCTCTCTCCTCCTAGAGACATGCTTGCTGTTAAAGGAGGAGCCTCTCATATCTTCCTATGTGCCCCCTTGGTCTGCATTTCCATCCACCATCCTTTAAGGTGGGAGGACCCAACAATCATTTCGCCAATCCCCCAAGGATGTCTATTTTGAGGTGTTTGACTACAGAGACTTCCCTTCCTACATTGAACAAAACAAAACCGGCCTCCCTCTACCCTCAACTATCCTCCCTCATATGTCGTCGACAGATGTATATGAGGAGATAGTTTTATCCAAAAAGGAGATAAGTCAGTATATTTTAAAGGCACCATGGATTATGAAAGCATCCATGTAGATCAAGAGAAAATAAAGGTGATTCAAGATTGTCCAACCTCACACAACATTATTCAAATCTGCGTAGCCTTATAAGACTTGCCAACTAACACTATAGGTTTGTTCTCCACATCTCACCTATCACTTGGTTGCTTAGTTAGACCTTGTGTGCGAAGGCAATATTTTGGACTCATGTGCAACAACACATTTTTGAGGAGATTGGATAATTCTTTTATGCAAAACCTATATGCCCAATGCTTGATATTGGCTGCCCCCTTGATATTATGTTGGTAGGTAATAATCTGTATTATTTGAATATAGTAACTATGTTAGCACATTGCACACAGATAGAGAGGAAATTGGAACGATCACCAAGGAGTATCTTGGAAAAAATAATTTAATTATTTCAATGAAGAACTCAAAGAGGTGAATGATTATAAGCATTTGATAACTTAGTATCATTTATAAATAGGGGAATTCATATATACCTTCCCCTTGATGCAATAGTTGGTCAAGGTGTTTGAGTAGACTGTCATACTTAAAAATAGAGTTATGATAATAATTTTATATGTTAGGTCTTCAATTAAATTTGAATCACAAGATAGAACAATTACCATTGTCATTTTAAATATGTCGTAATCCACAAAAGGAGAGCCTTCAAACAAGCTGTCAATATTTAAAAGAATAAGGATAGTAATTGCCTATATATTTATATGGCTTTAGTATAAGTTACTTATATTAAAGCATGCCATAATGATATGGGCACCATGCAAGGGATAACTATTATACAAAAAATAATACTTGATAGGTAGGGTCAACCACCAAGATTAATCCATGACTTTGAGTTCTGTATGCTCGCATATAAAAGCCTATCGGCTAAATAACAACGGTATCCTATAAAAGAAGTTACATAAAGAAAAGTTGTCAAACTCTATATGGGATTAGGATAATAGTTATATATATATATATATCACTTACCCTTATTAAGATATGGCATAATATTATACGGGACATCATTGAATACATAAATATCATGAACAACTGTCGACAAGTAAGATCGACCAACAATGATATGCTATCCTTTGAGCATTATCAAGATTAATGCAAAACGTAAATCAATCACAATGGATCAAATTATCACTAGATTAAAGTTTCTAACTATACCGTAATACAAAGGACTAACATAAATTCCTAAAAGCACATCATGGGGTCCCCACAATAAAATGCCTCCTATGAGGAGATACACGAAAAGAATGACCTTGCATCAACAACATGAAGGTCAAGGCAAACACACCACAACTAACTTTGCCAAACAAAACCAATAGAGAAGGCCAATAAAGTGAATGAGAAAACAAGGCCACTAATATCATGCAAATAACACATACATTTTACGGGGTTACTCACAACAATAGGGATCGAACCCGCGAAGGATTCCAGTTGGAGTAAAAAAGACAACACAAGTACAACCCTTGACTCATAACCCAAATAGAAAGGTTTAGGTGACTGACATACCGCAACTGAACAAGGTAGATATCTCGACCACTGGCTAGGTAAGGTGGGATAGTCAAATGGCTAAGTGATTCCATGTCTCCTCCTCCACATCCACCCATTGGACAACACTTGCATATGTATATCCTGCACACTCAAATCAAAGCATCAAATCCAACATTGTAATGATAGCCGAAGCAACTTTAAATGTATTAATGAGTTTGTATAACCAATCACTACCTATATCCATCTGGCAACCTTATTATATAGAAAAAATAATCATTTTATCAATTTAATCTAGAACTAGGTGAATAATAGAATACTCACCAGTCAGATAGGGGCAGGCCTTACAAGAGATGACTCTTGTAGGTTCTTGGCGGTGGTGGCACTCCCTCTGGGTACTCAGACAAACCGGTATGCCAAAGTTGTGGCGGCATATCATGCTATATTTGATCTAGCTCATACTAAGGGGTATAAAAAGGTGTGGGTAGAAGGGGACTCCAATAATATTGTCAATTGCTTAAAGAGTTTCTAATTTCCTAATTGGACTATAGCTGCTATTATTCAAGATGCTATCAAGCTAATGGAGTCCTTTGATCAAATTGTTATATCTCACACATTTTGCAAAGGGAATAGAGTTGCAGATGCTTTTGCTAACCTAGGGGTCACTAACCAGTCTAAAATCATATGGGCTGATGTGGACTTAATTCCTACCAAGGTTAAAATATTGATTTTAAATTATTGCAGACATGGAACGGGGATCGAGGATTACTAATGAGGTCATTATGAACTCTAAAGATTTGAAAGGCATCTCAATTATTAAGAGCCATAACACATGGATTCTGGGTATGGTTAAGGGCTCGACCATTCCCAGAAGGTTTCATATTATTCTATTGTGGTTTCATAAAAGATCGAGCTTAAAGAGTTCCCAAAGTCCTAGTTGGACTATAACTGCCATTATTGAAGATGCTATCAAGCTAATGGAGTCCTTTGATCAAATTGTTATATCTCACATATTTTGCAAAGGGAATAGAGTTGTAGATGTTTTTGCTAACTTAGGGGTCACTAAGTAGTCTAAAATCATATGGGATGACGTGGACTTAATTCCTAGCAAGGCTAAAATGTTGATTTTAAATGATTGCAGACGTGGAACGAGGCTCAAGGATTACTAATGAGGTCATTATGAACTCTAAAGGTTTGAAAGGCATCTCAATTATTAAGACCCAGAACACACAAATTTTGGGTATGGTTAAGGGCCCAACCATTCCCAGAAGGTTTCATATTATCCTTGGCAGTTTTCTATTGCATCAGCCTTCAAAGGACTAATTCCTTTGTAGGATGATCCTCCCTTTTGGGCCAATCTCTAGGATACTAAGCTCATCCGAAAGATTAACATCTTCTTTTGGTTGCTTATTCAGAACAAAGTGCTGACTACTGATAATCTTCGTAAAAGAGGTCTCTCGCTGCCTAATAGATGTCCTTTATGCCTTAAGGATACTGAAGAGTCCTTCCACCTACTTCTTAGTTGCGCCTTCTCTTTGGAGGATTGGGGTAAAGTTCTTTCTTTATGGGACCTAAGTTGGATATTCCCTAACTCATTCAAAGATTTGGTTTCTCAATGGATTTGCCCTGTCTCCAACCCTTCCCTCAGGTTTCTTGTCCTGATTCCTAAAAATAATGGGGCTAATTCTTTTGCTAATTTTAGGCCATCAGCTTGTGTAACTCCTATTATAAGATCATCTCGAAGGTGCTGGCTTTAAGGCTTCAGATTCTCCTTCCTAGCATTTCTTCTATGCAGCAGAGTGGTTTTGTGCCGGGCAGACAGATCCTTGACTCCATTATCTTAGTGCAGGACAATATCCACTCTTTGGGTGTGAATAAGAAGGAGGGATTTCTTCTTAAGCTTGATCTCATGAAAGCCTAAGATATGGTGGATTGGCACTTTCTTATGAAAGTGATGGAAAGGTTTGGATTCAATGAGAAAGCCCTTATGCTCTTCAGGCAGCTTGTCTTTTCCCCTAAATTCTCAGTCCTGATTAATGGCTCACCCTCGGGATTCTTTAAGAGTTCTAGAGGTTTACAACAAGGGGATCCTATATCGCCCTTCCTCTTTGTGGTGATGGTGGAGGTTCTTGGAAGGAATGTTCAGAAAGATTTGAGTAATGGGTAGCTTGTGGGGTTACGCCCTTCTTCCTTTGGCCCTTCTTGTTCTCATCAATAATTTGTGGATGATACCATCATTTTGGGTGAATCCTCTATTAAGGAAGCTAGAATGTTGAAGCTTATTCTGCATAATTATGAGTTGGCCTCCAGATAGAAGATAAGCCTTTCTAAAAGCTTGATCTTTTTCTTCAACACTCCTGAGGTGAGGCAGCAGAAGATTGCTCGTATCCTTCAATGTAAAGTTGATTCTTTGCTGGCTATTTAACTGGGAATGCCTCTTTATGAGAAAATAATTCCTGAATCCTTTTGGATGGGTATGTTGGATAAATTCCAACCCAAACTTGCTAGATGGAAAGGTGCGGTTCTCAGCCAGGATAGTAAAATCCAATTGATTAAAGCTACCCTTTGGAACTTGCCCATCTATTCCATGTCCTTGTTTAAAATTCCTGCAAAGTTTAAAGAGTGAATTAAACAAATTCAAAAAAGGTTCCTTTGGTGGGGAAATGACGAAAAAAAGAGAATTCCTTTGTTAGCTTGGGATCTGGTCTGCAAACCTAAGAGGATGGGTGGTTTAGGTTTGAGAAAGCTGAAAGAGTTCAATTCTACTCTCCTCAATGGGAATGCTTGGTGCCTGATGAATGAAAAGAAAGAGTGGATGAAGATTGTTGAGAGCAAATACCTGGCTGGGTTCAATAACTTTAGGGATGCCCTGGACAACAATGGTTTACCAGAAGGCTTGAAAATCTAGAGAAATATAACTCAGGTGAGAGAAATTATTAAGAAAGGCTCTAAATGGAAGATTGGGGACGAAAGGTAGGTCAACTTTTGGGATTTGTGGTATGGTGTTTCCCCGCTTAGGCAGTAGGATTGGGCTAGCCCATTCACAGACTTATGCTCTACAACTTTTGGCAGGAAGGTGGTGAATCATGTTGTTGATGGTAGGTGGAAGAATTTCCTTGTGGTGGATAAGCCTTTGGGGGATTTTCAAGCTAGGTTGAATTTGTTTCATTTCCCCTTTGGTCCTAAAGAAGATCAACTCATTTGGCAAGCTACTTCTTCTGGGCAGTTTTCTGTTGCGTTGACCTTCAAAGGACTGATTCCTCTGCAGGATGATCCTCCCTTTTGGGCCAATCTCTGGGATGCTAAGCTCATCCCAAAGACTAACATCTTCTTTTGGTTGCTTGTTCAGAACAAAGTGCTGACTACTGATAATCTTTGTAAAAGAGGTTTCTTGCTGCCTAATAGATGTCCTTTATGCCTTAAGGATGTTGAAGACTCCTTCCATCTACTTCTTACTTGCCCCTTCTCTTTGGGGGTTTGGGGTAAAGTTCTTTCTTTGTGGAACCTAAATTGGATATTTCCTAACTCCTTCAAAGATTTGGTTTCTCAATGGATTTGCCCTGTCTCCAACCCTTCCCTCAAGTTTCTTTGGTCTATGTTGATCCCTCATATTGCTTGGAACCTTTGGAAGGAGCAGAATAACAAGGTTTTTTAGGGAGGCTAGTATGGATTTTGAAAGCATGTTCTTCAAGGTAATTATATGCATCAAGGAGAACTTCTCTATTAGGCTTGAAGAACAACTTTGCCATGGGACCAAGATTGTGGTGTCTCCTTCAGAGATAACTATCTCTAAGAACTAGAACCTCCATGGTGATATTTCCATCCCTTTTAAAAATATGAAGCATCCTCGCAGTGAGGTGGTTTGGAAACTGCCTCCTAAGGGCTGGATCAAAATTAACTTTGACGGGGCAGCTAAAGGGAATCCTAGAACTGTTGGTAGTGGGAGAGTGATGAGAGATGACTCTGGTAGGTTCTTGGCAGCAGTGGCACTCCCTTTGGGTACTCAGACAAACCACTATGCCAAAGCTGTGGTAGCCTATCATGCTATTGATCTAGCTCATACTAAGGGGTATAAAAAGGTGTGGGTAGAAGGGGACTCCAATAATATTGTCAATTGCTTAAAGAGTTCCCAAAGTCCTAGTTGGACTATAGCTGCCATTATTGAAGATGCTATCAAGCTAGTGGAGTCCTTTGATCAAATTGTTATATCTCACATATTCTGCAAAGGGAATAGAGTTGTGGATGTTTTTGCTAACCTAGGGGTCACTAACTACTCTAAAATCATCTGAGATGGCATGGACTTAATTCCTAGAAACGATAAAACATTGATTTTAAATGATTGTAGACATGGAACGAGGCTCAAGGATTACTAATGAGGTCATTATGAACTCTAAAGGTTTGAAAGGCATCTCAATTATTAAGAGCCAAAACAGAGATTCTGGGTATGGTTAAGGGCCCAACCATTCCCAGAAGGTTTCATATTATCCTGTTGTGGTTTTGGTTTGTCTGTGAGGGATACTGTGGTCTGAAGTTAAATATGGGTGGTGACAGGAATAGAGTGGATCCCTCTTCCTATGAAGGGGTCCACCACAATCAGAAGGTTTGGAAGATTCTGGAAGCAGGGGGTTTAACCTCTTTTATGGAAAGATTACATGGGGCTGATCCCAATGTCACAGTGATGTTTGCCAAGAACTGGCAAAATAGGAGGTTATGGCTTTTGGTTGGAAGCTAACTATCACAGAAGATATCATTGCTTTGATTATGGGGTTGTCGGTCAATGGGAAGAAATTCTTTAGGGAAAGGAAAACCAGTGAGGACACCTTGAAACACTTCTTCAAGGGCAATGAGCACAATAAGTTGGTGAAGTTGTAGTCAGGTGGTTATAATCGCCTATCCATCAAGCCAATTTGGGCTGAGTGGCGGAGGTCATTATGTGGTATATTACCCTAGATTACAGGTACATTGTTGTGTATGGTTATCACTTTAATTTGTTAAATCATTTTTGCCATGGAATGCATGTTTCCTTCCCGTTCTATTTGCTTTCTTCTATGGAATGTGTTCTGAAGGAAAATTCTAGAAACCTTAAGTTGCCTATCCTCCATGAAGGTCTTATCCTTCTATTAATCAATTATATGAAAAATAATACTCCTAAGGGCAGGTTGAAGGGTAAACACTCTACCGAGAAGAAGGTTTGCATGGTCTCCAGTGACTCGGAGACCCAATTTGAGGAGAAGCGGGAGATGGATGAATACCGGGAGATTAGTGAGGAAGGGACTAGTAAGAAGAGGAGAAGGACTAAAAGAAGAGATGTCAATATCTCTTGGTCGGAGGGATCGAAGATGGGCGATGAATCTGATAATTCTTACAAGGGCTGTAAAGGTAAAAAGAATATGTTTGTCAAAAGGAAAAGCCCCTTGATTGGGAAGAAAGGCAAGCCAGTTCCTGGGAAGGAGGCTTTAGATATGGTCACTGAACAAGGTTTGGATAAGAGTGTTAAAAAACATGGTATTCAGGGTGGTGGTACTGATCAGGGTGTCGAAATGGGTGTGAAAATTTAGGACAACCGTGGTGGAGCTAGTTTACATGTTGAAGAGCCTAACATTAGCTCTCACTTCCCAGAGATTCTGGACCCTTCTCAGAATCTCCTAGATGATTTTGAAATTTTGGTGGCTGAGGTTGGAAACAGAGATGACCTGGAGGAAGTGATTGGGTTGGTCAAAGTTGTAGTCAATTCTCAACACAAAATGACCAAATAGTTTTTCGTGGAGATCAACAGGATTAATATCAAGTTGAAATTGATGCAAGAAAGTGTGGAAAGAGGTGGTGATACCATGGTGGAGCAGGATAAGTTGATCTTCAAGAACTGGGAAGCTATCCCTAAGATGGAAGAGATGAAGCGTGAGATGCAGAGAATGAGAGAAGAGTTTAGAACTAGGATCTAATACTTGGAAGAGAAATTGATGGGCGTCAATGACAATCTAGAGAAAATGATGCAGATTAGTAAGCTAGCTAACTAGAATAGCTTAAAGGGTATGAAGGTGCTCATTGAGAAGCTCAAGGAACTAAGAAAAGATCAGGTTAAAGACTATGGTGTTGAGGACATTCTGAAGGTGGATGAAATTGTTGACCAGGATAAAGGTGATGGTAACAAAGACAAAGGGAAATAGGTAATGCTGGAGGATACAGTTGGCCCTTTGACTCGTACAAGAGGTAGTAGAAAGAAACAATTTGAAGAGGAGAAGAAAGAGATAGTGAATTTTGCTAAACTACATGAAAAATTCTATGAGCAAGAGCTGGAAGCAGCAGAAACTTTAAAGAAGATGATATAGTCTTAGCTGTTCTCTTTTGTGCTTTAGTTTTCTATGCTTTTTATAGTTTGGTAGCTTTCTGTTGGCATTTGGTTGGCTTTCTATTCTTAGTTTTTTGCTTTTTGTAAAGGGTTTCAGGGCCCCTTCAAAACCTATTTTACCAATATAATAAAAAACAAAGCAAACAAAGGTGTCAAATAAAATAGTAGCACAAATTGAAAAGTTCATAGAAACAAACATAAGGAAACAAGGACATTTAAGACAAAAGTAGGACATATGGAATTAATTGATTGTCAAAAACAAAATATAAGCTAAATAGTACACTTGTTCAAAACTTGATGATAACTGGGTTGAAAATAGAAGTCCAATATGAAACCAAAATCTCATTTCGAGCTTTACAACAAGCTCAAAATAGAATCAATCATTAGGTCTAAAACAATAACAGGAACATAATATAGCTAATGTGTAAGATTCCCCATAATGACTACTTTAGCACAATAATTGCACATGCATCAAAGACCAAGCTTTATTCTATGTCAATGCCACCATTTTGCATTATACTTATAACAAAACACAAAAATGATATTAGCATTGAAACTATGAATAAAGCAACTTGAAAAAAATTATGAAAATATATAGTCCTTAAACATTATAGTCAAATTGGAAAGACTCATATTATTAGTCTTCATCCAATCCAATGAGGAATGGGCATGTTTTGTCATATCTTCTTAGACTACTTCTTCGTTGTGAAAGTTTAGTGGGATGGCTACAAAATCAACATGTTGATAACCATATACATGCTGATGAGTGTCAAATTGCACTCATAAAATACACTCTTTTTGCCTCTCTTTTCCTCTATTCAGTTCATCTTCCTTGTGTCTGTACTTAAATTAGTTAAGCAAGATTGTTCTAATTAGTGATTAATTAAGATAGATTACTTGAGATTAGAATTTCTGATTAAGTGGCTAATGTGCATGAGATTAATGGAAAAATGCAGAATTTCTCTTTCTTTTTGAATCAGCAGGTGTACATATCAGAAACAACGGTTTTGTGCATCTTCGGAGATCGCCTTCAATTGTCTCTGGAGACCATAACAAAGAACAGTGACACCTGGGTTTTGAAGATTTGGGGAATATCTCCGGAGCTCTGCAAGTGTCTGGAATATCTCCGGAGCTCTATAATATCTCTGGAGCTGCAGATAGGAACAGCTATCCTCGGAACCTCCTGAGAACAGGGCATGTTCTAGTCAGAGCCGCCAATCAGACACTTCAGCAGCAATCCTAACACCCCCTTACTTCAATCAAATCATCACCTGAGTGATGAAGGGTCAACTATCAGTTAAATTGCTGAAGTTTTATCTTTCCAAAGATTTTGCATAAGTTACGAATTGAACTAAATCCAATATTCTTATTTTCAGGGCTTTGATGCCCAAATGTATTAAGATCTAAACTTAGACCTCTGAGTGGACTTCTGTTCCACTCAAGTCTACCCATTTTGCATGATGATCTTTCATAAGTTAGACAGTTAAGTACAAATAAGAGATGGTGTCATCTCCTAGAAAGACTGATAGATAAGTTTAGTGATATATCATCACTCTTTTTATATATACTTTCAGAAATAGTAATGAAACAACAATGATAAGATTATTCTAATTTTTGGAGATTTCAGTTCTGTTATAGCCATACATTTCTCATGAACATAAAAATGAATGAATTGGATTGAATTTGGTTAGATCATCTTTAGTGCTGATTTCTTGCAATAGCCTTCAGCCTCAAAGGTGCGGAGCAAGGGCCCACTCTCACCAATTAGGTAGGAGGCTAGTATCTCTGTTTTATTGTTTCAAATTTTCTTTTATAAAAGTATTTCCTATTTTAGTAGATAGATGCATGTGATCATTCTTTGCTTTGAGTACATTTCCTATTTTATTCATTTTACAGCATTCATTACATTTATTCAACAAGCAAATAGATTAGTCATTCTTTTAAGCTTTAGGATTAGCTATAAACTGGTCACTTAGAATCCCTAGTTGCAAACAGCCATGGACACAGCCCTGGTTCTTTGACATCTGAAAATAGATTAAATGATGAGGTACAACGACAACCCGTCATTTTTGGCGCCATTGTCGGGGACTTAGTTTGTGTTAATTAGGGACACTGAGTTAAAAATAGTTTTTAGAATAGATCTGTATGGTTAGAGCTAGAGATCTTAAAGGAAGATATATTAAGCAGACACGCCAACAACACACCATAGGGGAAAGCAGTGAGGTGGTACAAAATCCTGTTGAAGAAGGAAACCTAGATCTTAATTTGGAACCTGCACTTCAAAACAACAATCCCTTAGATCCTACAAATATTCCACTTGCCAATTATATCCAGGAATTACAACAAAAAGTTGAGGCAGATCCTTTGGTAGAACCTAATTTCCTAGAACCTCAGGAAGAAGAACTAGTATTAAACATGGAGAATGACAATCATGAGGAAGAGGAAAATTAGGCCCCAAGAACCTTCTCATATCCTATTGTTTTGGCTGCTGGAGACAATGCTCCCATGAAGAATATCTCACCAGCACATTTGCCAAATTTCAGAGGACTCTCCTCTAAGGATCCAGATCAGTTCTTGTTTGAATTCAAAGTAGTCTGCCAAACTTATGATTATGGATCAGATAACCAGAAACTCAAACTGTTCCCTTCCACCCTGAAAGATTCTGCGATGAGATGGTTTATGGGTTTACCCTAGGGTTCTATCCGTTCTTGAGATCAAATAGAAACAGAGTTTTTAGAAAAATACCAAGATTATTGCAGATCTAGTAATAAAAATGAAGAACTGTTTAAAATTAGGCAAGGGGAGGAAGAATCCTTAGAAGACTATGTGGATAGGTTTAATTTTGCCTTGAGAAGGTATGGCAATCCGGTAAATCACTCCTTGGCCAAAACCTTGTTTATAAAAGGATTGGATAAAGAATCAAAACAGGGACTAGACCTAATGGGAAAAGGGAACATTAACAAAATGGAAATACCTGACATAGAGGAGCTCTGCAGGAATTATTCCAGAACTCAAGATGGAGTAAGGTCATCCAAAACTTTTAAGGGGAAGAATGAGATAGGACAGTTGATGGAGGAAATTGCAAATCTAAAAACAGATATTCTGGTCCAACTAAATACCACATTGGATGGGATCCAAGCAAAAACCAGGACAATTGATCAAAACAGAGCAACTGAACCGCTTTCCATTTATTGTCCTAAGTGTAGAAACAAACACCTGTTGAGAGAATGTCCCTTGGACAAATCATAGATCTGTCAAATCTATGATAGGGAGCATCCTACCAGTCAGTGTAGTCAGCTTCTAGCCTTGAAAAGATTGAGTAAAAAGAATGCTGTGATAGAGGAGGAGTTGAACTATGTGGGACAAAAATAAGCCAGAAATTTCCCTTATAATCAGTACCCAAGCTAGTCTTCTTACAGGGGTCCTACTAATTGGGGAAATAATCAGTGGAATCCAGCTTGGTATGGCCCTCAAAATAATCCTCCTTGGGGACAGCAGGATTGGCAAAACCAAAATTGGCAAAACTAAAATTGGCAAAACCAAAACTGGCAAAATCAGCCTTGGGGAAATCAACAATAGCCACCACAGTTTGGGTCACAAGGCATGCAACCACAGTGGGGTCCTCAACAGGGATATCATCAACAATACCAAGGACAACCTAGACGTTTCCAACCTCAATAGCAGGCTTTACTAACTGGATCCTCTAACACACAGGGTCAAACTCAGAATGAACCAGTTAGTCAACCACCTTTACTAGCTCAGCCTATACCAAACCCACGGAATAAATAGGGAGCAGCTGCCTATATGATAGAACAAGAAAATCTGGCTGGAATTAATGCTATATATTCAAATAATCTCTAGCTGCGTTCTGGGAAAGCATTCCCAAGACCTTCTCCTCCAACTATAGTTGAAATAACCAATGATGAGGAACCTGAAAATCTATCCAATCAACCCCCAGAGGAGATTACAAACGAAAAAGTGCTAGAAAAATCAACCACAGACAACTCCGGAGTTACTCCTAAAAAGCCAGCTCTGGAGAACAGTCTAGAACACAATTCTGATAAGAGCTCCGGAGATGCTCCGGAGATAGAAAAACTAGCACCCTACCCAGAACGACTTAAACAAAATGCTCCCCAGAGAAAGGTTTTACAAAAACAAATCCAACCCAATCAGGAATCAGAACTTTTACAAGAACTCAAGCAGCTAAACATTGAAATTCCTCTCCTCCAGGCCATTAGAGATGTACCAGAACTAAATCAATTCATCAAACAATATTGCATCAAAACACAGGGCAGAAAGAAAAGTTTTCCCTCCACAATACAGGTGGAAGGAAAGGTAATGGATCTATTGATGGGAGAAATTCTCCTCCCAAAATATGGAGACCCTGGGAACCCTGTCATAACTGTTTTCATCTCGGGGGTAGAAATTTCAAATGTTCTGGTTGACTTAGGAGAAGCAATTAATGTGATGACAGTTCATACAATGGACAAATTAGCTCTGTCAGGTATCCAATCCACGACTACAATTCTTCAACTGGCTGATCAGTCAGTAGCTATTCCCAAGGGAGTGATCACTGATGTACCGGTTGTAATAGATTCATGGGAATTTCCAGTGGATTTCTTAATACTGGAACCTAGAAAACAAAGGAATGCTTATCCATTGATTTTAGGAAGGCCATGGCTGGCTACTGCAGCTGCATCTATTGATTGTCGAACTGGAGATATGGTCATTTCTAATGGGATAGATTTAAAGAAAATATCTCTGTATCCTCCAGCTAAACCATCGGTGCAATACACAGAAAGAGTATGGGTGGATGAACCAGATAACATGAACAATAGTGCCTCATTAGCTATGGTAACCATTAGGGAACATTTGGGAGAATTAGGAGAAGTATACTATGATACAATGGAAGACTTCACTCACATCCTAATCAACAAAGATGTGATGGAACTCGCCCAAGACCCTTAGAGAAAACTTCTCGTTTCTTCTCATTGTACCCTTGCCAACATTATTCCTTGTGGGGAAACCTTTTACAAGGACTTAGCCACTTTCCACATGTTACTCCCACATTCTTGCCCTCTCAATGCCATGACACCAATGTATGGACCCACCACATCTATGGATCAAATTACAAAATAGGTCATGATTCTGCCAGGGAAGACACTTAATATAAATACTCAGTTAACAGCAAGTCAGGAAGAAAAACTTATTCAGCTTTTGGTTTCCCACTCAACATCTTTTGCCTAGGAATACCAAGATATGAAAGGCATACCTCCTGAAATCTGTACCCATCATATCTACACTGAGGATACTAAACCTGTCAGACAACCACAAAGAAGATTGAATCCTGCCTTAAAGGACATTGTCAAAACTGAAATAGAAAAATTACTCCAGGCAGGGTTCATATATCCAATCTCAGACAGTCAATGGGTCTCACCCCTTGTCATTGTGCCTAAAAAGAATGGGAAATGGAGGGTGTGTATTGATTATAGAGAACTCAACAAGGCCACAAAAAAGGACTACTTTCCCTTACCATTTATTGACCAAGTTCTGGACAACCTTGCTGGGAGAAAGTATTTTTCTTTTTTAGATGGATTCAGTGGGTATAATCAAATTCAAGTAGCACCTGAGGACCAAGACAAAACAACCTTCACATGCTCTTGGAGAACCTTTGCTTACAAAGTTCTTCCTTTTGGGCTGTGCAATGCCCCAGCTACATTTCAGAGACTGGTTCTAGCTATTTTTGCTGAACTGGCTAATGAATGCATGGAAGTCTACATGGATGACTTTACTGTGTATGGGAATAACTTCAAGGAAGCTCTCACAAACCTTGGAAAAGTACTAAAATGTTGTAATAAAAATTGACTATCCCTTAGCCATGAGAAATGTTTTATGATGGTGGAGGAAGGAATTGTTTTGGGACACCATATTTCAGAAAAAGGGATTAGAGTGGATCAGAACAAGATAGAAGTAATCACACAGTTGCCTTCACCCAAAAATTAGACTGATGTCAGAAGTTTTCTAGGTCATGCAGGCTACTATAGGAGGTTCATAGAAAACTTTAGCAGAATAGCTGCCCCCCTGTTTACCCTGCTTAACAAGGAAACATAATTTCTTTGGACAACAGACTGTCAATCAACATTTGAAACTTTGAAGGAGAAACTTACTGTGACACCAGTTTTAAAGGGACCTAATTGGACTTTACCATTCCACATACAAACTGATGCTTCAAATGAATCCATTGGGGCTGTTTTAGGACAAAAAGAGGAAGGAGAGAGTTGCATGCCATTTATTACATCAACAAGAACCTTACCTCTGTAGAAAGAAATTATACAACAACTGAGAAGGAATTCTTGGCAGTTATCTATGCTATAAACAAATTCAGACATTATATTACCGGATATAAAATATTTGTGCACATTGATCATGCAGCCATCAAGTACCTAATGAATAAACCAGTAGTAGGTGCAAGGATCATCAGGTGGTTATTGCTCTTGCAGGAATTTGATATTACCATAGTTGATAATGTAGGAAAGTTTAATTTGGTTGCTGATTTTCTGTCAAGATTGCATACAGGAGGAGAAGATCAACCAGTGGTGGATAAATTTCCAGATGAACATCTGTTTGCCATATCCACTACTGCACCTTGGTTTGCTGACATAGCTAATTTGTTAGCTACAAGCTTGTATCCATCCCATTTTACTTCAAAACAGAGAAAACGTTTGCTTAAAGAAAGCTTATCCTACAAATGGTTGAATGGTTTACTATTTAAATGTGGTCCTGATTTCATTTTACGCAGGTGCTTAAAGGCTGATGAGACTTTTGATGTGTTGAGGGCATGTCATGATGAGCCATCTGGTGGCCACTACTCTTTTCACAGGACAGTCCACAAGATCCTTGGAGCTAGTTACAACTGGCCTTCTCTTCATAAAGACACAAAGAAGTATGTGCAGCACTGTGACCAGTGCCAAAGGATGGGGCAGCCCACCTTTACCTAGGAAATGCTGCTACATCCTCAAGTCATGATGGAACCCTTTGAGCAATGGGGTCTAGACTTTGTAGGACCAATATCACCGCCATCATCAGGCAAGGAGTATATTCTAGTATGCATAGACTATGTTCCTAAGTGGGCTGAGGTTCAAGCATTACAGTTTGCAAGAGAAGAAAAAGTTGCTGATTTCCTTTACAATAGAATTTTCTTGAGGTTTGGAGCCCCAAAATCAATAGTTTCAGACAGAGGACCTTAATTTACTTCACAGGTAATCAAGACATTCACAGATTTGTACCAAGTTAAGCACAGAAAAGCTTCACCTTACCATCCTCAAGTAAATGGGCAGGTAGAAGTAACCAACAGAGAACTTGAGAATATCCTAACAAGGACAGTGGCGATGAACAGGAAGGATTGGGCTAATAGACTACCTGAAGCAATTTGGGCTTACAACACAACTTGGAAGTCCACAACAAAGTTTTCACCATATGAACTGGTTTATGGGAAAAAGCCTATACTATCTATAGAATTTGAACTCCAGACACTTAAAATTGTATTGGATGTTGGGCTGCCGCTGTCTACAATTCAGTAGAATAGGATTCTTCAGCTCAATGAGTTGGATGAGATTCGGACAGAAGCCATTCAGCAAACAGAACTGGTTCAGTACCAAAGGAAACAATGGCATGACCAACATATAAAGAGGAGGACATTTCAACAAGGAGATTGGGTTCTTCTCTATGATTCTAAATTCAAAGAATTCAAAGGGAAATTACAGACTCACTGGCTGGGTCCTTATCAAATAAAAGAAGTGTTTGAAAATGGAACTGTATTATTGCAACCAATTGATGGGAGCACAAACACATTTCTAGTAAATGGTCACTGGATCAAGCTCTACAAAAGACCATCTACTAAAGAGGAGTTTCTTGATAACCTGAGTTTTGATACAGGGGATACCACCTCTGTCACAGTGTTGGAATAAAAAAAAAAAAAAAAAAAAGGTTGAAAACCAGCAATGGCTGCCTTATGAAAAAAAAAAAAGAAGGTTGAAAACCAGCAATGGCTGCCTTCTGAAAAAAAAAAAAGAAAAAAAAAAAGAACAAAAAAAATTTTTTTTAGAGAAAGATGGAAAACCAGCAAATGGCTGTCTTCTCGACCAAGGGAGTTGAAAACCAGTAAAATGGCGGTTCCCTTATCCAGGACAGTTGTAATAATCGAGCTCCGGATATGATCAGTTGCCAAAAATTGGCTCAATGCATCTTCGACGCTTTCCAATACATCTCCGGCGCTTTCCAATAAGGAGCATCTCCGGCGCTTCCCAATAAGGAGCATCTCCGGTGCTTTCCAATTAGGAGCACCTTCGGCGCTCTGTTAATAATGCCGACAGTGTCCATAATAAAGGCGGGACCTACCTCGCCAGGTGGTAAAGTAGACAACTCACATGCTGAGGTCATTAAGACTCATCCTCTACTTTATCGCACAGCATAAATAAATTAAGATACTAATAATTGCAGGAGTGACCACAAGTCGGCGCTGACATCACTGTGGGCGTGGATCTTAGTGCCACTCAATGCAATGATTGCAGGTTGCCTGCAAGTAGGAAGCGAATGTCATTTCAGCTGCCATTTAAATGTCACGACGTGCAGTTTCCAAAATGGTGCAGTATTTCTCCCGCGTACGTTGCCTCATCATTAAAACTGATCCAGGTAAATCTATTTTTCATTAATCATTAATTAGTAAACTGTCCTGTCTTTCTATTTTGAGTGCTGCTGTGATGACACGTCCCTCCGCCATCATTTCCTTTTTCACATCCAAGCATGCCGCCATCTATGCCTTAATGCCACCTTACCTCTGGAGCGCCCTGTCAGTCCGTTACAATTATGACTGCTTTGATCCCTTAACCCATCTGCATCAACCTAGCCTGAAAACAACAGCATCCCTCATTCAAACCTCCAGAATAGACTGAAGCATAAGATAAACAACTCTCTGGAGCCTACAGATTAATTTGAACATCACTCCGGAGCCCATAGAGAACAGAGGGACAGATAGACTGCAAATCGCAGAGGAAAAGAATAAAACACAGAAACTGCCATCAATTCAGGTATGGGGGTCAAGAAAAAGTCCAAGCCAGAAAGCACTGCGGGTCTTCTAAAGGATGCAGCTGTAGCAAATATTTTAAGGACTGCTGGATGGCTTGATTTCCTAGACAAGTTCGAGGGGTTTCAGGAGGACATTGTGGACGAATTCCTTAGGAATTTAAGAGACGACCAGACCACTGTGAGAGGGAACCAAATCAGTCTCTCCTCCACAATTATCAGCCACATCTCTGAACTCCCCGAACAAGGTGAGAGGTTCCACCACCTGAAAACCTTGTATACAGAGTTAATTAAAAATTTTTCTGTTCGTGGTGAGCCTGCCATTCAATTGCATATGAATAAAAATGAGGTCAAAGGAATTTTGAGATCCACTCTCCCAAACCCTTGGGCAACTATTGCCACTTGGTTAATGAAATATTTTACTTGTGATGGCCAATTCTCCATAGTCTTAGGGCCCATAATGAAAATGCTCATTTTTCTCAGACATGGAAATAGGCACCCCGAATATAACATAAATATCCCTAATTTCTTCTATTCTGCCATCAGGGCAACTGCAGAAAAATACCAGCAGGGTAAGGGACCCATGAAGCATCATGGCCTCATCTTCCTGATAGTCAAGCACCATTTCTTATCTCAGGCCAATGGGGACGAACTATTACAGAATTTTCTTGAGCATAACCCTTAGGTTAGAGCACCAGAGATAACACAAACAGAGGATGAGAGTTCTCCCTCTCACCATGGTGAAGAAACCGAGTCTACAGCCTCCTCCACAGCTTCTCACAAAAGAACATCACCCTCACAGGAGGCTACATCATCTGCAGCCCCTGTTCCTAACAAGAAAAGAAAAGGCAAACAAATTGCAGAGCCTGCTCCTACATGGCCTCTATATATGACTCGGTCAATCAGGCGACAAATGACTTCACCTGAGGGATCTAGGCCTAGGGAATTAATAGAGGAAAAAACAGGGCAGGGAATTGAAGGGAGATGGTGGGTTGAAGAACAATTCCATGACTCTGATGAGGTACCTCTGGTCTGAAAGAGGAAACAAAGTGAAAACTCTCCAGCACCCTCTGTTCAGTTGGAGTCAAGTCCAGTCTCAACACCACAATGTGCTCCAGAGACAGGAAGCTTACCAACTGTTACTATCTCCTCAGATTCTGAGGAAGGAAATCCTGCTCCGGAGGCACTAGTTCCACCTGTGCTCCGGAGAAGCAAAAGGAAGAGGCACCTCTCACAGGCTGAGAAGGATACTGCCCTGCTTGCTGAGGCAGTCCTAGAATTGAGCACATATGAGGACAAGGCAGGACCTTCAGTTGTGCCAGCAGCAGCAGAGGATCCTCCAAACAAGGGCATAGCAGAAGAAGAAACAGGGCACACAGATACATTGGGAGAAGCAGAGCAAGTGGCCATGGATAATCTTGACAATCAGCCACCAGCCACAGAAACAGAGGCAGAAACTCTATCGTATCCCTCTGACCAAGAAGATATAGAGATCTCAACAGAGCAACAATTAATGGAAGAAATTGAGAATTTAAAAAGGATGCCCTGGGGCAAGAATTTAATTATTACTGACCTCAAGAAGGTCAGGGTAGAAATGGAGATGGAACTGAAGCAAACTATTGCAGAAATCAAAACAGACCTCCAAAACAAGGACAGAATCATCCAAGAGAAGGAGGCAGAGTTAGAAACACAGAAGAGTGAGGCAGCAAAAGTGGTGGAAGAAAAAGAAAAGGAAGCAGCACAAAAGGTTTCTGAGCTCACTATGGCCAGAGACAATGGCCTCACAGTAATGGCAGCACTGATTGAGAAAGTGCAGAGTCAGGATAAACAATTAACTTGGGCCAACAATAGACTAGATGACCAAGAAGAATACATTCAAGAACTGTCTGGCCCAAGGGCAACCAATGAACAGGAGATTCAAATAGATGCTTATGTGGGACCAATCCCCATTGACATTCCTAAAGCCTTGTTTCATTGGGAGGAAAGGTGTAGAGCATTTGAAGCCTCCAAGCCAATGTTGCAACTACAAAGGGCAGTCACTGCCAGAGCAGAAAGAATAGCAACTTTGGAGAGCAAAATCATTCAAATGGCCTCCCTCTCCTCAGAAATTCTATCTTGCAGACCTCCCAGTGCCAGCTATTCAGTGTTCCTACAAGAAAGGATACTGCAAAGGAAGTTTTCCTTAGTCTTATCTGACATGAATGAGGATATAGAAACAGCAGAAGGTTTCATGACAGCTTACACCAAAAGCAATGATGAAGACAAAAACTTCCTCTGTGAATTGTACTTACATGGGTTCTGCATTAATGATATAGCTTTCATGATTAATCACTTTGTGGGAGAATGCCAGCTTAAGGCATTCATGTCCCTCATGAGAAACCACCAGATTTGGGACGAGAGGATGGAAGATCATCTTCAAAAGGATTCAAAAACAGATCTTCTCCTCAGAAAAGAATGTCCCAATCCTTTTGCCTTTCAGACCCAATTCAGGTCCATCATCTATCATCCTGCAAGTGCAACCAGCATCTTGCCATTATATTTGAAAAATTTGCAGGAGTGTTCCATTGACTTTGGTCTCTTTATGATTAATTCAGCAAATCCTGTCCTTGCTGTAGCAAAAAAGAGATGGAGTATTTTAACACCAGAGCAAAAACTTAGGGAGGTGGTCACCCCTGCAAACCTGAGACTATTCATGAGGAAGGCAAAGATGATATCCAAATTGATGGATAAACATAAACAAGAATGGATAGGAGGGCAGTTCAGACCTCCTCTGATAATTGAACCACTCCCTATATGGACAGAGTAGCTGGAAGATGAGAAATTGCAAGATTGGATGAAGCAAGTTGACAAGTACCGGGGGAATGGTAACACCAATAAAACTACTTGGACAACCTATCTCCAGGAGTATAGTCTGACTGAGAGATTGCTTCGTCAAAACAAATCCAGAATGTGAAAAGCAGGAGGACTTGCCAAGCCTTAGGTATGGGGGGATGATGAGTGTCAAATTGCACTCATAAAATACACTCTTTTTGCCTCTCTTTTCCTCTATTCAGTTCATCTTCCTTGTGTCTGCACTCAAATTAGTTAAGCAAGATTGTTCTAATTAGTGATTAATTAAGATAGATTACTTGAGATTAGAATTTCTAATTAAGTGGCTAATGTGCGTGGGATTAATGGAAAAATGCAGAATTTCTCTTTCTTTTTGAATCAGTAGGTGTACATATCAGAAACAACGGTTTTGTGCATCTCTGAAGATCGCCTTCAATGATCTCCAGAGACCATAACAAAGAACAGTGACACCTGGGTTTTGAAGATTTGGGGAATATCTCTGGAGCTCTGCGAGTGTCTGGAATATCTCCGGAGCTCTGCGAGTGTCTGGAATATCTCCGGAGCTCTGCAATATCTCCGGAGCTACAGACAGGAACAACTATCCTCGGAACCTCCTGAGAACAGGGCATGTTCTAGTCAGAGCTGCCAATCAGACACTTCAGCAGCAATCCTAACATCCCCCTTACTTCACTCAAATCATCACCTGAGTGATGAAGGGTCAACTATCAGTTAAACTGCTAAAGTTTTATCTTTCCAAAGATTTTGCATAAGTTACGAATTGAACTAAATCTAATATTCTTATTTTCAGGGCTTTGATGCCCAAATGTATTAAGATCTAAACTTAGACCTCTGAGTGGACTTCTGTTCCACTCAAGTCTACCCATTTTGCATGATGATCTTTCATAAGTTAGACAGTTAAGTACAAATAAGAGATGGTGTCATCTCCTAGAAAGACTGATAGATAAGTTCAGTGATATATCATCACTCTTTTTATATATACTTTCAGAAATAGTAATGAAACAACAATGATAAGATTATTCTAATTTTCGGAGATTTCAGTTCTGTTATAGCCATACATTTCTCATGAACATAAAAATGAATGAATTGGATTGAATTTGGTTAGATCATCTTTAGTGCTGATTTCCTGCAATAGCCTTCAGCCTCAAAGGTGCGGAGCAAGGGCCCACTCTCACCAATTAGGCAGGAGGCTAGTATCTCTGTTTTATTGTTTCAAGTTTTCTTTTATAAAAGTATTTCCTGTTTTAGTAGATAGATGCATGTGATCATTCTTTGCTTTGAGTACATTTCCTGTTTTATTCTGTTTTACAACATTCATTACATTTATTCAACAAGCAAATAGATTAGTCATTCTTTTAAGCTTTAGGATTAGCTATAAACTGGTCACTTAGAATCCCTAGTTGCAGACAGCCATGGACACAGCCCTGGTTCTTTGACATCTGAAAATAGATTAAATGATGAGGTACAGCAACAACCTGTCACATGCCACTTGAAATAATGCTCTGTAATAGAAGAGCATATCCGATGGTTAGGAATTTATTAATTTGTTATTGAAAATTGAGTAAAATAGACTTATTAATACACCACTACCTAATAGACTTTTTCTAAATCTATTTATAAATTACTTGTGTGTGTGCATGTCTTCTTTTCAAATCTATTTTCAACTATAGAATAGGATACATTTAATTTTACCACTTGTATGTGTAAAGAAGGCGGCTTATAATTAATGTGTTGAATTTGAACATGGATTAATTAATCGAAAGGTTTAAAGTTACACAAATTTTCTTGTCAAAAATATTGTACAAGATGATGTACATGCACTCAGAGCTCTCCAAGCTCTTTGAATTGAATTTGCACCATTCACATTTGGAAATTTGCACTACTTTAAGGAGTTCTATTAATTTTAAGTTGTGTGTCCTATAACACTATTTAAGAGTGGAGTGGGAAATGGGAATGGTTTCCTCATATTTTTGTTCATCCTATAAATTAGTAATAACACCCAAAGGTGCTATCAAATGGTCGATATAGACAAATATTCATAGTTATGTCAACGAGACATTGTAAATGTATATTTTTTAGAGTTAGAGATGACAAATCACATGTGTTGCCATTGTGTTTCTATCATGGTGGTAAATCATTCATGCTCATGTGGCAAGAGCTAGTGGAATAGGCAAGCATCTGTAGGACTGCCCTCTTCATGAGAAAGGATCATCCTGACAGCTGTAGCGATGTTTGTTTGTTGATTGTTTATTGTGCTCATGTGGTTTTGGTTGACAATGTTGGTGGGTGGTGGTGTGGTGTTGATGTGATGGTGCTACTTGGCAAACCTATGGAGAGGTGTAGTTGTAATGATTCTCCTATGGCCAAGTGGGTCATTAGCTTGAATCAAATTCAACTCTAGTTGAGCAAACACATGAAAGGTATTGAGGCAACACTCCTCTAATTTAATCAAATCTTCTAAGAGGGTAAGTTCTCTTATGCAGGCTTCTTCTCTTGTGCACCTCCTATCATTTTACTCCTAGATTTTCCATAGGATAGTCGCTTGCTCTTGGATTTATTCCTTATTTGGTGATTGTTGCACTAGCTAAGTTGCCTTTATATCACTTAGAACAACCTCTATCCAATCTTCCCTAAACTCTAGGAAACATAGGCGTACAATGCCAAGTGAAATGGAGAAGAGAAAGTTTTAGGAGAGTGACTTTGCTAAGTTCAATTTAATTTTCTTTGAACATTTGGTTGATGTTGTTTTAATTGTTTGATTTGTTTGTTTTCCAATCTTGGTTCCTTGGGAAGATGTTGGTCTGATTCTCTATGTTTGAGAGGCCTTGAAGCCTATTTATGAATGGACCTAACATTGTGTTTTTATTTTCAAATTTGGATGAACGCAATACTAATATGTGCTATCTAAATGCAAGCAAATAAACAAATTCACTACCTTGCTTTTTTAGTTCTTTTTCTCAAAATAAAGTTTCCAATGAGCTAATTAGTAACTTTTTTTTGTATTTTTTGATGTTTTAAAAATATATAGCTAAATGAATTCAATTGCTTGAATGAAAGATCTATGGTTTTGTTTTGTGATTTTCTTGTTCCTATTGATCAAAGAGCTTTGTTACTCTTGTTTTTGTTTGATAATTGGAATGAGATGGATCTCACTGATGATTCGATATATCTCATTTTGCATCTATCTTGATATGGAAGAATGCTTCAAAAAAATAAATTCAGCTAATTCTAATATAATCTAAAGAAGTAACTAAATCTAATTAAAATCTAATCTAAAACCTAGAAACTATAATGAAGTATTATAGATCTTGGGAAAAGTGAAGATTTAATTACAATTTCTAAACGACCCTTCTGAAAAGAACTTCTACAAAACAAATGAAACAAATGAACTTGTGATTTTTTGAAAAACTTATGTAGAGCTTCTATTTATTTTTTCCTCAGAGGATCTAGCTTCTTTTGTGTCTTCTCCTCTCTAGCTTTAGGGTAATCCTCTTGATGGAAGCAAAGAAGCAAGAGAAACTAAACTCTATAGGAAGATTGGGGATTACTTGGAAGATTTGGTAAGGAAGCTTTGAAGCTTCAAATGTAGTAAGGGAAAAAGCTCAGAGGCTTGTATGGAGCATAGATGTTATGGTGAATCTCGGGATTTGGCTTAGAGATGCTTGTAGATATGAGAAGGTGAGCTTATAGTCATATTCAATAGTAGAGTAAAGATAAAGGAAGAAGATGCAAATCTTGTGTAACAAAATCTATTCAGAGGCAACCAAATGCAAACAAGACCACATAGATTCATGAGGCATGAAGGTGTTTATATAGGAAAGGAGATTCTCAATCAGAGGGAGATGACAATGAGTCATATGGAGAAGAGAGGTAGTCAAGGGGAGTGGTTCATGTCATCAGGACTCGAGAGAACTCTCAATCATAGGACAAACTAGAAGAGAAATAGTTGTAACTAAAGGTTTCACATGCTAGCCAAAGATGACAGGGTCACCTCTTTCAACAAGGTGGGTCACTTGTTTTACTAGGGTAGATCACCTAGGTGACCTTGTAATTTGACCTAGGTCACCCAAGAGCCCCTGTAGCTTGAGGTTAAAAAACTCAAATTTAAAGGGTGGTGGGGATGTGCAGGCTGAGCATGTAGTTTGCAAAGATGGTGAACAAATTAGGAAGGGTCCTAAATAAATGAGGGAACTTCCACCAAGGCACAAAGAAGTTTGAGGAGATATTACTCACTCCATGTGGATCATGAGTTGATCTACAAGATCATCATTAAACTTCCATATAGACCTGTATAATTTTGGGCACTTATATATTTACCCCCTCAAGTACAATAGTCTACATGGAAGGTACGTGTTGTTTCCCAAAATAGGCATGTGGGACCTACACTCACCTATACTTATCTATTATCATTGTCCCACATATAGACCTAGAAAATAAAATGTGTGATCATGTGTAATATGATAATCTTGAAGATGACAAATGAAAAATGACAAGAATACTTATTGTCGACATAGGGTTTGAGGGATACTACCTTTGTTTTGTGCTCCTGACACTTGTCTAAAACTTGCAAGGTGGAAAACACTGGCTAACTCAAGTGCATACAATCAAAGTGTAAGCTCAAATTACATAATTGATAGAAATGAGAGGACATACCATGATAGTGGGGTGTAAAGCATACTTGTGTTTGCTTCAAGTCATGTGAATGATCTACCAAAAAAGTGAAAAAGAAGCCCATATATGCAAAATTAGTTTGTTTTACACTTCATTTTTTCATGGCAAGGGAGAGAAGAGAGTAGCTTTAGATGAATGGTGAAAAATTAAGCAAACTTATAGCTAATAGAGAGGTAGCGATGAGAGGATTGAGACTATGGAAACTAGTTGGCCCCTAAAGGACCATTAGGTGTAAAATTGAGAAAACCCCCCTCTTTTACCCTAGTTTTAACTTTTTCTCATTTTGCTTGAAATTGTTCATCGAGTTTTGATTTGCTTGTTACATTAGGTTGTTGTTTAGGTGGGAAGTGTTTCTATGTTCTCATTTTTTCTATTTTTGTGTGTTTTTCCACTTTTTAGAGGCATTTGAGGTTTGCTAAGACATGGCTTGGGTCACCCCTTTTGGCCCTACTTGTAATGACCCTTAGCTAAAATATTCATAGAAAATACTTAGATTTAGAATAATGCAATGAAAATCAACCAAAACATTCATATAGATTACTTAGATCTAAAATGCCCACGTAAAAATAAATAGATTTGCACATATAAACTGGCTAGAACAGAGTATTTCACCACACATCTCATTCAAATGATTACATAGATTTAATGCTATAAATATTTATTGATAATCAATATTACAGAGATATTCTAAAAACAACTAAACTACTAAAATATCCAAATGTTGTTGTAGTCCTTTGAGTTGAAGCACAAATGCAACATCTGTATGAATCTATCCTCAAGAATCCAAATGGGTTTCATTATTTGAACTCTAAGAAACCAATGGGATTTCATCCACTTATCTCCAAAACCTAAGGGTTTTTGTCCTTAGATACAACAAGTGAACACAAGTGCTTGCCTCTACAATTTTGAGTTTGTTGATATGATGTCCAAAGATGATCCACACTGATGAAGTTGTTTGTAATATATAGAGGTTGAAGGCCTTGCATGGACCCAAATTTTCCTACCATTTTATCACATTCAAACTTGAGCCCATTAATGGCATTCCTAGTCAGCCATGGTGATGGGTGAAGTCCTTAGTTCAAATGATGGGGTTTTGTGAAAGTGCATGCCCAAGCACGAGGGTCTAGGAAAATGTATGCCTAAAGGACAAGTAGAGAATTCTCCCAAGGTCCAATGTCAAGGGTTCAGGGGATGGTATTTTGGGGTGTTAGGATGTAAGATGATAGAGGTTAAGAAATTTATATGCCGATAGGATCAATACGACGAGGGTCTAGGGATTCGAGGGTTGAGATACCTCAATGACACTTTCTTAAAGGTAAAATATCATCAAAATCCTTGAATACCTGGAAAGGAATGTGTGGGTGGTGAAGCAAAGGTTGAGGAATCAAGGTGCTAAGTGAACAGGGAGGTTGAAGTTTGAAGGCCCAAAGGAGAGGAGGAAGCAGGAGGCGAGGGTGTGGGGAATGAAAGGAAGGGATGACAATATGAGAAAGTCTAAAATCCCACCCAAGGAAGTAATGTACAGATGGACTTTGTATATATGATGAATATAATATATTACATGATGATCTGATGGATATATAATGTGTTATGGGATATAATGTGTATGTGAATTTATGCATATTGTTAATTTTTATTGTTCTTTCCTACTACAACCTTTTGCAACTCATCGCATAAGCTCTAGGCTTCCTCTTATTGCTAACATTGGGGTATAAATACAACACTCGAGTAACTTAGGTTTAGATTCTCGGTTTGCACCCCTTTCTTGCTAACATATTGGTTCCATTGTTGGGACCCTAGTAAAGTGGTAAAGAAAAGGATTAAATAAACAAACTTATCATTTGCAACAGTAAAAGAGTCAACAAGGAAGGGATACTAAAAAGGAGAAACAAGATTTTATGGTTTGCGGTAAGATTCTCTAGGTTCTAGCCTCAAGAGAGGGGGTTAGGCACATGGGGTATGGAAACTAGAAAAGGGGGATCATGACGGGATCTTTGAAGAGTTGTGACCACTAGAAGAAGGATTGGAATAAGCCATTAGGGATGGATAAAAGGATTAATGAAATACCAAATCAATAAACACCCATGGCAAAAGAAGATAACAAGAAGCAAAGAGAGATTTGCGAAGAGATTGAGTTAGTAATGGAAATGAACATGGAAGAGAAGAGACTAAAACAAATTCAAGAGAGATGGAAAATATATTGCAGAAGGATAGAAAATGCTAGGGAAGCCAAGTCAAAGTGCGCCAAGAGGGCTACTACTGATAATGATGTGAAAAATGAGAAGGATGTAGGGCACACCATAGGGGCTATTGCTAAAAATAATAAGGATAAGGAGAAGAATGAAAACTCACCACTAGAGAACATGATTATAAATGAGTGTGCCATAGGGGTTGCAGTTGATCATGAGAATTTTGAAAAACATTAAGGTTTTACAAATAGAGGATCAATTGATGATTGCACTTCCAAATAACAAAGGAACACCTGAGCAACTAAATATCCATATTAAAAAAATAATAGAACTCCTACTAGAACTGGCAAAATAGATTGAAGAATATGTGGTATTTAAAGTCATTAGAAAGAGGGTGTGGAAGAAATTTCTTTGCCATTCAAATATTTGACTCACATATTGCAGTTGGAACATGATTTGCCTAACCTAAAAATTATAGACAATAATGGATTTGAGGGTTTATTAACTCTAACAAAATTGAAACCTCTAGATTTTAGTGTGGAATATTTAGACAATGTGCTAAGTAAAAGTGTGGGATTACAAAAGGAGAAAATTATGAGAAATTTAAATTAACAAGAAAATAAGAAGAGTACTGAAGAAGAAGAAGTTGAAAACATGTTCGAAGACCTTGTCATGGACACAATCAAAACAATTAAATAAGGTTGGGAAAACCCTATTAAGTGATGAAATGTCATTAACCAATGAAAAGTTATCTCCTAAATTGAAATGACTACATGAAGAGGTGAACCCCCTATACCAAGAGTCATCTCCTATGCAAGTTAAGACAAGAAGAGTGCTTTTGGAAGGTATATATAGTGATTGAACTTGAATAAGAGAAGAACAACAACATGAATTTGTAAGTAATTGCGTAGAGATATTGGGGAGTGATTTTTTTGAAGTTGAATTAGCAAGGGATAAAGAAAGAAACAATAAATTAGTAAGGTAAAGAGATTGCAACAAGAACATTAGATCATCAAGGGACAAGAACCACATAAATTCAAAAATAGAGAACCAATTATTATTCACACCTGACACCAGCAATTTAGAAGAACCAACTATTAACATGGATCACCCTATAAAGCTACTAGTGTGTGGAAAGGATACTATTGAAGCATCTAAACACATCTTTATGCTGGAATCTGATTGGAGAAGAAATGGGACTCAGGGTAATTGAGCTAAACTCTATGATTTTGTAGTGACATTGAGGAATGCCAGTCTTAAATGGTACATGAGGAAGTGTCCGCAACATGACAAAGAATGGTATGACATAGAGGATGAATTCCTGTCTAACTTTAGATCTCCTGAGATCCCATCCAAAAGTGTTAGCAAAATGAGATTAATGATACAAGAAGAAGGAAAAACCATTAAATAATATGACTATGAATTCAAGGAACTAGTAAGAAAGATGGAGGAACCCCTTACTAAAAAGCAAAGAATTGAATGGTTTGTGTCTAGATTACTACTAGAGATTGGAACTGCCTTTGATGGCAGAACATTCAAAACCTATTCAAGTGTGGTGGAACTGGCATGTTGGGGAGAAGCCCAACCATGGAGGAGAAAAAAGAAAGAAATAGAAAATTTGAAATTGAAACTGGAGCAACTAAAAACAAATTAGGATATATTAGCAAAAGGTGAGAACAACTTGGTGACATCACCCATTTTGAGAGAAAAAAGATATGGTGCACCTTTTTCTCCAATGAAGGTCACTTGAGAAATGAATGCCTTGTGATTAAAGGAGAGAAGAGGGATGTGACAATTAGAATACACTTACAACCAACCCCTAGGAAGTTAAAAAGTGTGTATTGTGGGATATGAAAAGAATGAGATGAACATGAAATTGGTGATTGCTCATCTCTCCTATTTAGATTGAACTAAGATTTTGAACATGAACCATGGTGTAAACACTAATGCAAATGCAACGACCCTATACTCAAAGGAATGGACAAGGCTAAAGGATTGTCTAGAAGAGCATTCTATGATCATGGCTATACACATCCAACATGGAAAGATCAACATAATATACACACGACATAGAATACACCACCACAAATCATGAATAACCAATCTCTTGCGAATTACCCTCAAAATGATAATAGAGGCTACTATAATAACTATAAAGGAGGACACAATAGATGAAGAGGTTGTGGTCAAAGAAGAAGGGAGGATGCTACTTGCTATAGATGGGCCACTATGCTAATGAATGGAAAGAATACAATAAAATTATGGATTTTCAATGATTCTAAGCATGATATGATCTATTCTCTTGCTCAAGAGCTTAACAATACTTTAGGAATGCTCCACCACAAACAAAAAGCAATGAATTATTAGGGCCTAATGTAATAAGAGGGGCTAAAGTCATGATGAGGGTGCATAAACAAAATTATTAAGGAGCTAGATGCATGAGGGTAGAACCAAATGAGGAGGAAGCAAGAAGCAAGTTGTTGCTCTTAGAATGGTTAGAGAAAGATTATTTGGAGAGAAAGGAAGAATTAGTAAGAAAAACGATTAATAAATATGTAAAGAAAAATAAAATTATGATAATAACTATAGATGGGATTGACACCACAAAAGGAAAGACATTGGCTAATGAGTCAGAAGAAGAGGAGGAGGAGGAAGAGGATGATTGTTTTCCCATGAAATCAAAGGATGAATTGATAACTGAAGATACTAGGGAGTTTATCATAGAGGAAAAGAAGGAGGATTATTGCAAGGCATGCTTTTTAGAATAAGAGGCCTAACTATTAAAGGAATTGGCTAACTTTGTAGAAGAAGAAAATTTTATAGAAAAACTCAAACAATTCTAAAGATACTAGAATAAAAGCAAAAACACCAGTTTAAGGCCACAAATCATAAGTGCAGCAAAAACTCCAAGGAGATGGAAAAATAATCCAATCATGGTAGAACTTCAGGTAAACAATAGAAATTTTAAGAATGTATTGATTGATCTAGGAGTTGATATTAGCATTATACCCAAGAGAGTATAGGAGGAGTTTGGAAGACCAACACTATATGACACACCTTACAACATTGCTCTAGTCGATTACACTGCAATTAGCACAATTGGAACATGGAGATATATAGAAGTTAATTTGCTTGGGATTAAAAATAAAATTGACTTTGAAGTGATTGAAATGAAGAAACCATTTGACATGTTCAACATCTCGTTGAATTTGGAATGGTTTGTTTACTATAATTTTACAATCAACTCATGTAAGGAAGAATTGTCATTATTTGACAAAGATCAGATGACATATATGCCCTTATACACATATATGAGTAGTGCTTATATAGAAGAGATGGGCAGGAAGAAAGTGTGGAAGATGATAAGAAGGTGCTATACTCCCAAGGAAAAATCCTTTCAAAATAAATCATAGACACGCCTAACTTAGAGGGAGAGATCATCCTTGATAGCAGTAGTTATAGCATAGGTAGTGAGGATGCAATAGAAGCTTGGATTTGGGATGAATTGGAAAGAAGGTCAAGGAAGATATCAAGAGCAAGAAAGGTTTGTAGTTTAAGAAATATTAAGAAAACCCCTAATAACATCATCACAAATAATGGAAACCCATTGCCAAATGTGGAAAACTAAAATAATAATACAAAAGAACAAAATACCAAATTTTCATATCACTTGAACCACATTTGATGTGATATCTCATACATTAAGCTTCCACATTATTTTAGAGTAGGAGACTTGATAACCTACATAGAAAGCATTGGAAAGATATTTGAAAGGGAATATTTGAGACTAGAAGCACTACAAGATACTCTAGTATGCAATGCGACAAGATGGTGGTATACCCACAAGTCGAACATCCCAACTTGGAAAGCATTCACACTTCTATTAAAAACCAAGTACCTACCAAAAGAAGGGGATTGAAGCTTATCCACTAAATATTGTGGTGAGATTAAACCTAAGACACACTTAGAGGATTACATTTGGGAGTGGACTAACAAAAGAGAATATGATGAGACTTTATATTCAACTATTTTACTAGACCACCTATTACAAAAACTTGGCATGTCAACCAAGAGAAGAGTGGAGAGATCTGAGAATGGAATAAAGCACAAGATGAATTTTGTAAAACTTTTTCATTCTACAACACCAAAATTTTTATAAATTCAATGTGCTACAAAAAATAAAGGGAATAATCTTATCACCTACATAACAAGTTAGAAATACATGTGGAGATAAAAAATATCATACCATAGTACCAAAGGAAAAGGGAATTTGGAAACTTATAGAGCAGATGGACAAGATGGATACTCCACTACAAGAAAATTGTGCTATACCACAAGAAAGACAAAAGAAGATAATGACAAGGAAGAAGATCCTCAAAATTTAGAAGTAAAAGTTAATGAGGGAGAAAGAGAGATAGCTACTATCAATGTGCCAAAAATAGATACTTTAACTAACCTTTAAGAACAACATAAGAATGAACTTTTGATTTAGGGTTTTTTCTAGTATGCAGGGTGTTGGGCAGGGGTCTGGAGGTGTCTATTGCACAGGGAATGGTCTGTTTCTGTCGAGAAGGGGCTCTGGTAGTATTCAGTTGGGGTTTGAGGTAGTTTCTTGGGGTTTTGCTGCAGCGGTGGAGATTCGGTCTTTGCTCAAGATTTGGCAGATAGTTATTGTTCGGGGTTTGTGCCTTGGCTTCCCTAGGTTACTTTTTCCTCGGTGGGGCTTTGCATGGCCCTTCTTGGAGGGTCTTTCGCGATGAATAATTCTTCCTTTAAAGAGGCAGTGGATGGGGGAGTCTCCTCTCCTCTCATGCATGATCATTCTGCCATTGGTTTGAACATCAATGTTAACAGAGAAAGCTCTTCACATCCTGGAGGCTTTAGGCGTTCGAAGGTGAATGGATGTCTCGCAAGGAGTGAACACAGGCATGTGCTTGCGATTCAACCTGATTCAGTGGAGGAATATGTCAATTATTTGACCAACCATGCTTTGATTTGCAAGTTTGGTTCTCCCTCCCCTTTTTGGAATTGTGGGCTTGACGCACTTGGAACCTAGAGGGTGAAACTAAGGTGATGTTAGTGGCCAATAGCTATTTTTGGGTTATTTTCTCATGCATTTCAGATAAGAACAAGGTTTTTAAAGGTAGGCCTTATTTCTATAATCAAGTTGGATTGTTCATTAAACCATGGCATGTAGGGTTCAACCCTACGGAGGAGCTTCCTTCTAGGGTTCCTATTTGGGTGCAACTTCTGTGGTTCCTGCTAGAATTTTGGAGAAATGACATCTTCCACTCAGTTGCGATGCTATTGGGCAAGCCAATGGGCCTATCACAACAAACTATAGACAAAAAGGTAATCACTTATACCCGTGTTTGTATTGAAATTGATCTAAGTAAACCCTTACTTGATTCTATGGAAATTTGAATGGGATTTTCTTCTTGGATCCAATCGATTGATTATGAAACTCTTCCATTTCGTTGCTAGCTATGTCATGAATATGGCCATCTACAGGGGATGTGTCCTAAATCTAATCCTATGGGTTCTGCAAACAATGGGCCACCTCATCCTACTCCCAATAAGGATAAAGGAAAATCACCTATGATGGAAGATAAGGAGGGGTTTATTCTGGTCAAGGCTCAGAAAAAGGGAAGAGGGTAGAAGAGAACATTAAAGGATAGGTAGACAGATGAGGTGTTTAACATATTTGATGCGTTGGAAGACTTGGATCTATCTGAAGATATCCCTATAGGGATGAAACTTGGGCAGGATCCTATGGGGATGGACCAATTGGTTGTGGTGAAGGATGGAAGTATTCCTATTGGTGAACATGATGGAGGCCCAGGTGCTCGAATGGACACAGATATTCCCTTGATTTTTGGAGAGATGGAGACTAGTGGATGCAAAGAAGTGACAGATTGCTCAGGTTTGGCCATTTCAGTGACTTCCTTAGAAAAGGTGGTCCAAGGTGGGGGTAAGAGTAAGAGAACCTTGCATGCATTAGGGATACAATAGAAGGTTCTCAAAAAGGGTGCTTCGAAGAAGATCCCCAAGGTGGGTAGAAAGAAAGATCAGGAAAAAGTGAGACTAACTGGAGAGACGTTGGTTGAGGCTGGTTTGGTGAAAACCATTGATTCTCATTTCTCTCCTTCTCAAAAATGATATTTATCTCATTGAATGTTAGGGGTATGAATAGCATCCCGAGACAAAAGGCTATTCATGATTTGATCTGGTTTCACTCTCCAGATATCATCTTCATCCAATAGACTAAGATGTCTATGGAAGGTATGTTGAGTTTGGCTTCTAGGCTTTGGGTGAGAGGTCAGTGTCAATGTATTAGGGCACAAGGAAACTCTAGAGGTGTAGCTTGTCTCTGGGACCCTCACAAAGTTTTTGCAATGTGGTGGATTTCTAGTATATCTTCTATGTTTGTGGTTGCATCAAGTTTAGAATCAGGTGAAGTTATTCTTCTTTGTAATATTTATGCTACGAATGATCTCTCAGGAAAATCATTACTTTGGTCTCACATCAGGTTGGTTAGGTCTCTTGCTCCCTATCTTCCTTGGATCCTTATTGGGGATTTTAATGTTGTTTCTTGTTTGGAGGAGAAGAGGGGAGGTGTTGGCAGGTTAGAGGATTCTTCCAGGCTCTTGAGGAATACTATTAATCTATTGAACCTAGTGGACATAAAGCCTTCTAATGGTATGTTTACTTGGAATAATAGGAGGTGGGGTGCTGATGCTATCTCTGAGAGGTTAGATAGATTCCTTGTGTCTAGCTTTTGGTGGGGTGATATTTGGACCATCTCTGAAATTATTGATTGGAAAGGCTCAGATCATTGGCCGATTAAACTTTCAGTTTCTTTTTTCACAGATTCTAAAAATCCCTCATTCAGGTTCTAACTTATGTGGCTTTGAGACTCTTCCCTATAAGAGTTTGTTTCAGAATGGCGGTGCAAAGGAAATCCTGTGCATGGTACAACCATGTATACCTTTCCTAAGAGGCTTCAATATGTTAGGAAAATGTGTCTCAACCTTGCAATTATATAAGGTTTATTGTTGATAGGATATATATATATATATATTTCCTAGTTACATCGATAGGTGTAAAATACAATGGGAGCATGGGGTGGAGTGGGATGCTTGTTAACATTTTTTTTTAAACAAAAATTGTTAAATGACCGACATACACCTGAGAAAGTTGAATCAAGATCCATGGATAAATGAGAAGTTGAGGAGATCTCATCTAGCTCTGAATCTTTAGAAGAGGAGGAAGAACCTCCAATTCAACTTGTTCATAGGTCTACAAGGCATAGACAACCACCTAAAAGGTATTCACCTGATGATTGGAGGTGTATTTTTTCTTTGAAACTAACATGGACGAACCCATATCTGTAGAAGAGGCATTAGGTATGAATGATGCAGAATCCTGGAAGATTGGTATGAATGAAGAAATGACATATTTGAAAAAGAATGATACATGGGATCTTGTACCATTGCTTGAAGGATGAAAACCTATTGGTTGCAAATGGGTGTTCAAGAAAAACATTGGTTCAGATGGAGGTATTGAGAAGTACAAAGCAAGGTTGGTTGCGAAAGGTTACTCTCAAGTTGAGGGTGTTGATTATGGTGAGATATTTTCTTCTATTGCAAAAATGACATACATTATATTTTTTCTTTCTATTGTTGCTGCTTATGATTTAGAGGTTGAACAAATGGATGTGAAAACTGCTTTCCTTCATGGTGACTTGGAGGAGGATATTTATTTGACACAACCAGAGCACTACGTGGTGAAAAGTAAAGGTAATTTGGTTTGCAAATTAAAGAAATATTTGTATGGCCTAAAACTATTGGGAATTAAGGTGTCTCAACCTTGGTAATTCTTTATATTATTTCATTGTATTTATTTATTTATTGCCTATTATGTAATTAGGATGCAAATCCTATTTTGTCATCTTGTGGGAGTTGGCACGGTGATGTGTCATCCTACGTGGAAGGTGACAACATGTAAATTTGTCCTCACATGAGGAGATAGGCATCCCACATAGTGGTAGGAATATTTTACCATGTTTTGTTATCTTGGATAGTGTGTAAGGGAATATTGACCAAAACGGTCATGACATATTCCTATGACAGTTCTATGACGCGTAAGAGTTGTAAACGGAAGATTCTATGGCAGGTGAAGACATGTGTCATAGGGCATATTGGAAGAAGGCATCTTTGGGCACCCCAAGGAGGGTTATGACATATTGTAAGAGAATATGCTATTTTTAGCCTGTGTATGACAGATTCTCTTACAACTATAAGATATGACAACTATGACAGTCGTAAGTGTCGTAAGAGTATTTGTCATTGCCCAAACTTTGGAATAGGTGACCTCTTTGGGATGGGGTGACTTGAAAAGTCTCATGAACATTCTACAGTGTTGGACAAGTGTCCATAGGCATGGGTTGGACAAGTGTCCATAGGCATGGGTTTTGGGCCATGAGGCCATGTTGGACACCCATCTCAAGATAGAGCCATTTTTAACTTATATCTTCTATATAAACAGGTGCTTTGGAGAGGAGATGTATTATGTGATTGACAGGTACTTTTATGCTGCTAAATTATCTCCAGATATGAGTGTCGAAGACTCCTGCAAGAGCATTAGCTCTATAACTGTATTGTAAACCTCATTGTTTAGATAATACATTTGAACTGTGTTTTGGAGTGTGGGGTTTTTCGCCCGTAAGGGTTTTCCCCACGTATATCTTGTCTCTCTATTCTTCTGTCTTATATTCTTGTGTATGTGTTTGCTACAATATCTCTGTTATTGGGTTAATAGCACTGTAATTGTAAAGATTGAAAAGAATTTGCACTCTTCTCTCCTCATTAGATTAGTGTAGGAAGTGATTTCTGCACACCTAGCTTCCTTTTAGTTGGTATTAGAGCTTGATCACCTTTGGTCCTAGTTATTGGGTAGGGGTTTTTTGAGCTAATCTTAGGTTGAGTGGGAGTTTTGTGCAGAGTATTCTATAATCTTGTTGTAGGAAAAGAGATGGCAGACACATCCAGAAGGTTAGAGGTGGAGAAATTCAATGGCACTAATTTTGAGCTATGGAAACTTAAGATGGAAGACATGCTTGTTGATCATGACCTATGGGAAACTGTATCTGGTGTAAAACCAACTGCAATGGCATAAGATGATTGGGATCTCAAATATCGGAAGGCTAAGGGTCTTATAAGACTTAGTCTAGATGATTCTGTCCTGTTAAATATCCATGAGGAGAAGACCACGAAAGATCTTTGGAAGAAGTTGGGAGATGTTTATCAGGCCAAATCCCTGGTGAACAAACTTTTATGAGAAAGCTGTATTCTCTAAGGATGGAGGATGGAGGATCTATTGCAGATCACCTGAATGCCTTCAACATGTTAATTGCACAATTGATATCCATTGGTGTGAAGATGGAGGAGGATCATTGTATGACCTTGCTTTGTTCTTTGCTAGACTTGTGGGATCATCTTATTATGGCTATTGCGAGCACCACATCCACTTTCACAATGGATGAAGTGGTATCTTTGTTGTTATCTGAAGAGATGCAGAGAAAGTCTTCTAAGGCAGCCAAAGAGTCTCTTGCGGTTCGTGGAAGACCCAAGGAGAAAGGGAACAAGGACAAGAAAGCTGAGAAGGGCAGATCCAAATCCCATGAGAGATCCAAATCTCATGGAAAGTCCAAGGCTCTCTATTGGAACTGTGGAAAAATTGGGCATTTCTGAAAGGAATGCAAGGAAGAAAAGAAAAAGAAGAAGAAGAATGTCCCAAATTTAGATTTTGACAAGTCTGAAGATGATGGTGATGCCTTCATCGCAGCCCTGACTACCCATGCATCTGATGATGTGTGGTTGATAGATTCTGGTGCATCATTCGACATGACCTTGCATCAAAGCTGGTTCACGAAGTATGAAGAATTTGATGGTGGAAGAGTGTACCTAGGTGATGATTCTCATCTAAAGATTGTTGGTCATGGAAGAGTCTCAATTTGATTCCCTGATGGACGAGTGAAGGGGATCACTGGGGTTATGCACATCCTAGGCTTGGCATGGAACTTGCTTTCTGTAAGTATGTTGAATGATGTAGATGTGCAGGTTGTCTTTTCGAAGGATGGATGCAAGATGACTAGAGGATCTATGGTGCTTGCGAAGGGTACTCAAAGAGGTACTTTGTTTTAGCTGGAGGCATGCACTTCAAAGTGCAATAGTTCTTCTGAATCAAAGAAAAGAGCTGCAGTCACTTCATCCCCACCATCTGAACAAGTAGTGAAGAAATCTGTTGTAACAAATTTTGATGGTAGTGCATCTTGTGTAGCTAAGGGTGCTCATGCTTTAGAAGTTAAGCTTCTTGCTGAAAAGACTATGTTATGGCATTTGAGATATGGCCACATTAGTGAGAAGGGTCTTAGAACCCTGAAAAATAAAAATGTCATTGATGGGTTAAATGATTGTAATCTCGAGTTCAACTTTTACGAACATTGTGTATATGGAAAGCAAAACCGTGTTCAGTTTTACTCTAGTTCTCACAAGTCTTCTGGTGTATTGGATCTTATTCATTCTGATGTGTTTGGTCCTGTTAATGTTCCTTTGATTTCCAAATCTATATATTTTGTATCTGTTGTCTCTTAGATTTGCACCCTTGCTAAGTTGTAAAACTTAAGCAATCTGGAGAAACATGGGATCTTTCTAGGTCTGTGGGTTACCTATATTAGAAAGAACCTTCGGAGAAGGCTAGCTTCCTATCTAGTATCACCTAAAAATACTGAATCTGCTAAGGAAAAGGGAAAGAAGGATTGCATAAAATGAAATCTATTATCTAAGGTGATGCACCAAATTGAGTCAAAGAAAGCTTCATAGAACTGAGAAAAATACACAGAATGACTAGATACAACCAATCAACATACACAAATCAAGCTGATATTGACAGAGGTGAGGAGCAAGAAATGATTAGAAGGAATTACACATTCACAAACACATCATTTTTAGAACACACAGGGCCAAAATAGCATGAGAAGGTAAAATAACCAGCATGTATTTAATCAAAAGAAAAGATTACAATCGAGGAAAGCTCTGTTTGGAAACAGAAGCATATATTGCATAAAACTCCCAATGTCCAACCTTTTTTACATCTCTTTATGAACTATATATAGCATTTACAAAAAAGACCTAAGTCAGTTACAATACAATTCAAAGACTGTCACTCTGTCCAAAAATATCTTCCCAAGAAGGGACGTCCAACTACAAGAAGTAATGGTGTCAAATATCTGGAACTGGGCAGATAGAAGATATTTTTGATTCTTCAGTGCAGGCTGCTGAATCATCGATTTGCAGCAATGAATGCATCAAAAATCTAAGTCTGTATGTGTCACTGTGGTCATTGAGATGTCTAGTCGATTGAACGTGCAAAGCCAGATCTTATTTTTTGAAAGTGGAAGAAAACCCCCAAAAAGCCCGCCAAATGAAAGAGGAGGCAAAAACATGCACTTTTGCCTTTTGCAGCATGTGGAAATTCGCTAAAATGGAAGAGATACGTGTGGTCAAAGTTGCAATCAACTGTGTGTATATATCGCTTTGCATCTGTGGCCTGAAAAACTACTAGATCTACCCCGACACGTGGTAATGTCTGATTGGTCACTAAGTCGATCACTGGGCCGATCGCTAAGAAATACATCCTCCATCGGCCTGCATATGCAAATATACAATCTGAAATACATACAATGCGTGGAACTCAAATGACTATCCACTGAATTTGATCCCCAGGTCGCGTCCTAATTGCATGTTCCCACCTTGTATATTGCCCTTGTACATCACACACATACAATGCAAATATACAATCCGGATATACATGCAATGCTCCTTGTATGTGGACTTTGTATATGGCTTTGTATATTCAAATGTATATCGGCACATGCAATCGCCTACATACATACAATGTGGACTCCAGCAGATTATCGACCACTTTTGAACTTTAGAACAAGTCCGGGTTGTATGTCACGGTTGTATCTTTGCCTTGTATATTGCATATAAAATGCGCATATACACACGGCAAACTTCAAAAGACTATCAGCTGTATTTGATCTCCATTCAGATCCGGACCTTGTATCTTTTGATCTTTGTATATCAGCACATACAATGCACTGTGCATGTACAAGCCGCGGACTCCAAATCTGATAAAGCAAGTTGAAATTGCTATCGGACCCAGGCCTTGTATGTAACTCCTTGTATGTTTAATTGTATGTGCAAACATACAATCGCATATACAAGCCACTGTAGCATCCTGTCAATGTACATGCAACTGTTCATTCACCCTTGTATGCTTTTCCCTGCATATACAAACTGATTTGTATATTGACCTTGTATGTTTCCGATATACAAAGGCTTTTGTATGCATTTCTTTGTATGTGCTTCCTTTGTATGTGCCCGATGCATGTTGAATATACATTTCCCTTTGTGTGTTCTTCCTTTGTACATTGCTGCCGATGTACATTTACTTTTGCATCTATGACTCCTTGTATCGTTGGCTTGCATCTTTTGCTGATGTACATGTACTTTGTATGTTTCCCTTGTATATCAAATATACAAGGCCGATATACAAGCAAACCTTTGTATATGCCCTTTCTTTATATCCCCTTGTATGTACAAAGGTGAATGTATATGCAAATGTACATTCAAGAATGCATATAAATACAAGTTATGAAAATGAGAAATCTATGTGATAGAAGATACTTGAAGCTAAAAGATTTCTGGGTTTTTCTTGGTTTTTTGCAAGGAATCCTTAGACAAATTTTGGGATCTTTGGCAAAGCATAGCATGGGTATTTGAAGGATTTACGCCTTGTATGGTCATTTTCTAAAGGATTTTCAAGGAAAATACAAGGTGAACTATTTGGCTCTGAACAAAGGAAAACAGGTCAATAATTTGGTGACCTCTATGGGATGTTTGCCTGCTAAACAAATGATCGGTGGCCTCAAGCCTCCATTGGGCATGGAGTCATACCAAGACTCAAAAATAAAAAACCTTGACAAACAAACTTGACCTTAGTAGCTTAGTATAACAGCAATGAAGAACACCTAGAAGGCCAAAACCAAAACAAAACGCTGAAAACAACCCAGCTAACTATGCTAGACAGCACCTAGGGAAAAACAAAAAGGGAATCTAAACTATTGTGCAGCAACACTTATTGAAAGAAAGAAACCTACCCTATGAATTTACAAGGCAACTCATACCTCAAAAACACCTCTTCAAGTGTATCCCATTGACTGGGATAGGCAAGTTTTCTCCATCCATGCTTGATAACTGAAATGTATTGTGCTCCCTGCATTTAGTAATGATAAATGGGCCACTCCACATGCTGTCAAACTTGGAGTGCTTTCCAGGTTTACTTTTCAAGACATCCCATCTCAACACTATGTCACCTTCCCAGAATGTTCTTGGAGATGCCCTTTTGTCAAATGACCTTTTCATTTGGGCTTGATGATGCTCTATGTTTCGCATGGCATCATTTTTGATTTCTTCAAGCTCAACCAGTTGAGCTAGCCTTATTGTCATAGGACCTTCTTCTAGCATGTGCAGCCGATTTACCAAATCAAGTACTGGTAACTCAAGTGTGATAGGAAGCCTTGCTTCCTTGCCATATACTAACGTGAAAGGCAAACACCCTGTTGACCATTTTGTAGTGATTCTATCAGCCCAAAGTGCTAACTTTAACTGTGTGTGCCAGGATCTCTGATTTCCCTCCATGGTCTTCTTGATGATTCGGATCAAGTTTTTATTGGTGGATTCTGCCTGGCCATTGCCTTGGGGATAGTAATTAGAGGATGTATTGAGATAAATGCCGTTCTTTACAGCCCACTCAGAAATTCTGGAACCAACAAAAGCAAGTGCATTATCTGAAATAATGGACTCAAGCACTCCAAATCTGATAACCAGTTCTTCATAAAAATTTAGAACAATAGACTCATTAGCTTCCTTAAGTGCGACTGCTTCAGTCCACTTAGTGAAATAATCAGTGGCTGTTAGAACCCACTTATGGCCAGCACTAGATGAAGGGTTTATAATCCCAATAAAATCTATTCCCCACCTCATAAAGGGCTATTCCACCTGAACTGGTTGCAAAGGTAAGGCCGCTAACTTCTCCTTTCCAGTGAATAGAGCACATTCTTTGCATTTTCTGACCCACAAGTGTGCATCTTTAAACAAACTGGGCCAATAATAGCCACCTTTCATTACCTTAAGAGCTGTTGCTCTAGGTGAAAAATGGCCTCACTTGATTAGATCTAATGCATCTCAGCAATACGCCATTAAAATCCTTCCTAAAAAGCAAGTGATTAATGAGCACATAAGGTATGGACTGTAATCTGAAATACCTTCATTTGGCTCTATCCAAGCCCTAAGGACACTCACCGATTTGTAAAAAATGAACCATTTCTTGCAGCCAATCAGCAACAGGATCTGAAACAGCTGTTTGTTCTTGGTCTTGCATTGACAGAATAGCCTCATGATCGCGTCCTTCTTTGCTGATAGTGCCATTAGCAAGCTGTTCATACAGTCCTTTTCCTCTGACTAGCTTGGTAACCTTAATGTCCACATCATACTCCATGACCTTAGTCACCCAACCAGCTCTCTTATCACTGAGATCTTTACTTAGCAGAAACTCCTTTACACTTGGATGAGCAACCATCAGATTGATCTTGTTATTTGACATGTCCTTAAACTTTTTCAAACTCCTTATAACAATAAGTACATGTTTCTCAACAAAAGTATACCTTAGCTCATAATCTTTCAACGCTTGACTGAAGAAAACCAAAGGCTGCTCCACTTCTAGCTCATTTTTCTGTACCAACATAGCGGAAAGAGAATCAACATTACCATATGCATATAAGGTAAAATCCTTAGAAAAAACTGGATTTAGAATTGTAGGTGCAGCAGTCAAAGCCTCTTTAATAATCTCAAAACTTCTTTTTCCTTCTTTGGTCCAGCTGAAAGACATGTTCTTTTTTAACATAGTAGTTAGTGGATTTAACAGATCAGCAATGTCAGGGATAAACCTCCTGACGAAGTTGATCCTACCAATGAAACTTTGTAGGCCCTTCTTGTGTGATGGTAAGGGCAGAGCCAAAATTGCACTTATTCTCTTAGGATCAATGGTGATGCCTTGCTTTGACACCACGTAACCAAGAAAACTACCCTCATGGACAACAAACACACACTTTTTAGGATTAAGAGATATCCCAAACTCCCTACACCTCTTAAAAATCTGCCTTAGGTGATTTAAATGATCTTTGGCTTCTTTAGAGAAAACCGTAATGTCATCAAGGTAGATGAGGACGATCTTGTACATCAGCCCCTGAAAGGGCATATCCATAGCCTTTTGAAAGGTTTCTCCAGCATTGGACAAACCAAAAGGCATCTTCTTGTAAGCCATAGTCCCCCATTTTGTAGTGAAGACTGTTTTGTACTAGTCTTCCTCTCTTACTAAAATCTGATTGTAATCGGAATAACCATCTAGCAAGGAGAACCTTTCTGATCCTAACACTACTGGTGTATCTGCTCCATGGAAGGCAAAAGATGACGGTCTTTCAAAGAAGCTTTATTCAAGTCACGAAAGTCCATGCACAACCTGATCTCCCCGTTTTTCTTCCTAACCGGCACAAGGTTAGAAACCCATGAGGTGTGCTTGATAGGAAATATTATGGAACTCTCAATCAGCTTATTCAGTTCCATCTTCATGAAAGGCTCTAATTTAGGATTCAAAGGCCTCTGTTTTTGCCTAACAGGTTTGGCATCAGGTGCCAGCTCAATAGTATGTTGAGGAAGTTGGGGATCAAACCCTTTTAAGTCACCATATTCCCATGCAAAGATGTCACTAAATTCTTGAAATAGTTGAACAAATGCACATCTTTCCTTCACTGTACATACCTTGCCCAGTTTAAGGAGCTTACCCTTAAAGATCTCAAGCTCTTCATAGTGATCTTGTTGCACTTGTAGGCTAGACCTGGGCTTTGCAACTTCATCATCAGTGTTAAAGATGGACTCTAAGGTGACCAAACCCTTTGGCATCTTGTTATTTTTCAGCTGAACGATTTAGTCACCATACTGGTGATGTAGCTTCCCTTGATTGGCATGAGAGAAATCAGCTTCCTCTCTCAAGAAATTTATAATCTACTGATCACTATCAAACACCTGCCAATGTATGTTATTATCTGGCACAGCAGGCCTGACAACAATCTTAATATGTTGATTTGTCTTTCCACTACTGATTTCCTTGGGAATGTCAAATTCTGCCCCTACAACAGCCAGCCTATCAACGTGTTTATTCTGATTTTTGGGTATGGAGATCAAGTTGAATGCATCAAAACCTTCCAAGAGGTCCCATACTCTATGCTTGTAAGACTTCAGTAAATCATTTTTGTAACATTGAGTCTTCTCACTTGATTTACAACCAGTTCGTTGTCCCCATAGACTTTTAGATAGCTAATACCTCTTTGTCTTGCCCATTCTAAGCCTTGAATTAGAGCTTCATATTCAGCCACGTTGTTAGTGTAGCTAAAACATAATTTGAAAGCTAAATAGTACTTTTTAGCCTTTGGGGAAACAAGCATACATCCACCACCGGCACCCATTCTACTCCTTGAACCATCGAAAAACAACTCCCAGGCCTCATTTTCTTGCTGCTCATTCTGCTATTTTTTAATGTTAGGCAGAAATAGATCAAGCTCATGCATCATATATACACCCAAACCAATTTCATCCAGGTATTCAAATAGATCAACCACTTGAGTTTGATCTGCCCATTCATCAAGAAGGATTTCTGGTATGCCTGCAATCAGTGTACTACCTTCTTGGACAACAGGTTGCTCTATTTCTAACTCACTTGTAACCAAGTTGGCATTGATGGGTCATGTAGTGTAAGGCTCAATATGATCTTTGGCAATGGGTTCTGACTTGACAGTCACCCTAGTGCTGTATCTGGTTCTGAAAAATATATGAGACCAGTCTGAGGACAGGTAACCTCCTATCTTTGTTGTAAAATCCCTTGACAAGCAAATGGCAAAATAAGGAGGTAACTCAATGACATATATGTCCTACGGGATGGAGAAATTTGGACAAGCATGCAGAGTTAAACTTAGCCCTTTAATGACACCTACTGTATTAACAACAGTTCCATCCAGTTGAATAACTCCCTTTTCTAATGGCTCATATTCAATGCCTAACCCGTCAACAATCTGTTTGGGCATGACAGAACTGCTAGCACCTAAGTCAATCATGCAGTTATGAACTAAATGATCCCCTATGATCAAATATATGTAAAATGGTGGGGGTTTGACATCTGAGGTTTGCTATTCTGCATCTTTTTCAATGTTACTTGTCAAAACAGCTTTGGACTTACCTAAATCAGACTCTTGAGACAATTTTAAATTTGACAAGGCTGATTGAAGCATGTCTTTTTGGCCAGGGATACTCAGGGAATCCCACATAGACATGGGTACATTTACTTTTTTCATATGCTCAAGGATATTGAAAGTAGATGTACCTGATTTAGCTTGGCTTTTGGGGGTAACCAAGTCGCCTTGAGCACAAGTTGGTTGAACTAGTGGATTAAGCTGCTCTTTGCCTATCAAAGGCTGCTCTTTTGATGACCCTTAAATTTTTTCAGCCTTTGAGGGGTTAGAAACCCCTTGACCCACATTTGGCATTTGATGCCCATGAGCTTGAACCTTACGAGCTTGTTGTCCTTCATCAATAGCCCTTTTCTTACTGCGTGTATTGTCTGCAACTGAAGAACCCAGTTGGTTCATCCCACAGAACTCTACTCCTTGCCAGTTCAGGAATGTTGTCTCATGTACCTGCTCTCCTTATTGCTAAATAGGAGGTTCTACAGGCACATTAGGCTGCACTGCTGGATTGTTCTGAACCATCAAAGCTTGGTTCCTCACCCCATTGGCGCATGTGTTTTGGTTATGGGGCAGATTACAAGGAAAACACCAATCATTCTCTTGAACCAAATTGTTTTGCGTGGGCACAATCTCCTTTGAGGAACTGGCAACATTTGGATTGTAGGCTTGATAAGGTCTAGGATTAAAAGCTTGCCTTGGACCTTGATTATTAGGCTGATAAGGTGGCCTATTTGGCTGATTTTGCTGATAATTGGATTGGAATGGGGGCTGATAAGGTCTATTTTGGCCTTGCTGCCTCTTGAGGTTCACAATCTCATTACCAAAAGATTGCAATAGACCTTTGATCTCTTGTAACTCAGAAGACTGAGTTTGAACAATATTTTCTAGTTTATTGGGTTGAGTATTAGGTGCTAGTAATACTGGTGTAGCAGGTATAACAACTATAGGAGGCACATACATTGGTGTTGGTGGCTAAATAGCTGAGAAAATTGGCAAGGGAGGCCTGGGGGCAATTTTACCAGCCTATATGAGGCTGTTTTCAGCTCTTATGGCTATGGAATAAGCTTGTGGTAAGGACATTCCTCCCATAGATTGGATCATGACAGAAATGTCACTGTTCAAAGCTCTCAAAAAATATAAGAAAGCATGGTCAGCTGTAGGCCTTACCGTTAGTGGGATTCTATCCCATGTCTTCTGGAAATGGTGATTAAAGTCTGACATAACTTCATGAGGGGCCCTTTTGATTGTAGACAACTACTCCACCAATGATAAATAGTCTGATTTGTCTTCAAAGAAGCTGCACAACTCCTCCCCCAAGTGATCCCATGAATCTATGGAGTTCACTTGCAGGCTCCTGAACCACTGCAAAGCCTTCCCTTTGAGGGAAGCTGCTAGTAACCTGATTGCAACATTTTCTTGGGTCACGTGATGGATAGTACATAGGCTTGCAACATCTTTTATGTATTCAACCGAAGTAGTCTGATCCTCACCATTGAAATATGGTAAACTTTTCAAGGCAGCTATCGGAATATCATTATGCTGAGCTAAATTTAGTGGGCTGCCTTGGTTAAATGCAACAAATGGTTGATTTCTACCTGTAGGAATCATTGTTACTGAAACTCTTGGGACAGAATGAGTTCCAACAGTAGGAGGAGTGGACTTGGCTCTCCTAGAATAACTACTAGCTTTCTTGGGTTTCTTAGCTGTTATTCCCCTTCTCCTAGGTGGGGATAATTGTAAATATTCAAAAGACAAAGAGCTGCTTCTGGTTTGTATCCTTTTCATAAGCAGCAATTCACTGATGTTGCTAAACCAAAGCTTAAAGTCACTAGATATGCAGGTTTGAACCTCTTACAAGTCTGAAAATTACTTGCTGCACATCAAAACCAACAATAAAAGGTAGTATTCGAAGTGTTTCCAATTCCATGGTCCCACCGGGCGTGCCAAAAATTGTTGTCTCTCAAATTTACACCCTTGCTAAGTTGTAAAACTTAAGCAATCTGGAGAAACATGGGATCTTTCTAGGTCTGTGGTTTACCTATATTGGAAAGAACCTCCAAAGAAGGCCGGCTTCCTATCTAGTATCACCTAAAAATACTGAATCTGCTGAGGAAAAGGGAAACAAGGATTGCATAAAACGAAATCTATTATCTTAGGTGATGCACCAAATTGAGTTAAAGAAACCTTCACAGAACTGAGAAAAATACACAGAATGACTAGATACAACCAATCAACATACACAAATCAAGCTGATATTGACAGAGGTGAGGAGCAAGAAATGATTAGAAGGAATTACACATTCACAAACACATCATTCTTAGAACACACAGGGCCAAAATAGCATGAGAAGGTAAAATAACTAGCATGTATTTAATCGAAAGGCAAGATTACAGTCGAGGAAAGCTCTGTTTGGAAACAGAAGCATATATTGCATAAAACTCCCAATGTCCAACCTTTTTTACATCTCTTTATGAACTATATATAGCATTTACAAAAAAGACCTAAGTCAGTTACAATACAATTCAGAGACTGTCGCTCTGTCCAAAAATATCTTCCCAAGAAGGGACGTCCAACTGCAAGAAGTAATGGCGTCAAATATCTGGAACTAGGTAGATAGAAGATATTTTTGAGTCTTCAGTGCAGGCTGTTGAATCATCGATTTGCAGCAATGAATGCATAAAAAATCTAAGTCTGTATGTGTCACTATGGTCACTGAGATGTCCAGTCGATTCAACATGCAAAGCCAGATCTAATTTTTTGAAAGTGGAAGAAAACCCCCCAAAAGCCTGCCAAATGAAAGAGGCAAAAACATGCACTTTTACCTTTTGCAGCATGTGGAAATTCACTAAAATGGAAGAGATACGGGTGGTCAAAGTTGCAGTCAACTGTGTGTATATATCGCTTTGCTGCTGTGGCCTGAAAAACTACTGGATCTGCCCTGACACGTGGTAACGTCTGATTGGTCACTGAGTTGATTGTTGGGCTGATCGCTGAGAAATACATCCTCCATCAACCTGCATATGCAAATATACAATCTAAAATACATATAATGAACGGAACTCAAATGACTATCCGCTAAATTTGATCCCTGGGTCGCGTCCTGATTGCATGTTCACACCTTGTTTATTGCCCTTGTACATCAGACACATACAATGTGAATATACAATCCGGATATACATGCAATGCTCCTTGTATGTGAACTTTGTACATTCAAATGTGTATCAGCACATGCAATCGCATACATACATACAATGTGGACTCCAGCAGATTATTGACCACTTTTGAACTTTAGAACAGGTCCGGGTTATATGTTGCCATTGTATCTTTGCTTTGTATATCACATATACAATGCACATATACACGTGGTGGACTTCAAAATACTATTAGCTGTATTTGATCTCCATTCAGATCCGGACCTTGTATCTTTTGATCTTTGTATATCGACACATACAATACACTTTGCATTTACAAGCTGCGGACTCCAAATCTGATAAAGCAAGTTGAAATTGCTATCGGGTCCGGGACTTGTATAACTCCTTGTATGTTTAATTGTATGTGCAAACATACAATCGCATATGCAAGCCACTGTAGCATCCTGCTGATGTACATGCAACTATTCATTCACCCTTGTATGCTTTTCCCTGCATATACAAACTGATTTGTATATTGACCTTGTATGTTTCTGATATACAAAGGCTTTTGTATGCATTTCTTTGTATGTTCTTCCTTTGTATGTGCCCGATGCATGTCAAATATACATTTCCCTTTGTATGTTCTTCCTTTGTAGATCGCTGCCGATGCACATTTACTTTTGCATCTATGACTCCTTGTATCTTTGGCTTGCATCTTTTGCCGATATACATGTACTTTGTATGTTTCCCTTGTATATCAAATATACAAGGCCAATATACAAGCAAACCTTTGTATATGGCCTTTCTTTAAATCCCCTTGTATGTACAAAGGCGAATGTATATGCGAATGTACATTCAAGAATGCATATAAATACAAGTTATGAAAATGAGAAATCCATGCGATAGAAGATACTTGAAGCTAAAAGATTTTTGAGTTTTTCTGGGTTTTTTGCAAGAAATTCTTAGGCAAAATTTTGGGATCTTTGGCAAAGCATAGCATGGGTATTTGAAGGATTTACACCTTGTATGGTCATTTTCTAAAGGATTTTCAAGGAAAATACAAGGTGAACTATTTGGCTCTGAACAGACAAAAATAGGTCAACAATATCTTTCATAGATGATTATAGTAGAAGGACATGGGTTTATTTTATCAGAAGCAAGATTGAAGTCTTTAGTTAGTTCAAAGAGTTTAAAGCTTTTGTTGAGAATCAAACTAGTAAAAAAATTAAGTGTTTGAGAACTGATAACGGTGGTGAGTTTTGTTCGACAGAGTTTGATAAGTTCTGTAAAGAGCAAGGGATTGAAAGACAAAAAACAACTCCATACACCCCTCAACAAAATGGAGTTGCAGAGAAGATGAACATGACACTAATGGAGAGGGCTAGGAGTATGCTTAGTGGAGCAAGCCTCGAACAAAAGTTTTGGGCTGAAGCTGTAGCCACTGCTTGCTACCTGGTAAACAGGTCTCCTACATCAGCTCTTGTTGGTAAGACACCTATGGAGGTGTGGTCTGGTAAGAAGCCTTCAGTTAGACATCTTCATGTTTTTGGTTGTGAGGCATATGCACATGTGCCTAGGGAGAAATGGTCTAAATTGGAGAACAAGGCTGTTAAGTGTATTTTCATTGGCTATGGAGTCAGTGGGAAAGGCTACATGCTTTGGGATCCTGTGGCTGAAAAAGTGTTGTATAGAAGAAGTGTTATCTTCAGAGAGCTAACACCTTCTTCCATTGTTCTACAGCCAAAATAGACAGAAAATAAAGAAGATGTGGTTCAGTTTCCTTCTACCCCTGAGAAGACTGAACTGACAGACCTTGTGAGACCTGATGATGAGGAGAGCTCTAGCAACTCTAAAAGCTTAGAAGAAGAAGCATAACCTCAACCTTAGCCATTAAGGAGGTCTACACGAACAAGGAAGCAACTTGATAGGTTTGGTTATTCATTACTTGATTCTAGTTGTGCTTTTGCCTTGCTTACTAACACTAATGAGCCTAGAACTATGACAAAGGCTATGGGCATGAAAAATGCAGGTTCCTGGAAGGAAGCCATGGAAGATGAGATGGCTTCTTTGGAAAAGAATAAAACATGGGACTTGGTGCCTTTACCTGAAGGACAGAAACCTGTTGGATGCAAATGGGTGTTCAAGAAGAAATTTGGTGCAGATGGCAGTGTTGAAAAGTACAAGGCCGGACTGGTTGTGAAGGGGTATTCACAAGTGGAGGGAATTGATTATGGTGAAATTTTCTCTCCCTTTGCAAAGCTAACATCTATTTGGTTCTTGTTATCTCTTGTAACAACTTATGACTTAGAGGTGGAGCAGATGGATGTGAAGACAACATTCCTTCATGGTGATTTAGAGGAAGATATTTACATGTCACATCCAGCGCATTACATAGAGAAAGGTAAAGAAAATTTGGTTTGCAAGTTGAAAAATTCTTTGTATGGTTTGAAGTAGTCTCCTAGGATGTGGTACTTGAAGTTTGATGCCTTTGTGTTGTCAGTTGGATTTCTGAGATCGAAATCAGATCATTGTGTATATTAGAAGTTTGACAATGATTGCATTTTCATTATTGCATTGTATGTTGATGATATGCTATTAATTGGGAATGGTAAGAATATGATTTCTGATTTGAAGTCTCAGTTGTCAGCATAGTTTGAGATGAAAAATCTAAAGGCAGCCAGGTACATTCTGGGAATGGAAATAAAAAAAGACAGAGCTAACAAAAAACTTTGGTTAAGCTAGAGTAAGTATGTGAAGACCGTGTTGGATAGGTTCAGCATGGCAGATTGTAGACCATTGTGTGTTCCTTTTTCATTGGGGACAAAGTTGTTTGTTAATGATTGTCCAAAATGTCCTAGTGAGGTGGAGGACATGAGCAGAGTACCTCATGCTAGTGCTATTGGCAGTTTGATATATGCTATGGTCTGCACAAGACTAGACATTGCCCAAGCATTGGGAGTCCTTAGTCGATTTATGGCTAATCCTGGACAGGTACATTGGGATGCAGTTAAGAGAGTGTTCAGATATTTGAGGGATACTTCTAAGTAATCCATATGCTATCATGTTAATGTTACAGGACCTCCGCATTCTATTTGTATTCATGGATTCTGATTGGGCAGGTGACATTGACATCAAGAGATCCACCAGTGCCTATGTGTTCACTATGTTCAGTGGTGCAATTAGTTGGATGAGTAAGCGACAGGCTGTGGTTGCTTTGTCAGAAGTTGAGTATATGGCAGCAACTCATGCTTGTAAGGAAGTCATTTGGCTTAAGAGATTGTGCTCAGATATTGGTGTTGATGCATGACATATTAGGATTTGTTGTGACAGTCAGAGTGCGATTTGCCTAGCAAAGAATCCAACTTTCCATGCTAGAACAAAGCATATTTATGTACAGTTTCACTTCATGTGAGTCATGGTAGAGGATGGGAAGGTGAATTTGGAGAAGGTAGACACATTGAAGAATGTTGCAGATGTATTGACGAAACTAGTGGGCACAGAGAAGTTCAGATGGTGTTCGGAGTCTATGGGCCTCTTGGCCTATAGCAGTTAAATACTATTATTTCCATTGGCTCTTACAAGGTGTTTGACAAGTGGGAGAATGTTGGGAATTAAGGTGTCTCAACCTTGTTAATTCCTTGTATTATTTCATTGTATTTATTTATTTATTGCCTATTATGTAATTAGGATGCAAATCTTGTTTTGTCATCTTGTGGGAGTTGGCACGATGATGTGTCATCGTACGTGGAAGGTGACATGTAAATTTGTCCTCACATGAGGAGATAGGCGTCTCACTTAGTGGTAGGAATATTTTGCCATGTGTTAGCATCTTGGATAGTGTGTAAGGGAATATTGACTGAAACGGTCATGACAAATTCCTATCATAGTTCTATGACACGTAAGAGTCATAAATGGAAGATTCTATGATAGGTGAAGACATGTGTCACAGGGCATCTTGGAAGAAAGCATCTTTGGGGGCCCCAAGGAGGGTTATGACATGTTGTAAGAGAATATGCTATTTTTAGCCTGTGTATGACAGATTCTCTTACAGTTGTAAGATATGATAGCTATGACGGATTCTATGACAGTCGTAAGTGTCGTAAGAGTATCTATCATTGCCCATACTTGGGAATAGGTGACCTCTTTGGGATGGGGTGACTTGAAAAGTGTCATGAACATCCTACAGTGTTGGACAAGTGTCCATAGGTGTGGGTTTTGGGCCATGAGGCCATGTTGGATGCCCATCTCAAGATAGAGCCATTTTTGCCTTGTATCTTCTATATAAACAGGTGCTTTGGAGAGGAGATGTATTATTTGATTGACAGGTACTATTATGCTACCAGATTATCACCAGATACGAGTTTCAAAGACTCCTACAAGAGCATTGGCTCTGTAACTATATTGTAAACTTCATTGTTTAGATAATACATTTGAGCTGTGTTTTGAAGTGTGGGGTTTTTCACATGTAAGGGTTTTCCCCACGTATATCTTGTCTCTCTCTTCTTCTGTCTTACATTCTTGTGTATGTGTTTGCTGTAATATCTCTGTTATTGGGTTAATAGCACTGTAATTGTAAAAATTGAAAAGAATTTGCACTCTTCTCTCCTCATTAGATTATTGTAGGAAGTGATTTCCGCACCTTTCAAAAACAAAGTCCTAGGATGTGGTACCGGAAATTTGATATATACATGTTGAGTTTAGGATTTGAACATTATAAATGTCACGTCTCGTTTTTATAGACTATATTATTATTCTAGATTAATGAACATTTACCATGATTGTTTTATTTTGAGTAAAGTTCCACATGTGTGAAGGTAATTATCATGAAATTATATTTGAGTAAATTACAAAGTTGATTTAAATGTTAAATATTATCGATGTGATTATAATGATTTGCTTCGGCTATGTTTATGGAGACACTAACCTATTGACGTAAAGTTGAAGATGAGAACATGGTTGAGGTAGAGGTGTTCTAGCCACTTGGCAAGAACTGATGGGATGGTTAACTCTGATGCAATCACACACTCATGTAGCTTCATGTTGCATTTTGAATGGCTTATTTTATGCATCATTGTGTGGATGATACATATGATGGATGGTTAGATACTTAGATAAATATTTGGTTTTAATTGCGACAGTAAGTCCTTTTCGAGTGCATGATTTAATTATAAATATTAAAGGTTCTTTCGATTGTATTTGAAATGGTTTATTTTTAATAGTTTATTTTATGATATTTAAATAAATAGTGTGTTTAAATTATTTAATTAATAAAAATATATAAGTGTTTTCTATTCTTATAAATATTATTGTTGAATAGCAATATCTAAAATTAATTGTATTTTAAATACAATAGATATGCACATTTACATTATTTTAATATTATTGTTAATGCTTCTTGTTTAAATTAAGTGACTATTTTATTTCAAAATTAAACAAATCGTATTAATATCATTATTATATTTAGATTGATAAATAGAGGAAGTAAGTGAATGGTATGTCGTCATGCAAGCGACAAGAGCAAATTAAGTTTAATTATTTAATTTCGAAGGCTTTTGGGAAACCAAATTATCGTGCAAACTAAAAACAAACTTGAGTGATCAAAAAGTTAAAAAAACGTAATTCCCAACGCCATTATTAGTAGAAGTTTGGAATAAAATAGGGGATGACAGAAGTAAAAATCACCCCACATTTATTCTAAGCAAGGCAAGGTAGAAAAACAGAGCTTGGAACCACGATTTGTAATAGAAGAAACCAATGACAAGAAGCAGAGAAAAAAGGAGTGACAGGAAGCAGCTCAGGTAGCAACAGGGAGAGCAAATTTCAATCTTTTCTTCAACAAACAAACTAGGTATTTTTCTAATTTAGTTGCAAATAAACATATGATTGTTTGACTATTAAAAGTAGCATTTTAGTCTTGATCAGAAGGCGTTAGCTAACTCTTAAACATTCCTAATCGACTTGCACTCTTTTTTCTATATTGTTATTTGGATCGACCCCTTTTTCTATGTCGTCGACCTGTTTCTTCTTCCTTTGACCTTCACATATGGATCGACCCTTTCTAACTGCATTTTCTTCCTCTTAAATTGGGTGCGACCTGCCTTATTCTAAATCCCTATCGCCAGCACCTGCATTGGATTTGAAGTCGGCCTTGCTGTTAACGTCGGCCAATATCTTTGGTTTGTTCTTTGACTTTGTAAATGACCTATTTCCAAGTGACCTGCATTTGAGCGGCCTTATGTAAGAATAGTTTTGGTGATCTTTAAATATCTTCCTAGTCACTGATAAGAAATTGCCCATGCCTGTGTGGGATTTACCAATCTCCTGGTCTCTATTTAATTTAAACCTGCTGCAGTTTTCATGCTCCTATAGCCAAATAATAATTCTTGTAGTTTTTTATTATTCCTATCGCTTATAAATTGAAGTTCCTACAGTTGTTCTGTTTATCTATTTTATTACTGTGTTTTTGTAGCAGAAATACTTTGCACCTGTAAATCTGAATTATAGGTTCCTGTAGTTCTTTTCTTTCACCATCGCCCTCATTCTAATTCCTGTAGCAGACTTCTGTGAGGTTATTTATAGCTAGTTTACACTCCCGTAACTCAAATAATTACTTATGTTAAAACTCTATAATAGTTATGACAATTTTAAAATAGAGAGTGTATGATTTTCTGAATATTACATAGGATTATTTGATGAGAAAGCCATCCTTAAACTCATATTATGTTTTTATTTAAATTAATTGCTTGAATTAAACAATAATAGATAGGAAGTAGTGAAACTTAGTTTTCTACAAATTAGTTGAATAATAAAACAAGATTAGGGGATTAATCCAGATTATAGATAATATATCTGAATAAATGAAGTTTTTCCCTCTTGCTTGTGGAAAGTGTGTTTCTACAAATGTTGTTTTGAGAAAGGGATTTTGGAAGGAATTATATGAGAATATTGATTGTTTTATTTTATTTATTTTACTTGCTTCTTGGGGAAAGAAGTAGATTTTTATCGAGGAATGTTATTGGGTTACTTTTTGGGCTAGGATGCTGAATGTGGATTTTTAGAGATGGCTTTTCCTCTTTTCAGGAATTGAACCAGGTTACTATTTTAAAGGATTAGATCTAATCAAGCTGACATTGAAAAAGATGTTTATTTTGTCTAGCAAACTTATTTATATATATCTTTGCCACATCTTGTTGCAATACAATCTGCTTTTCATTATTTAGAATTGCACAATTAGACATCAGCGTTGCATCGGGTGTTCCCTCCTCCCAGTTGTTTCTAGGTAGCTAGACATTTCATGCAGGGTTGGGTTTCCTTTGTTTCATGAAGGGATCTAGGGAAGTGTAATTACTTCATGGTTGGGTGGAAAAGCACTTGGGCCATGTTCCCATCTCTCGACTCATAGGTGGTGGACCATTTGGTTCGTGCGAATGATGAGCGTATTGATTTATTTATTCTTGTTGCACATGATTATTGTAACTTGAAATTGGATGTAATATGGCATGAATGTCCATGGATTTTCTATATTATTTATAGTGGTTTTACCTGGATTGAGCACACGATTTTGTAAGATTTAATGACATTTTGATTCATATTTATGAGATTGTTCATTTTACTTGTGATATTGTAATTAAGCGGATTAATTACACCCTTTTAATCTTTTATATTGTAATTAAGCAGATTAATTACATCTTTTTTCTTTGGATAGTGTGATGTTGTATTGAAGCAGATTATTTACTTCATTTACTTTTGTGTTGAAATTTTGGGCTTTACATTTTGGTATCAGAGCTCTAGGTTGAACATTAGGGTCTCTGTTTTCTTTTGGGACTATTGTGCTAAGTTGCAAACTTGATACAAATTATCCATCATGAATGCTAGAAACACTGATCGAGGTGAAGGATCAAGAAATGGTCAAAATAGAGGAAACTATGGAGGTGCACATGGTGGTCGAAATGCAGGGGATCATAGAGATGCTAGTAATGTTCAAGATGGAAGATTGGACCATATTCTTTCTCTCTTGACCCAACAAGACACGAAGATGAATACTCTTGAGCAGGAGATCAGAGGAAATCCTAGAGGGCAGAATGGTAATGAAAACCTAAGGGTTGAGGTACAAAATGAGAATCCAAGGATAGAAGTTTAGGTTCTTTAAGTTGGAGTTAATAATCAAGCAAAGATTGTAGAAGAATTGGGGAAAGTCCTCAAGAAAGTATCACCACCAAAATTTGATGGAAAGACAATTGGAGATGGAGCTGAAGCCTAGGTAATAGAAATGGAGAAATACTTTGGGCTCTGAAACCTTTCAAATCACATGAAAGCAATGTGGGGATCTTACTAGTTGACTGGTGAAGTCATAATATGGTGGGATAATGAAAAGGTAGATAAGAAGCTGTGACCTGGTGAAGTAACTTGGGAGATTTTCTTGTAACTGTTTAGGAAAAGATGGTTACCACAGCTATTCTTTGACAAGAAGATGACAAAGTTTCAGAATTTGGTTTAAGGAGGTATGTTCGTAACCAGTTATTGGGAGAGGTTCTCACATCTACTTAAGTATGTTCCACAGTATCAGACATATGAGAGATTTCAGATCAGGAAGTTTATTTTGGGATTGAGACCCCAGATTGGAGCAAAGGTAGACATTCATAATCCACTCACTATGGATGCAGTTTTTGAGAAGGTAATTAAAAAAGAGTAGAAGTTGCAACAAGCAGCCAGTTACCATAAGCAAAGAGATGCGAAGTTTGCCAATAAGAAACCTTAAAATAATCAACAGAACTATCAATAGAATAACAATCAAGGCAATAATAGGTAGATCGGGAATCTAAAGAGAGGTAATAATTCTTAGGATGGAAATGGTGGAAACCAGCATGGAGGAAACAAAAGAGGTGGCTATAACAATAGAAACAACAATCAAAGGGAAAGAGATGAAGGATCGAGAGCACCTAAGGGTGGATGCTATAATTGTGGAGGAGAACATTATGCAAATGCATGTCCATATAAAAGGGGAAACAAGAATCAACAAGGAGCACCTCAACATCAGATTCATGCTGCAGTGGACAATCGGCAAGCAGATTTTCAAGCAGCACCTATTCAGTTTCAAGGTAAGCTCTATGGACTACCTGTTTCTATTTTAATTGATACTGGTGCCACATAACGTTTTGTAGATCCTAGAGTAGTATCTAAGTTATCTATTAGACCTAGACATATGGGAAACTCTTGGATGGTACAATATGGCAATAGAGTAGAAAAGAGAGTAGACTCATGTCTAGCATGCAGTGAGTTAGAGCTTCCTAATTTTTAGACGCAAGTTAATTTGTATGTAGCACCTTTAGGCTCTTATGATGTAATTTTGGGTATCAACTGGTTAGCTAAACATAAGTCTCTAGTAAATTGTGAAGATAAAGTTGTTAGATATTTGGATGACCTAGGAAATCAAGTGGAAATTAATGGATCTAAGAGAACTTTAGAACTTAGACAAATCTCAGCTATGCAATTGAAGAGATCCAAGAGGAAAGGGTGTGCCATTTATGTCGTCCAAGTAAAGGACCTTGACAAAGAAGAACTAGTGTTCAATGACTACCCAATCCTTAGAGATTTCAGAGATGTATTCCCTGTAGAGTTGACATAGTTACTACCAAAGAGAGAATTTGACTTCTCAATTGATTTGCTACTAGGGACTGAGCCTCAATCTAAGGCACCCTACAAGATGACTACTACAGAATTGTATGAGCTTAAAGCACAATTGTAGGAGCTACTAAATCAAGGGTTCATTAGACCTAGTGTGTCACCATGGGGTGCACCGATCATCTTTGTAAAGAAGAAGGATGGTACTTTGAGATTATGCATTAATTATAGGATGCTTAACAAAGCTACTATAAAGAATAAGTACCCACTCCCAAGAATAGATGAGCTCTTTGATTAGATGAAAGGAGCTACAGTGTTCTCAAAGATAGACCTTAGATCTGGCTATCACCAATTGCGGATTAAGGACTAGGACATCTCTAAAACAACTTTTAAGACTAGATATGGTCACTACAAGTTCACAGTGTGCATTTGGGTTGACTAATGCTCCAACTATTACACCCCATGTGTTTCTATCTACTTACTATTTACCTAGTTTGGTTAATTGTTTGGAAAGTGAGTGATTATGGATTTCTGCATCTATTTATGTGTTTTCATCCATTTACTATAGGTTGGATATTTTGTGAAAACTGAAGTAATTATGAATCTTTCCATCTATGTGTTATCTATATTGAATGCAATATGATGAGAAAAAAAAAATGCAATGTCTTGTATTAAATGTGGTTATTGTTAATTAATGATGATATTTTGATCAACTAACTACTATGGCAATATCTAAGTGGTTGTAGGAATAGGTTGTCCCTCCAAAAAAGAGGGGAGGTATCACTCAGGAGAAGGACTTGGTCTCGTAAACATAAAAGAGAAGGATAAACTGAGAAGCACACACACACATCCTAATTTGACCTAGGTTGAGTCAAGTTAGTGTGGGTAGTGGTAAGTGATCTAAGTTACGAATCTTGAGTCTTGATTAGATGTTCAAACTTGCATGTTGTTAAGTGTTTCGTTGGTTTGAGAAAATCAAAGTTTGTGCAAGTCCATGATACGTTCCTATACGTGAGTCGATATGAGCATGAACATATGTAGGTAGACATACCTACGTATATTCATAGCATATTTCTCATAGATATGGAGATGTTGATTTGGCCTATGCAAGAATTATCGTCTCTCTTGTGTTCTTCGACAATAAGTCTATGAAGTTTTTACGACGTTAATTAAATTTTGGTTACGAGATATATTTGATTTTACAATGATAATTATATATTTATAGTCTCTCTCTATATATGTATTTAATATAAATATTATTATTATTTTCTCTTAAAAACAAAGATATGATTTTATCTTTTTGCGGAATTTGGTTTTCGTAAATATTGTTTTATGGTGATTAAAACAATAAGATTATATAAATAATAGATTTAATAAAAAATAATAATAAAATAATAGTTTTATTAAAAAAAATTAAAAAAAAAAAGAATTAAAGATGTTTAAATTCTTAATAAAAGAAGTATAATATAAAAATTAAGGTTTAAGTATTTTTTTTAAAAGGGTTACATTTCTTTTATTTGAATGTGGGCATGTCTTCTTTTTAGGCATGCACCCCCCCTTAAGCCTTTTAAGTGTCTTTTGAAAAGTTTAATAAACCTTAAAAGGCATGTGGGCCTTAAGATATGGTGCAGCGCATAAAGTGCTTAGACTCAGGTTGGTCGATACTCCTCTCCCTCTTCTATTTCATTTTTTTTAAACCTTTCAAACAACGCTTAATATATGTGCTTAGGATATCGGTTATTTATTTATTTATTTTTTAATTTTTAACAAACACTTTTTTTTAGAAGGTTGTTTTGTTTTATGAACTAATTTTAGAATTTGTAAGCATGTCCTCATAGTGTCAACATTTTTTTGAGTTGGTTAAACATGTCGACATTATATCGACATTTTTGAATTGTTTGCAATATAAAAGGGGGTACTCTCCCTCATTTTTATTGGCACCATTTACTAATCAAGAGCCTTCTCTTTTCAAATTTGAGTTTTGCATTAGTGTCAAAAATTTGTTGTTTTGTTTTTATAAGTTGTTTTATTTGGAAGAGCGATCTAGAGTATTGGAAGGTCATTAGTTGAAGAGTATCTGATCCATTTGGAGCTATATTCTCATGCATGGGATTTATTTCTCCTTCTCTATGTTTTTCCTATTTTCAAAACATAATGTGGTGTATTGTTTTTAAGCTATTGCAATGTTGAATTTTTGATGTGAATGTCTATTAATAATATATATATAGCAAATTTGTATTGTGAATGTGAGATAATGTCTATGGTTTGAATTTTACCTAGATGGAATTGTGAACCAATCATTGATTGGTATTTGTATAGGAAAATTGTACAAGGGGAAAGTATATATATATATATATATATATATATATATATATATATATATATATATATATATATAGCAAATTTGTATTGTGAATGTGAGATAATGTCTATGGTTTGGATTTTACCTAGATGGAATTGTGAACCAATCATTGATTGGTATTTGTATAGAAAAATTGTACAAGGGGAAAGATAGTGAAAATAGGATTCAAGTGGTATTACTTCGATATATGTATCCTAGTAAAGCATGTAATAGGTTAACCTTGGGATATGTGATCCATGGAAGAGGTAGATAACCTAGTATAGATATTGTCATCTTTCCCAGATGAGATAGATGGGTGGGTGAAAATGAGATGAAGAAAACTTTGGCCAAAGTGGTGTAAATAGCCAACGTTTACACTGTCTAGCTTCACTGTGTTCTAGGTTTGCATTACTAAGTAGAGATGTCATATTTTGATAGTTGTAACCATAGTATGATAGTACTAGTTAATGTAGGACACAACACCTGCTCAAATTAGGCTTAACTTTGAGGTTGTTATACCAATCCCTTCATTGAAGGGTAGGGCCATTTACCTGTTTGGTAAATGTGCAGGGGATTGCAGTTAGTCCGTGGTTGGAGGTAAATCACCTGAGTGATGCTTCCCCTCATGCAGTTGGTGGCTAGGAGTATTGAAGATAGACAAGTATACAAACATGTAATTCTATTTATTAGTTAAACTCTTGAAGCTTCTATGTAATTTATGAAAAAGTTGTAAAAGTTGAATATTCAATTCTTTTATTGAGAAATGTAATTTGGTTATGCAATAGAAGTTTGAAATATGTTTCAAATGTGCATTATATCAAATGTTCAGAGGAAAAATTTTATTATTCCTGTTATGAATTCATGACTTATTTACTTTCAAGTTAAAATTGGTAAATCTTAGTTGGTAGAACAAGTGGCATGTTACACGTGGTATCGGAGCCTGAGTTTTAGCTCTAGAACCTATGTGCTCACTATGATTTCCCATCCAACATTATGAGTCTAATGTTGGAATTCTTGTGCCAGGATGGTGCGTCTCAGGATGACTGCGAGGAAATCAGTCATTAGGAATGAGCGCTACCTCACGACCAAGAAAGAAAGGGAAGCCCTTGTTCAAACCATTGAGGGAACCAACAATGTTAATGATGTATGGCTAGGAGATGAGGAAACCCTGAGTCATGCACTTTCTCAGGTGAGCCAAGAGAAAAGAAGAATGAGGGATGATGCCAACTTTAATCATCTGCCATTGGTGTCTCCAACCAAGTCAGCATCCTTACCACTTTCTTGGGATATGGCCTCAAAAAATAGTTTGAGCACCGCTATGTTGTTTAGGGATCCATGTATTCCTCCCTTGTCTAAGATAATTGTAATTTCTTCCAGTGATGAGTCAGAGGGATATGTACCCCGAGCTTATGTATCTGAAGAAAAATTGGATGGATATACTCCACTCACCCCTGTAGATGAGAGTGAATCTGATGGATACTCTCCTTCGAACTATCTTAATAGTCATTCAATGTAAATCCAAGGATATCTAAATCCTTATCTCTTTGAATAAAAGAAAAATTTCTTATCAAAACTTGAGTTTTATGTCTTTTGGAAAAATGTTATGATTATAAATGTTCCTTTTTTGGAAAAGTTAGATGATTTATGAATGATAAGTAAACAATCAAAGAATCTGACCTTAATGGAACCTACAGGGTAAACTTTATAGGAAAGAATGGTTTGGACCAGAAGTAACCCTGGAGGAAGTGAAGAAGTAGGACAAGGGTCAGGGGACATGAACACAAAGTTGGATCGTTTTCTTGCAATGGTGATAGAGACCAGGGAAAGAGTAGGGATCTTAAAGCAAAAAAAAAATAATGAAGCATAAAAAAAGGTCCCTGATGGTGAGAAAGAGGGAGAAGATTCTCGTGTCCACACTCGAGCAAGTGAACATGAAAATGAGGGATCACAATCCCAAACCCAGTCCTCATCTCTAAAATATACTGAAAGGACTAAAAGAAGAAAGATGGAAAAGGAGCTATCTCGGGATATGAGGAAAATTACACCTCCAAAGTTTGAAGGTAGCACTAGTGGGGATGTGGCTGAGGCATGGCTTGTAGAAATGAAAAAATACTTTGAGATCAGAAACTATTATGAGGTTACTAAGGCAGTATGGGGAGCTTTTCAGTTGGTAGGTGAAGCATCCAATTGGTGGATGAGTAAGAAAACAGAACTAGGAATTAGTTTAACTCAACTCACTTGGACAGAATTTGTGGAAATATTCCAAAAATGTTGGTTACCCCAACTTTTCTATGATCAAAAGCTCTCAAATTTTTAGAATTTGAGGCAAGGAGACTCCTCGGTTAGTGAATACTGGGAGAAGTTCACACATCTTCTGAGGTATGTGCCTATGTATCAAGCTGATGAGTGATTCTGCATAAAAAAGTTCATTATGGGGTTGAACAAATAGATAGGTGGAGAAGTGGATATGCATGGTCCTACCACCATGGACCTTGTATATGAGAAATCTCTAAAGCAAGAGCATAAATTGAAGTCTATTGCCAACTATTGTGAAAAGAATAGGAAAAAGTTTAACTGGTTTGAGAATAAGCAAACTTCTAGAAAACCTAATGAGGTGAAAGGATTTCAAAAGTAAGGAGAAAAGAATTTTTAGAATAATTGGAGTGAACCAAAGAAGGACCCAAAAGGAAATAACAACAGTAACTTCAACAATGCTGCTAGGAACATCACCAATTCAAAGAGAGATCCTGGAAGGAAGGGGCCAGTTAAAGGATGTTTCAACTATGGTGGTGATCACTATGCTAGCTAATGCCCCAACAAGCCTTCAGGTTCGCAACCTCATGGTAATTCTCTTCCACCATAGCAGGAGGCATTTCAACAAAGGATACATGTTGTAGTAAATAACAGATAGGCTGAATACCAGATCACTCTAGTGGAAATACCAGATACTTTATCTGGTATACCCATTTCTATTTTAATAGATACTGGTGCAATAGAAAACTTTATTTCACCTAGATTAGCTAGTAAAATATCTAGAAGAGTTGGTTATATGGAAAAATCATGGGTTGTTGAATACACAAACCAGATAAGAGCTAGGGTGGACCAATGTCTGTTTGAAGCAAGGGTTGAACTTCCTTGTTTCTTTGCGGAAGTCAATTTGCATGTAGCTCCCTTAGGGTCTTATGATGTCATCTTAGGGATGAATTGGTTATGGAGGCATAGGGCTAAGGTTGATTGTCATGCAAAAACTGTGGAATGCTTAGATGATCTTGGAAACTGGGTATCTTTACAAGGGACACCTAGAGAAGTTAAGTTGCGATAGATCTTAGCTGTTCAGATGCATAGGGCAAAGAAGAAGGGTTGTCAACTCTGCGGTAAAAATGGAAAAATTTGAGGAGTGTGAAGTTGAGGATGGAGAAATAGAAAATGCAGAAAGGACGGATATGGAGAAATACCCTATCCTTAGAGATTTTGCGGATGTATTTCTAGAAGAATTACCAAGATTATCTCCCAAAAGAGTGTTTGATTTCTCCATTGACCTTATTCTAGAATCAGAACCTATCTCCAAGGTACCGTATAGAATGACGACAACTAAATTGATGGAGTTAAAATCTCAGTTGGAAGAATTGTTGTCTAAAGGATTGATAAGGCCAAGTGTTTCACCTTGGGGAGCGCTAGTGATCTTTGTCAAGAAGAAGGATGGAACATTGCAATTGTGTATAGATTACCGATGCTCAATAAAGCAATAGTGAAGAATAAGTATCCATTGCCGTGTATTGATGATCTCTTTGATTAGATGCGAGGTGCAACTATGTTTTCCAAAATTGATCTGAGGTCAGGATATCACTAGTTGAGAATCAAGGATGAAGACATCTCTAAGACTACTTTCAGAACAAGGTATGGCCATAATGAGTTTACAGTCTTACCTTTTGGGTTAACAAATGCACCTGGAACATTCATGAACCTTATGAATAGTGTATTTAGAGATTGCTTGGATAAATTTATTTTGGTCTTCTTGGATGATATTTTGATTTACTCTAGAAATGAAGAGGAACATCTTCAACATTTGGAAATGGTACTCCAATGGCTAAGAGAGCATAAGTTGTACGAGAAACTTTCCAAGTATACCTTCTTTCAGAAGGAGGTATAGTATTTGGGTCATGTGATTTCAGCTAAAGGGATTGCAGTTGATCCAGCCAAGATCAAAGCAATACTTGAGTGGCTAGTGCCAAAGAATGTTTCTGAAGTGAGAAGTTTCATGGGTTTGGATGGATATTACCATAAGTTTGTGAAAAACTTTTCTAGTGTAGCTTTTCCTATCACATCCCTTCAGAGGAAAGGGAAAAAGTTTGAATAGAACGAAAAATGTCAAGAGGCATTTGATCTCCTAAAGAAGAAGTTGACCATGGCTTTGATTTTGAAAGTACTAGATCCAGAAGGTAATTTTGTAGTAATCACAGATGCATCAGGAGAAGGTCTAGGTGGAGTATTAATGCAAGGAGGGCAAGTCATTGCATATGAGTCAAGGAAGCTAAAGCCTTATGAACAGAATTATACATCGCATGATTTGGAGTTAGCAGTAGTAGTTCATGCATTGTAGATGTGGAGACACTATCTGATGGGTAAACCTTTTGAACTAAAAACGAACCGTCATGGTTTGAAGTATCTATTTACATAGCCCAATCTTAATGCAAGGCAAATAAGGTGGTTAGAGTTGATATCAAACTATGATTTTGACATTAACTACATCAAGGGAAAGGAAAATAGAGTTACTGATTCCTTAAGTCGAAGAAGGCATATATCTTCCTTAGTGGTAATTTAGTTAGACTTTAAAAATTGAGTATTGCAAGGATCCAAGGGTGATGAGTTCTATGAACAAGTCAAACAAGCACTCTCGAGAGATTTGCAAGATAAGAGGTATGAAGGATTTAGTTTTGAACCAAATGGATTATTCAGATTTAATGGAAGAATTTATGTACCCGATGTTGGTGAACTAAGGAATTTGGTATGGAAAGAAGTTCATAATGCACCATGCTTAGGGCATCTTGGTGTTACTAAGATGTTAGCAGATGTAAAGCTATTATATTTCTGGAAGGGGATGAAAGGGGATGCCACAAGGTTTGTGGCAAGTTGTTTAGAATGTCAAAGAGTAAAAGAAGAACATCATCATCCTGTAGGTTTACTATATCCTCATGATATACCAGAAAGTAAGTGGCAGATTATTAGCATGGATTTTGTGCAAGATCTTCCAATGTCAAGGAATAAGCACAATTCCATTCTAGTGGTCATAGACAAGCTTACTAAGGTAGCGCATTTCATACCAGGTAATCTTTTAGATGGAGCTCCAGTAATAGCTCAGAAGTTTATTCAGGAGGTGTTTAGATTGCATGGGATTCTTGAAAAGATTATTTCTGACAGGGATGCTCATGTAACTTCTAGGTTTTGGCAAACCTTGTTTTCTTCTCTAGGAACTCAGTTAAACATAAGTTTAGCTTATCATCCAGAAACATATAAGCAAACAGAAAGAGTAAACCAAGTACTGGAAGATCTTCTAAGGATGTATTGCATGGATCAACAATATAAATGGGAGGATTATTTACCTTTGGTAAAGTTTGCATACAATAACTCTATCATTCTGCAATAAAGATGGCTCTGTTTGAAGCATTGTATGGCAGGAAATGTCGCACTCCTATAAGCTGGGATAAACTAGAAGATAGGATAAGTCTAGGGCCAGAAATGCTATCAGATATGGAAGAACAAGTTAAGATTATCAAGCAAAGGTTGGCAGAAGCTAATGACAGGCAAAAGAGTTATACAGATGCCAAATGGGTTCCTAGGAATTTTTCTGTTGGGGTTAAGGTGTTGTTGAGATTAAAACCCCAAAAGAGTTTGGTAAAGTTTGGAAAGTCATCCAAACTAGCTCCGCACTATGTAGGTCCATTTGAGGTCCTAGAAGTAGTCAATCCTGTTGCATACAAAATTGCTTTGCCACCAGCTCTTGCTAGGATGCATAATGTTTTTCATGTGTCATATCTTAAGAAGTATGTTCTAGGGGATAACCATGTTATTGAATGGAATGCTTTACAGGTACATGACCTAGGGGTGGTAACAATCGAGCCTCTCAAGGTGCTCAAAATGCGTAAGCTTCACTTACGTAATAGAGAGGTTCTACAATGCAAGGTCCAATGGGATCAGTATGCAAAAGATTCTGCCACTTGGGAAGATTATGCTAAGATAAAGTAGAAGTTTCCACAAGTTATTTTGGATTTTGAAATTTCTTGAAAAATAATATATTTTGTGATATGATACTCTTTATGTTTTACTATGCTATGATAATGCTTGATACTTAAAAATCATTGGGGACGATGATTCACAAGGGGGGGAGTATGTTACACCCCTTGTGTTTCTATCTACTTACTATTTACCTAGTTTGGTTAATTGTTTGGAAGGTGAGTGATTATGGATTTTTGCATCTATTTATGTGTTTTCATCTATTTACTATAGATTGGATATTTTGTGAAATTTGAAGTAATTATGAATCTTTGCATCTATGTGTGTTATCTAATTTGAATGCAATATGATGATAAAAAGAATAATGCAATGTCTTGAATTAAATGTGGTTATTGTTAATTAATGATGATATTTTGATCAGCTAACTACTGTGGCAATGATCTAAGTGGTTGCAGGAATAGGTTGTCCCTCCAGAAAAGAGGGGAGGTATCACTCAGGAGGACTTGGTCTGGTAATGTAAAAGAGAAGCCTAAACTGAGCAACACACACACACATCCTAATTTGACCTAGGTTGAGTCGAGTCAGTGTGGGTAGCGGTAAGTGATTTGAGTTATGAATCTTGAGTCTTGATTAGATGTTCAAACCTGCATGTTGTTAAGTGTTTGGTTGGTTTGAGAAAATTAAAGATCATGCAAGTCAACGATACGTTCTTATACGTGAGTCGATATGAGCATGAACATATGTAGGTAGACGTACCTACGTATATTCATGAGCATATTTCTCATAGATATGGAGATGTTGATTTGGCCTATGCAAGAATTATCGTCTCTTGTGTTCTTCGACGATAAGTCTATGAAGTTTTAATGACGTTAATTACATTTTAGTTATGAGATATATTTGATTTTACGATGATAATTATATGTTTATAGTCTCTCTATATATGTATTTAATATAAATATTATTATTATTTTCTATTTAAAACGGAAATATGATTTTATCTTTTTGCAGAATTTGGTTTTCGTAAATATTGTTTTATGGTAATTAAAACAATAAGATTATATATATAATAGATTTAATAATAATAAAATAATAGTTTTATTAAAAAAAAATAATAATAAATATAATAAAATAAATAATAAGAATTAAAGATGTTTAAATTCTTAATAAAAGAAGTATAATATAAAAATTAAGGTTTAAGTGTTTTTTAAAAAGGGTTACGTTTCTTTTATTTGAATGTGGGCATGTCTTCTTTTTAGGCACACGCCCCCCCTTAAACCTTTTAAGTGTCTTTTGAAAAGTTTAATAAACCTTAAAAGGCACGCGGGCCTTAAGAAATGGTGCGGCGCATAAAGCGCTTAGACTCGGGGTGGTCGATACTCCTCTCCCTCTTCTATTTCATTTTTTTTAAACCTTTCAAACATTGCTTAATATATGTGCTTAGGATATCGGTTATTTTTTTTAATTTTTAACAAACACTTTTTTTAGTAGGTTGTTTTGTTTTATGAACTAATTTTAGAATTTGTAAGCATGTCCTCATAGTGTCAACATTTTTTTGAGTTAGTTAAGCATGTCGACATTCTATCGACATTTTTGAATTGGTTGCAGTATAAAAGGGGGTACTCTCCCTCATTTTTATTGGCACCATTTTCTAATCAAGAGCCTTCTCTTTTCAAATTTGAGTTTTGCATTAGTGTCAAAAATTTGTCGTTTTGTTTTTATAATTTGTTTTATTTGGAAGAGCAATCTAGAGTATTGGAAGGTCATTAGTAGAAGAGTATCTGATCCATTTGGAGCTATATTCTCAGGCATGGGATTTATTTCTCCTTCTCTATATTTTTCCTGTTTTCAAAACATAATGTGATGTATTATTTTTAAACGATTGCAATGTTGAATTTTCAATGTGAATGTCTATTAATAATATATATATATAGTTAGCAAATTTGTATTGTGAATGTGAGATAGTGTCTATGGTTTGGATTTTACCTAGATGGAATTGTGAACCAATCATTGATTGGTATTTGTATAGGAAAATCGTACAAGGGGAAAGATAGTGAAAATAGGATTCAAGTGGTATTACTTTGATATATGTATCCTAGTAAAGCATGTAATAGATTAACCTTGGGATATGTGATCCATGGAAGAGGTAGATAACCTAGTATAGAGATTGTCATCTTTCCCAGATGAGATAGATGGGTGGGTGAAAATGAGACGAAGAAAACTTTGGCCAAAGTGGTGTAAATAGCCAATGTTTACACTGTCTAGCTTCACTGTGTTCTAGGTTTGCATTACTAAGTAGAGATGTCATATTTTGATGGTTGTAGCCATAGTATGATAGTACTAGTTAATATAGGACACAACACCTGCTCAAATTAGGCTTAACTTTGAGGTTGTTATACCAGTCCCTTCATTGAAGGGTAGGGCGATTTACCTGTTTGGTAAATGTGTGGGGGACCGTAGTTAGTCCGTGGTTGGAGGTAAATCACCTGAGTGATGCTTCCCCTCATGCAGTTGGTGGCCAGGAGTATTGAAGATAGACAAGTATACAAACATGTGATTCTATTTATCAGTTAAGCTCTTGAAGCTTCTATGTAATTTATGAAAAAGTTGTAAAAGTTGAATATTCAATTCTTTTATTGAGAAATGTAATTTGGTTATGCAATAGAAATTTGAAATATGTTTCAAATGTGCATTATATCAAATGTTTGGAGGAAAAATTTTATTATTCCTGTTATGAATTCATGACTTATTTACTTTCAAGTTAAAATTGGTAAATCTTAGTTGGTAGAACAAGTGGCATGTTACACCAACAACTTTCATGAATTTGATGAATATCATTTTCAGAGATTGTTTAGATGATTTTGTGTTGATCTTCCTTGATGACATATTGATATACTCTAAATCAGTGGAAGAACACAAAAGGCATTTGAGGATAGTCTTGCAACGCTTGAGAGAGCGAAAGCTTTATGGTAAATTATCTAAGTGTACATTCTTTCAAGATAAAGTGCACTATCTTGGTCATGTGATCTCGATAGAAGGGATTGCAGTTGATCTCGAGAAGATAAAAGCGACAATGGAATGACCTGCACCGTAGAGTGTGACAGAAGTCAGAAGTTTTATGGGACTTGTAGGTTACTATAGAAAGTTTGTGGAAGGTTTCTCAACTGTAGCAACACTGATTACCTTGCTACAAAAGAAGGGTAAGAAGTTTGAATGGACATAAAGGTGTAAGTAAGCTTTCGAAGTGCTAAAGGAAAAGTTCACAACTGCTCCTATCTTGACCATACCAGATCCTAATGGTCACTTTATAGTTATAACAGATGCTTCAGGAGAAGGAGTAGGAGTGTTGACGTAGAATGAGAAAGTGGTTGCTTATGAGTCAAGAAAGTTAAAGCAACATGAGTTTAACTATGAGTCACATGATCTTGAGTTAGCCGCCATAGTTCATGCACTTAAGATGTGGAGACATTATCTTCTATGTAAGCCCTTTGAGTTAAAGATAGATCATTTAGGGCTTAAGTATATATTTACTCAACCTAACCTTAATGTACGATAGAGAAGGTGGTTAGAATTCCCGAGTGAGTATGACTTTGGAATTGAGTATATAAAAGGAAAGGAAAATAGGGTAGCATATGCTCTTAGTAGAAGAAGACATTTGGCTGTCATGGTTACAACAAGATCCAATTTGAAGCAGAAGGTAATTCAGAATCTTCAAGGGGATGAGCATTATGAAAGGGTAAAGAAAGCTTTGGAAGTAGACCCCTTAGATCATAGGTTTGATAGTTATGGGATTGAATCAGATGGACTTTTGTGATTTCAGGGAAGGATGTATATTCCTAACTTAGGAGAGTTGAGGAAGTAGTGCTTGAGGAGATCCACAATGCACCATATTCAAGGCACCCTGGAGTGACCAAGATGGTCAAAGGTTTGAAACCTTTATACTTTTGGCCTAGACTTAAGAAGGATGTGATGAAATTTTTGGCTCGATGTTTGGAATTCTAGTGAGTCAAGGCTGAGCATGTGCATCCAACATGATTTTTGTACCTGCACAATGTACCTGAGCATAAGTGGCAAGTGATAAGTATGAATTTTATTCAAGGGTTAACCATGTCTAAGAATAGGCATGATGTCATCTTAGTAGTTGTGGACAAGTTGACAAAGGTAGCACATTTCATTCTGGGGAATCTTTCAGATGGTTCTATGGTGTTAGCTAAGAAGTTTGTTCAGGAGATTTTTTGATTACATTGAGTGCCTAAGATAATCATTTCAGATCGAGACACTTGCATGACATCCAAATTTTGGACAACTCTTAAGTGTAGCTTTGGGTACAAAGTTGAATTTTAGTTTGTCCTGTCATCCTCAAATGGATGGTCAGATAGAAAGAGTCAATCAAGTTGTAGAAGACCTTCTCAGAATGTATTTTATGGATAAGCAATATAAATGGGAGGAGTATCTTCCATTGGTAGAGTTTGCATACAATAATTCATACCATTCATCTTTGGGAATGACACTGTTCAAAGCTCTTTATGGGCGTAGGTGTCAAACACCTATCAGTCGGGATAAGGTGGAGGACAAAATAGTGATTGGTCTTAAAATGTTAAGAGAAATGGATGATTAGATGAAGTCGATCAAGGAGCAAGCTTCAAATCGTCAAAAGAGTTATGCAGATAGGAATAGAACACCTAGACAGTTCTCAGTGGGTGACAAAGTCTTCATGGGGGTCAAACCTCAGAAGAGTTCAATTTAATTTGGCAAAGCATCCAAACTCGCTCCTCATTTTGTAGGACCATTCGAAGTTCTAGAAGTGATTAATCCTGTAGCTTATAGACTTGCTCTACTGCCTGCACTTGCTAGAATCCATAATGTTTTTCATGTGTCCTTACTTAATCTTTACCATCCTGACGCGTCACATATTCTTGATTGGCGTGCTTTATAGGTTCAGGATCTAGGAGTGGTGCTGGTGGAGACCACTTGAATTTTGGAGAAGCGCAACATTAAGTTGCGTAGTAGAGATGTAGTGCAATATAAGGTCTAATGGGATCAATATTCAGAGGAAAGTGCCACATGGGAGGATGCAGAGAAGATTGATAGATCTTTTCCTCATTTGAGGATATAGCATAGATTTCTTATTCATGCATGGATTATGATACTTTGAGTTCGGTTATTGTTTTAGATACTTTAAGTTGTTTTTGTACTTTGAGTTGATGTTATTGTTTTATGATACTTTGATACTTTATTGGTGGTTGATTGATACCTTATTGTTTTGATGTGTAATAAGACATCGAGACAATGTCTTTTCCAAGTGGGGAAGGATGTCATGTCTCATTTTTATGGACTATATTATTATTCTAGATTAATGAACATTTACCATGATTGTTTTTATTTGAGTAAAGTTCCACATGTGTGAAGGTAATAATTGTGAATTTTTATTTGAGTAAATTGGAAAATTGATTTAAATGTTAGATATTATTGATGTGATTATAATGATTTGCTTCAGCTATGTTTATGGAGACACTAACCTATTGACGTTAAGTTGAGTGCAAATGAATGCAGGTACTCATCGAAGATGAGAACATGGTTGAGGTAGAGGTGTTTTAGCCACTTGGCAAGAACTGATGGGATGGTTAACTTTGATGCAATCACACACTCACGTAGCTTCATGTTGCATTTTGAATGGCTTATTTTATGCATTATTGTGTGGATGATAAATAAGATGGATGGTTAGATACTTAGATAAATATTTGGTTTTAATTGTGACAGTAAGTCCTTTTCGAGTGCATGATTTAATTATAAATATTAAAGGTTCTTTCGATTGTATTTGAAATGGTTTATTTTTAATAGTTTATTTTATGATATTTAAATAAATAGTGTGTTTAAATTATTTAAATAATAAAAATATATAAGTGTTTTTCTATTCTTATAAATATTATTCTTGAATAGCAATATCTAAAATTAATTGTATTTTAAATACAATAGATATGCACATTTATATTATTTTAATATTATTGTTAATACTTCTTGTTTAAATTAAGTGACTATTTTATTTTGAAAATAAATAAATCGTATTAATATCATTATTATATTTAGATTGGTAAATAGAGGAAGTAAGTGAATGGTATGTCGTCATGCAAGTGATAAGAGCAAATTAAGTTTAATTATTTAATTTCAAAGGCTTTTGGGAAACCAAATTATCATGCAAACCTAATTCCCAATGCCATTATTAGCAAAAGTTTAGAATAAAATAGGGGAAGACAAAAGTAAAAATCACCCCACATTTATTCTGAGCAAGGCAAGGTAGAAAATAGAGCTTGGAACCATGATTTGTAGCAGAAGAAACCAGCAACAGGAAGCAGAGAAAAAGGCAATGATAGGAAGCAACTCAGGCAACGAGAGGAAGAGCAAAAATCAATCTTTTCTTCAGCAAACAAACCAGGTATTTTTTTGATTTAGTTGCAAATAAACATATGATTATTTGACTATTAAAAGTAGCATTTTAGTCTTGAGCGGAAGGCGTTAGCCAACTCTTAAACTTTCCCAATCAACCTGCACTCTTTTTTCTATATTTTTATTTGGATCGACCCCTTTTTCTATGCCGTCGGCCCGTTTCTTCTTCCTTTGACCTTCACCTATGGATCGACCCTTTCTAACTGCGTTTTCTTCCTCTTAAATTGGGCATGACCCGCCTTATTCTAAATCCCTATCGCTAGTACCTGCATTGGATTTGGAGTCGGCCTTGTTGTTAACGTCAACCAATATCTTTAGTTTGTTCTTTGACTTTGCAAATGACCTGTTTCCAAGTGGCCTGCGTTTGAGCGACCTTATGTAAGAACAATTTTAGTGATCTTTAAATATCTTCCTAGTCACTGATAAGAAATTGCCCATGCTTGCATGGGATTTACCAATCTCCCGGTCTCTATTTAATTTAAACCTGTTGCAGTTTTTATGCTCCTGTAGCCGAATAATAATTCCTGTAGTTTTCTATTATTACTATCGCTTATAAATCGAAGTTCCTACAACTGTTCTGTTTATCTATTTTATTACTATGTTTTTGTAGCAGAAATACTCTGCACCTGTAAGTCTAAATTATAGGTTCCTATAGTTCTTTTCTTTCACTGTCGTCCTTATTCTAATTCCTCTAGCAGACTTATGTGAGGTTATTTATAGCTAGTTTACGCTCCTGTAACTCAAATAATTACTTTTGTTAAAACTCTGTAACAGTTATGACAATTTTTAAATAGAGTGTATGATTTTCTAAGTATTACATAGGATTATTTGATGAGAAAGCCATCCTTAAACTCATATTATGTTTTTATTTAAATTAATTACTTGAATTAAACAACAATAGATAGGAAGTAGTGAAACTCAGTTTTCTACAAATTAGTTTAACAATAAAACAATATTAGGGGATTAAACCAGATTATAGATAATATATCTAAATAAATGAAGTTTTTCCCTCTTGCTTGTGGAAAGTGTGTTTCTACAAATGTTGTTTTGAGAAAGGGATTTTGGAAGGAATTATATGAGAATATTGATTGTTTTATTTTATTTATTTTACTTGCTTCTTGGGGAAAGAAGTAGATTTTTATCTAGGAATGTTATTGGGTTACTTTCTGGGCTAGGATGCCGAATGTGGATTTTCAGAGATGGTTTTTCCTCTTTTCAAGAATTGAACCAGGTTACTATTTTAAAGGATTAGATCTAATCGAGCTGACATTGAAAAATATGTTTATTTTGTCTAGCAAACTTATTTATATATATCTCTGCCACATCCTGTTGTGAGACAATCTACTTTTCATTATTTAGAATTATATATTTAGACATCAGGGTTGCATTGGGTGTTCCCTCCTGCCAGTTGTTTCCAGGTAGCTAGACATTTTGTGCAAGGCTAGGTTTCCTTTGTTTCATGAAGGGATCCGGGGAAGTGTAATTACTTCATGGTTGGGTGGAAAAGCACCTGGGCCATGTTCCCATCTCTCAACTCGTAGATGGTGGACCACTTGGTTCGTGCGACAGATGAGCGTATTGATTTATTTATTCTTGTTGCACATGATTATTGTAACTTAAAATTGGATGTAATATGGCATGAATGCCCATCGATTTTGTATATTATTTATAGTGCTTTTACCTAGATTGAGCATGTGATTTTGTAAGATTTAATGACATTTTGATTCATATTTATGAGATTGTTCATTTTACTTGTGATATTGTAATTAAGTGGATTAATTACACCCTTTTTATCCTTTATATTGTAATTAAGCAGATTAATTACATCTTTTTACTTTGGATATTGTGATGTATTTAAATGGATTATTTACTTCATTTACTTTTGTGTTGAAATTTTGAGGTTTACACTAAATCAGATCATTGTGTTTATTATAAAACTGATGGTGATCATTTCCTATGTATTGCATTATATGTTGATGATATGTTATTTATTGGTAAAGGAAAAGGTATGATTTCAGAACTAAAATCTCAACTTGTTGCTAAATTTGAAATGAAAGACCTTAGTGCAACTAAACACATTCTTGGGATGGAAATTAGAAGAGATAGAGTGAACATAAAGCTATGGCTTGGCTAAAGTAAGTATGTCAATTCAATTTTATAGAGGTTTAACATGCGAGATTGTAGACCATTGTGTGTTCCCTTTTCAGTTGGAACAAAATTATCTATTTGAGATTGTCCAACATCTCCATCAGAGATGGAAGAGATGAGTAGAGTGCCTTACTAGAGTGCAGTTGGAAGTTTGACATATGCTATGGTTTGTACTAGACCAGACATTGCCCAAGCGGTGGGAGTTCTTTCCAAATATATGTCTAATCCTGGTAGAGTTCATTGGGATGTAGTTAAAAGAGTCTTCAGATATTTGCGTGGTACCTCAGAGTATTCCTTGTGTTATCATGGTAATTTGACTGAAGATGATATTTCCCTTGATATTCATGGTTATATGGATTCAGACTGGGTAGGTGATATTGATAGTAGATGATCCACCAGTGCTTATGTGTTTACTTTATTTGGTGGTGCAATTAGTTGGATGAGTAAGTGATAGGCTGTGGTTTCTTTGTCCACTACTAAAGCTAAGTATATGGCAGCTACTCATGCTTGCAAAGAAGCCATTTCGATTAAGAGACTGTGTTCATATAGTAGAATAAAGCAAGGTGCAGTGACAATTTATTGCGACAGTCAGAGTGCGATCTGTCTAGCTAAGAACTCAACATTTCATGCCAGGACCAAGCACATTGATGTACAATATCATTTTGTTAGAGATATGGTCAAAGATGGCAGGGTGAAGTTGGTTAAGGTAGAGACTTTGATGAATGTTACTGATTCTTTACTAAGCCTGTGAGCACAAAAAAGTTTAGATGGTGTTTAGAGACTATGGGCCTTTTGGCCCCTAGCAATTAAGAGATGATGTTTATTCCCTCCCTTTGCTCTTGCAAGGTGTTCAACAAGTGGGAGATTTGTTGGGAAAATGTGTCTCAACCTTGCAATTATATAAGGTTTATTGTTGATATATATATATATATATATATTTCCTAGTTACACCAATAGATGTAATATACAATGGGAGCATGGGGTGGAGTGGGATGCATGTTAACATTTATTTGTTAACAAAAATTGTTAAATGGCTGACATACATTAAATTAATGATATATTGTAAATCTGGACTATTCGTTATTAGGTTTTAGATCTGATGGTAGATATTTTTTTGGCTTGTCTTACCCTAGAAGGTAACCCTATTTTATGAGGGCGTTGTATTATGATTGTGGTATCGTGATGTATTTTGAGAGTTTGATAGAGGTCATGTTGTGAGAAGCTTTCTCTACAAGCATATTGTAATCTTTGTGATTTCTAAATAATATATTGGGTGGCTTTTGGAGTGTGGGGTTTTTCTCTTGACAGGGTTTTCCCCACACAAGTCACTGTGTTGTGGTATGCATGATATCTATATTTATTTCTATTTAAGTTTTTGTAACTGTTAAAGATCTGTAAAGTTTTGCATTATCCTCCTCTCAAGATTAGTGTAGGAAGTTGTTCCGCTACCTTAGCTTTCTTACACAATATGTTAAGTACATGCTGAAAAGATGGAATAGGCAGTGTTATAGCAATGTGTTTATGGCTAAAGTGGCTGCCCAATATCACTTGGATGACATTACATGTCAGATTAGGGATCATGGTTTAATAGAGGAAACCTTTAGTTTAGAAGCGACAAATATGAAAGATTTGGAGGAATGGGAGCTGCGTAAAGAAATCTTCTGGAAGCAGAAGTCTCGTATTGACTGGTTACTGGAAGGAGAGAGAAATACTGCCTTTTTTCATAATTCTATTAAGGATAGGAGGCAAGGGAATTTGATTACTTATCTCAAGTCCTCTGAAGGGAATCGACTCTCCTCTTTGAGGATGATTTCGAGGGAGATCACTCATTACTACTCCACTTTGTTTTCAAAGGATACCCCCTGGCAAGGGAGGAGGACCTTATTTTGTAGTGCATTCCATCATTGGTCACTAATGAGATGAATGCTATGTTAAACAAACCTATCACTTTGGAGGAGTTAGAGGGGATTGTGTTTCAGATGAAGAAAGGGAAAGCATCGAGTCTTGATGGATTCCCTATAGAATTTTACCAAGAGTTTTGGGATATTCTCAAGTATGACCTTTTGGAGGTGGTCCTAGAATCTCAAAGGAGTAAATAGATGCTAAAGGCCATGATGCTACGTTCCTTTTTCTTATTCTAAAAGGGAAGGATCGCTGAAAGGCTCAAGCCATGGCTTGGTACTTTAATATCAGAGGAGCAAGGGGATTTTGTTGCTAACCGACAAATTTTGGATGGGGTTGTTGTTTCAAAGGAGGCTATTAATTCCATGGCTACCTCCAAAGAAAAGGCTATGTTTATCAAGCTTGACATAGCCAAAGCCTATGACCGAGTTAAATGGACTTTTTTGCAGAACATTTTGGAGGCTTTTGAGTTTGACAATGAGTGGATCAAGCAGGTCATGAGTTGTGTCTCTTCCTCCTCTTTTTCTATTCCCATTAATAATGAGCCTTTTGAGCTTTTTGGAGCTTCTCAGGGCCTCCACCAAGGGGATCCTCTTTCACCTTATCTCTTTATTCTATTGGTCGAAGGTTTGTGGATAATTATCAAGTCTAGGGTGAGGCAAGGGATGATTCAAGGGTGGAACTGGGGTAACAAAATGCCTCCTCATTCTTATTTATAGTTTGTGGATGATACCTCGTTGATGGGCTTAGCAAGAGTTAATGAGGTAGTCAATCTCAGAAGAGCTTTGGATATATACTTGGTGGCTTCTGGGAAAAGGATTAACGAGGACAAGTCCTCCATTTTTTCTTCAATACTCCTATGCCTATACAGGCTAGGATTGGTTGGATCCTTAGATTCTAGATTGGTACTCTTCCTTTTGTGTACCTTGGTATCCCCATTGCTTTGGGTGCTCTTCCTAGTAGGTTTTGGCAGGATGTCCTTGATAAGCTCAGAAGAAGAGTTTCTCATTGGACCTATAGGTGGCTTTCTTCTGCTGGGAGAATGACTCTTTTAAAGTTAGTTATTCAAGCTCTCCCTATTTATAGATGTTTTATTCAGGTGACTCCTTTAAGATTCATTCATGAATTTGATGTCCTCTCCCGACAATTCTTATGTACTGGTAATTTGAGCTCGAAGAAATGGAGTCTGGTTAAGTGGGACTCCATGTGTAGGATGAAACATGGAGGCCTTGTTCTTCATAAAAAAAGTCTTATTGGACAGGTTTTGGTAGCTAAGCTCTATTGGAGATGGTGCTATCTTTAGGATCAAGATTCGGCTAGAATCCTTACCTCAAAGTATTTGGGAGGAGTGGAGAGTAAAGATGTTCCTCGATGCACCCTAGGGGGAAAAGGCTCTATGATTTGGAGTACTCTTAAAAGAGCTGCTAATTTGATCAAGCAAGGGTTATTTTGAATTTGTAATAGAGGTTTAGAGGCTTTATTCTGGTCTAATTCTTGGGATGGGGTCCCTCCTCTTATTTCAATGTATCCGCATTTGCAATCTTTGTGTAACATTTTTCTGGAGGCAGGATGGAGTAAGGTGGAAGACTATAAAACTTCTTAGGTTCTGGGTCAAGTTGAAGTGTTTAGATGGAAAGAACCTAGTGAGTGGCCTCCTGGGGGCTCTAAGGAGGACCGCCAGGAGCTTTAGATGCTTTTGACTAGTAGGGCCCTTGCAATTCCTTAGAGGGGGGAGATATCCTTGCTTGGGGCCCTGATCCAAAAGGAAAATTCTTGGTTGCTTCAGGTTATTAGGTGTTGCACAAATAGTTGTTTGGGAGAGATGGGGTTCCTTGGTGGAAACAGGTGTGGAGTAAGTTTTCTTGGCCTAAATGCAACTTTTTTGTGTGGCTAGTTGTTCATAATAGATGCCTCACTTGAGAGAATTTGAGAAAGAGAGGATTTCAAGGTCCTTCTATGGGTGTTCTGTGCAATAACAGTGACGAATGTTCTTCCCACATTTTCTTTATGTGTCCTTTCTCTAGGGAACTTTGGCATTGTTGGTGGGGGGTTTGGAATATGGCTTGTTTCCATGCTTCCTCCTTGGATAAGTTTTGGGACCTTTTAGGGTGTCCCCCAGTTAAGGTTGCTTCTTTGCACGTTGCTTGGAACATAGGCCCTTCTTTTATTCTGTGGCAAATCTAGCTAGAATGAAACTAAAGGATTTTTTAGGATAAAAAATATTGAGCATCAATTATGGATGAGAATTATTAGTTCTCTTTAGGAGACTTTATCAACAAAATGTGACTTGTTTGCCTATGAAGATCTGGGTGATTTGGCTATCTTTCAGAGGTAGATTTTGGTCGGTTACGATAGGAGGGTCCCCTCTTCCAGAGTGGATCGATAGGTCAAGAGTAAGTTTGGCGGGATGGTTTCCAGACACCTCCTCCTTATGATGTGTTGAAGATTAATATAGATGGTTCTTCCAGAGGTAATCCTGGGCATGTTGGAATTGAGGGAGTTGGTAGGGATAATTCAGGGGTTATCCAATTTTTCTTTTCTTCATATAAAGGACAACATACTAATAATTATATGGAGGCTCTTTCTATCCTTTATGCTTTGGAGAGAAGTTGTGTACTTGGTTGGAGAAAGATTATTTGTGAATCTGACTTATGCTGAATAAGTGGTAGATGGAGGGAATGGATTGGAAATTGGCTGTGGTTATCAACTAGATTATGAGGCTTTGTAGATCTTTGGAATTTTTTACATTCTATCATATTCCTAGGGAATGGAACAGGGTTGCTAATTGTTTGGCAAAGTGGGCTTCCAAGTAGATGGGGATGTGGAATGTTGGGGATTGAGGACACTTGTCCATAGAATATTTTGGGATTTTAGAGGAGATGATTTCAATGGACATGAGAGATTATTTAGGGGTTCCAAGAGGGACCTGAGTGGTTGTTATTTCTTTCTTGTTGTTTGGCTTATTGGCTTTTGGTGCTTTGTACTAATATTTCCTGAATAATAAATTTTTACCCCTCTTCTTTTTAAGATAATAATAGAAGAAAATATAGAAATAAAAGGGAGCCCTAAACTTGCTCAAATTGGAGACTATTGGGATGAGAAGCAGGTTATGCAAGTTGTTGTAGAGGTACTAAGAAAATATAAATATCTATTTCCTCACACTTTTATTAATCTTAAGGGCATTAAGGAAGAAGTTGGAGTGATGAAGATTGAGTTGAAGGAAGGTGTAAAACTATAGAAGAAAAGACCATACAGACTTAATTCTAAAATAAAAACCAGAGTTAAGAATGAATTAGACAAAATGTTGGCTGGTGGTATAATCAAATTGGTAGAAGACACTGAGTGGATAAGCCCTATGGTTGTACAACATAAGAAAATAGGTGAAACAAGGGTGTGTTTCAACTTTACAGAGCTTAATAAGGCTTGTGTACATGATCCCTTCTCCACTCCATTTACAAATAAGTGCTTGAATCAGTAACAGGAAGGGAAGTTTACTCTTTCATAGATGGTTTCTTAGGATATCATCAAGTGAAAATTTAGGAAGAAGATTAGCCTAAAACTATATTTGCAACCAAATGGGGTCTTTCATGTACATTGTGATGCCATTTGGCCTAAGGAATGCACTAGTGATATTTAGCAGAATAATAACCAACACATTTAAGGACTTTATTCACAACTTCCTGAAAGTATACCTTGATGATTGGACTATTTATGGGTTGATCAAGTAATATGTCCATGTACTTCGTCTGATTTTGGAATGATGCAAAAGCTTACAAATTTCATTAAACTTGAAGAAATGTCTCTTTGTGGTACCTTTTAGTACATTACTAGGCCATATCATATGAAAAGAAGGCTTAATGGTAGGTCCATTAAGTGAAAATAATCCTAAATCTTCCAACCCCAAAGACAGTTACTAAAGTGAAAATATTTTTGGGTTATACTAGCTACCATAGAAAATTCATCAAAGGATATGTGGTGATTTTTGGGCCAATAGAAGAACTTATGAAAAATAAAACAAATAAGACCATTCAATGGATAGACCAATGCCAAGAAGCATTCGATACACTCAAGAAGAAAACAACATAAGCATTACTCCTAGTATTTATGGATTGAAACATCCCTTTTCATGTACATGTGGATGCTTTTGGTACTACAATTGGAGTGGTATTAGCCCAACCAAGAGGAAACAAGGACTAACCAATTGCATTTTCTAATTGCAAACTATCTCAAGTAGAAAGAAACTATACCACAACAAAAAGAGACACACTAGCTATGGTCTATGTGCTATAAAAGTTCAAACACTACCTCTTGGCCACCCATTCACATCTTTACAAACCACGAGCTGATAAAATACTTAATGAACACACTAGTTATCCAAGGCAAATTTTACAGATGGTTACTCCTATTCCAAGAGTTTCAATTTAAAATCATGGTAAAGCCAAGGAAAGCTAATCAAGGACTGGAATATTTGTCTATAATTGATATAGGGGAAGACCTAGGGTTGGCTAAGGAAGATTTGAATATGAAGGAAATATGTAAAGACTAAAAACATGAAGAAAGCCCAAAAATAACTAGATTATACCTCAAATCTTCACATTCTCCTTTCTCCTTGATAAGGTGGAGGAGATTGATGCACCCAAGTCTACTCCTAGCTATACCCAAATATGAATAATATGTGGATTTCTCTTAGTAAATCAACTCAACATGGATTTAGCAAGGATTTTGGCTAGCAAATGGATGGAAATTTTAGCATAATGTGGATACAAATGAGATGAGATGAAAATGGCTTGGATCAAGCTTGTACTTATAGGCATTTTGGAGAGGATTTGAGATCAATGGTGGAGATTAAAAGTTGAAATCCAATGGTGGAGATGAAGAGATGAGATGGAGGGTTAGGATTTGATCAACAAAAATGGAGGGTTATCATTATTTTTGAATTTTAAATTCACCTTGGGAAGGCTTTGCATTAATGAGGATTAAGACTTGTGAGTGAATAAAAAATTAATTTTTGTGGGAGAAGATGGAATAAAAAATTGGGGTTTATTGGTGAATGGGATAACATGTGACACATGCACTTATTTGGCAAAGACACATGTGAGCTATTTTTATTAAAAAGAGATCTTACATGGAAGAGGAAAGATGAGTTGGAAGAGTCATGTGACTCCTTTGAATAAAAAAATATTTTTATTCAAAGGGTGTGGGGAGATGGGTTAATCAAGGTTTAGGCCCTTTTAATTAAGTGTTTAAGTTAATTAATGTGGCTATTGGAAATTAGAGGGGATTATTTGTAGGTTATAATTAATTAAGGGTTTACTTAATTAATTTGGGTCTATGGGCTAGGTAGGGTATAATAGCTAATTAAATAATTGTTATTTATTTAATTACACTAGGTTTAGGTCATAGGCTAGGGAAGATTAATCAAATAAGTATGTTTTATTTAATTAATCTAGGTTAGGGAATGAAGGAAATTAATTAAAAAATAGAGTATTTATTTAATTAATTGTGGATGATGCCTAAGGTATAGTAATAAATTAATTAAAATAATTTATTACAAGTGAATCATTCAGAATGAATGGCTAGGGATTGATGACTAATGATAAATTAATTAAATAATTTGATTTTATTTAATAACTGGTGGAAGGGATAATTAGTAGTGCAAGGATGCAGGAAAGTGGCTTGTGGGGTCAAGACATTTTTAGGTGTCTACATTTTTCCCCTCTTTGATGTGGCATCATGACTAAGTGGGGATGGCGTCAGGTCAAAGAATTTTGCCCCAGTTGATAGGAGGAATGGAAATGGATGAGGGATGCTCCCTCGAGAGATTGGGGGAAAAAAATAATTTTTTCAGGAGAACTCTTGAAAATGAGGGAATGGTGGTGAAAAAGAGGTTCAGGACGAGAAACAAGGTTGATAGAAGAAAAAATAGGTGAAAACGGGTAAGAGTTGTGGCCTGAGGAGAAGAAACGGTGAATTAGGGCTTATGTGGTAGCTTTAGGTAGGTCAAAGTGGGCCCAACATGCCACATTTGCACACCTAAGCTTGTTGAGTTGGATAGAGAAGAGTGAGAGAAATGTCGCAACCATCCTTTGCACGTGAGGAGCACCGATTCGAGCGAGTTCGGGAGTATCAGAGATTGCTTGTAGTTGGCGCATGGGTATGTCGGCTAACCTTGCTTTGTCATTTCTCAGGTTTTGGGGCATTTATGGGGCTTGAAAGGGGTAGGTTAGGTGGTTTAGTGCTAGTGAGTAGCCATGCATCGCATTAGGTCGACAGTTTAGTGCCTTAGGCTAGATTAACAAAAATGGGTTGAATGAAGGGGGTATAGTTATTAGAATAGTGAACCCCATTACCATCATGTCATCATCAATAGGGTAAACTATTTTATCACTTGTCTTGCATAATTTTCTCATTTGTTGTTTTGTCCTCCTGCAAAAGAAATGTTGCAAAAAATGACCAATTTCAACATGCATGCCAAAAATAATTAGCCTACCATAAAAGAGTAATTGTCAAGCATTGTAGTGATTAATGATCTTCAAATTGAGATTATTACCTAAACCAATTGTATTTTACATATCCACTCAAGACAAGCCAAATCTAACAACATTTAGAACAAGCTCACATATATACAATTAAAGCATGCATAACAAATGGAAAGAATATTTTAAGCAAAATAGAAGTAGACTTCAATAATCATTATACTGTTAATACAAAATTAGAAAATATATGTTGAACTCTACAAGTAGAGTAAGTAAAAACATACTTATGATCTCACCTTGATTTTACTCTAAATAATGAACCATAAGTTGTGCATGCTATCATTTTAATTTTGATGATGGTTTGGTATAGTATGATGATGTCCTATATGAAAGGAAGCAAGGTATGCGGAAACGCTTCCTACACTGATCTACTGAGGAAATATTTATGTAAATTTTCATCTTTTACAATTACAGATTATGAGATACACATTAACAGAAAGGTAACAACGCATCAAAAACAACCACAAGATATATGTGGGGAAAACCCTTTCAGGTAAAAACCCCACACTCCAAAGCCGCCCAATATATTATTCAGGAATCAAGAAGATCACATTATACTTGCAAAGCAAGCTTTCACAAGAGTATAACCAACCAAAGATCTGGAGGTAACTCAACATCTATAAGACTCTTGCAGACAACCTCTATCTCAAGCTCCTAATATATAGGAGATACAATATAGTAAACTGTCAACGGTAATTACAAAACCATGAGCCAAAAAACCACCCAAAAGTGGCACCCAAATTATCTCCAATAAAATATGCCTTGTGATGTGTCAAATCACACATCAACACATGTAACTATCCCCTTTACAACTCTTTTAAGTGTCCAACACGTTTTCACATTTCCCAAAATAGGAGGTCATAACTTTTGATCTGGGTGTTTGATTGACGAACCGTTTGATGTGTTAGAAAGCTCGTGAAGATATCTATCAAGCTATAACTAACTTCTCTGGTTACAAGAACTTTCAGGATGTTTAGGACCTCTAAGTGCCTCAAATCTGAGTTCAAAACTTTTTTCAGGAGTTTCAAAAAATGGAAACTTTAATATCTTGCAATCCAGGTATGATCTTGAGTCGAAAATCACCCGAGATGTTTACTTGACAGTTCCGCACCTTTTGGGAAAATTTTGGGTCCATCTGAGCTCAAATGTAGAGTTACTAAAAATAGTAATCCCTACCATTTTTAGTCCCTTTTGAAACTTTGAAATTTATAAACCATTCTTCAAGATAAAGGGTATTTGAAAAGACCAAAATTGGGAAGAATAGTAACCTTTTGTAGTTGCAAGGTTGAGACACCTTTCCTAACATTCTTCCACTCGTTAAAGACCTTGCAAGAGTAAAGGGAGTATCAACACCATGATTTAATTGCTAGGGGCCGAGAGGCCCATAGAATCTGAACACCATCTGAACTTCTCTGTGCTCATGGGTTTTGCCAAGGAATCTGCAACATTTCTCAATGTGTCAACTTTCTCCAAGTTTACCTTCTCATCCTCTACCATGTCATGAACAAAATGGTACTGGACATCAATAATCTTATTCCTCATATGGAAAGTAGGATTCTTTGCCAAACATATGGCACTTTGACTATCGTAACAAATAGTAATCTTCCTTGCATCAAACTCTACATCAGAACACAATCTCTTAAGCCAAATGGCTTCTTTACAAGAATGAGTTGCTGCCATGTACTTAGCTTCAGTAGTAGACAAAGCGACCACCGGTTGTCACTTACTCACCCAACTAATAGCACCACCAAACATAGTGAACACATAAGCACTGGTGGATCTCTTGCTATTAATGTCACCTACCTATTATGAATCCACAAATACTCGAAAACAAAGTGAATGTTGAGGTTCTGTAGCATAACCATGATAACATAAGGAATACTCAGAAATACCCTAGAAATATTTGAACACTCTCTTCACCGCATCCCAATGTACCTGTCTATGATTATCCATAAATCGACTAAGGACTCCCACTAATTGGGCAATGTCTAGTCTTTTATAGACCATAGCATACATCAAGCTGCTAACTACACTAGCATAAGGTACTCTACTCATATCCTCCATCTCTAAAGGAGACTTCAGAAATTATGCAATAGATAACTTTGTCCCCATCATAATAGGAAATGTCAACGGTCTACAAGCTGCCATGCTGAATCTATCCAACACGGTGTTCACATACTTACTCTAGCCTAACTAAATTTTTTTTAAGCTCTATCTCTTATGATTTCAATTCCAAGAATGTACCTAGCTTCCCCTAGATCTTTCATCTCAAACTATGCTGACAACTGAAACTTCAAATTAGAAATTAAACTTTTACCATTCCCAATGAACAACATATCATAAACATATAATGCAATAATGAGAATGTGATCATTATCCATTTTATAATAAACACAATGATCTGATTTCAATCTCAAAAATCCCAAACTCAACACAAAGGCATCAAATTTCTGGTACCACATCCTAGGAGATTGATTCAAACCATACAAAAACTTTTTCAACTTGCAAACCAAATATTCTATAACTTTTACCACGCACGTAGTGCTCTGGTTGTGACATATATATTTCTTCCTCCAAGTCACCATGAAAGAAAGTTGTTTTCACATCCATCTATTCAACTTCTAAATTGTACATTGCAACAAGTGATAAAAAGAATCTAATAGATGTCAGCTTTACAATGGGAGAGAAAATCTCACCATAATCTATTCCCTCAACCTAGGAATAACCCTTCGCAACCAACCTTGCCTTAAATTTCTCAACACTACCATCTAAACCAAACTTCTTCTTGAACACCCATTTGCATCCAATAGGTTTACGTCCATCAGGCAAGGGCACTAGATCCCAAGTATTATTTTTCTTCAAGGAAGCTATCTCTTCTTCCAAGGCCTCTTTCCAAGAATTTGCATCACTCATACCCATAGCCTCCTTTACGATCCTAGGCTCATCAGTGTTAGAAATCAAAGCAAAAATACAATTGAAATCATGCAATGAATAACAAAACCTATCAAGTTGTCACCTTATCCACGTGGACCTCCTCAAAAGTTAAGGTTGAGGTTCTTCTTCTTCTGAACTTTCAAAGCTACTAGAGCTCTCCTCATCATCAGGTCCAATAGATGTCTTTAGTTCAACTTTCTCAGGGGTGGAACAAAGCTGAACCACATCCTCTTTCTTCTCTTCTTTCTCTAGCTATAGAGCAATAGAAGAAGGATTGAGCTCTCTGAAGATCACACTTTTGCTATACAAAACTCTCTCAGCCACTAGATCCCAAAGATTGTACCCTTTCACACCAATGCCATAATCGATGAAGATACACTTCACAACCTTGTTCTCAAATTTAGACCTCTTCTCCTTAGGCACATATGCATATGCCTCACAACCAAATACTCAAATGTGTCTCAATGAAGGCTTTTTACTAGACCACACCTCCATAGGTGTCTTATCAATGAGCGTTGATGTAGGAGACTTGTTAACCAGTTAATAAGTGGTAGCAATAGATTCAACCTAGAAGTTTTGTTCAAGGCTAGCTCCACTTAGCATACTCCTAGCCCTCTCCATTAATGTTCTATTCATCCTCTCTGCAATTCCATTCTACTGAGGGGTATACAGAGTTATCTTGTGCCTCTCAATACCATGTTCTTTACAGAACTTGTCGAAATCTGCTGAACAAAACTCACCGCCATTGTCAGTCCTCAAACACTTAATCTTTCTATCCTTTTGATTCTCTACAAGAGCTTTGAACTCTTTGAATCTACTAAAGACTTCATATTTGCTTCTAAGGAAATACACCCATGTCCTTGTACTCTAATCATCAATGAATGAAACAAAGTAAATAGATTTTGAAATTGAAGGAACATTAACATGACCAAATACATCATAATGAATCAAGTCCAACACCTTATAAGATTTGTGAGAACTGGAATAAAATTAAACACGGTTTTGTTTTCCATAAATGCAATGTTCGTAAAAATTGAACTCAATGTTACAATCATTCATACCCTCAAAAAGATTTTTTTTTTTAGGGTCCTCAAACCCTTTTCACCAATGTGACCAAGTCTTTGGTGCCATAACATTGTCTTCTCAGCTGAAAGTTTCAGCTCCATAGAATGAGCACCATTAGGTACCCAGAAAGAATGACCATCAAAAGTAGATGCAACAGTCCTCTTCGCTACTAGTTCCAATGGTGAGGATGAAGACTCTAAAGTTCTCTTCTTCGAAAAAGAGGCACTATTGCACTAAACTACACATGCATCAAGATGAAACAGAGTGCTAATCCAAACACCCTTAGCTAGCACCATAGCTCCTCTAGTCATCTTGCATTCTCCATTCAAGAAAACAACCTGCACACCCACATCATTCAACTTACTTACAGATAGTAGGTTCCGTGCCAAACCAGAGATATGCAGACACAATTGATCCCCTTCACTTGTTCATCAAGGAATCTGTTATGAACCCGTGTTTAACCATTCTCTTTACTTTATTAGTATATTGCTGTTGGATGCATATGCTTTGTAAGTCATCCCATGAGTATAATGTATTATCCCACATTCATGGGGAGTAATAGTTGTTTAGATTAGACTTAGTATACAAGTACGTGTTGAGGCCAATGAAGGCATCCACGAGTTTATTGTATTGAGCTTTCTCAAAGGAGGTTGCCCCCTCGAAGTGGCCTGTGATCAATAAAGTCCTTCTGTGTTCTGCTATTTCTGTTATTTCATGCATTTTTCATTATATTGTTGCAGGAGGTTCCTCTCATTTGGTATCAGAGTGCTTTCTTGGGCTCGCTAGGTGGAATTTTTACCAAAATTTTTTTTGCAGTGGCCTCCAGGTGCTGTGCTTATTGCAGTAGTTCTTTTTTCTTTGCATCTATATTGTTCATTTCAATTGCAGGTTTGGATTAGGGAATAATCCCTATCTGTTTAACTATGGGAAGTGCTTGGGCATAGCCCTAAAACTCATTGTGAGTACCACAGGAACCCCAAAGTAGCTGGCCCATTGAGAGGACTTGCCAGCAAAAAGAACGACCCCTACCTGATTGACTAGTTCCCATCCGTGAGGTAAACCAAGAGCTGTCATTTGTGGCAAAGCAGTTATCAATTTTACCTGAGCCGTGGAGTGAGGGGTGCTTCCCTAATACGCAAGCCGTTAGATAGCATTGGTAGCTGATTGAATCCCCTGAACCTTTGGAAGTTGAACATACCTGGGGTCCATATCTATTGTCAGCTGATAAATCACATTTTGCATCTATCCAGAGCTGTTGCAGATCCCGTTACAGATATTTTCCAAAAAAAAAATAATTCTATTTTTTTGCCATATCTTCCTTTCTTTAGCTCTGTTTCCTCTAAAAATTCATTGGAACCCCTGAAATTCCATTCTTCATATTTCCTTCCTTGAGGACCCTATCCCAAATTCCACTTATCGAAGCCAGAAATCCCACATTTGTCTATTTTTAGGGTTTGCCATAACTTCTTCGATTCTCACCCAATCGCCTTCAAATTTTGCCATAGTGTTCATTTCCTATTTCTGCTCCTTTGTCCCTCTTGGACAAATTTTCCAATTCCTTCACCCCTCTTCTAAAATCCCCATTTTCTGCTTCCTTGTCCCTCAGAAAGTGTCCAAAAGCTAGTCAAATCCCAATTACCCATCAGAGTTTTTCCTAAATCCAAATTTTCCTTTACTAAAAAAGTTTCTATTTTTGTTTTTCTACCCATTCCCAAAAAAAAGAACAAAAAACTCCTGGTTATGGTTGTCACCCGTGTAGGAGAAAAAAACATGGAGGATGAACTTGCAGCCCTCAAGACCAAACTCCAAGATCTGGATGAAAAAATTCTCAGCCTTAATCTTCAGCATTCAGCTATGAACAATAGACGGCAGCTAGAGTCTTCTGCAGACACTGGGTTCTCTTCTTCCAATAGTTTTCGTGGGCCGAAGCTTGATTTTGCTCGCTTCAATGGTGATGATAAGACTTGATGGATATACTGGGCAGAACAATATTTCAGTCTGCATAATACTTTTGATGTTAACAAAGTCCCACTTGCATCCTTTCATTTGGAACATGAAGCCCTTCAATGGTTCCGTTGGTACATCATGGCTCATGACGAGCCAAAATGGACAAATTTTTGCAAACTCATTTTGCAACAATTTGGCCCTAGTGCTTTTGATGACTTCACAGGAGCACTTACTAAACTTCACCAAACTGGCACTGTGAGAGAATATCAGACTGAATTTGAGAAGCTGGCCAATCACACAGAGGGATTGTCTAATGAATTTTTTAGGAGTTGTTTTGTTAGTGGTCTAAAGGATGCCATCTGATCTGAGGTTAAAATGTTCTGTCCCAACACAATGATGGAAGCCTTAGGGTTGGCTAAGTTGGCGGAGGACAAGATCATAGCTCAACAATGCTCCAAATCCACTTTTGTTCCATTTAGAAATGTGGTTTCCCAAAGACCTCCAATCATGCTAGCTCCTAGAACAACTCCTATCAAGCATTTGTCTAAAGAAGAGATGAGGGCATGTAGAGAAAAAGGGCTTTGTTATAATTGTGATGAGAAATTCACTCGGGGACATAGATGTGTTGAGCAAAAGCTCTATCTCTTGGATGTGGATTCTCTGCCTGCAACTGAAGTTTGTGAAGATGCTCAGGATACAGTAGATGATCAGGTTGACATTCAGCAGCGGCCTCTTGACCCTCCTTCTCAGGAAGACCACCCAGAGATCTCTCTCCATGCTTTAGTAGGAGTCACCACCCCACAAACCATGTGGGTCAAGGGTTACTTCAAGAAGCTCCCTCTTACAATGAGCCTCTTACAATACTCATTGATTCTGGTAGCACTCATAACTTCATTGACCCTCGGATCACCAAACAGGCTGATTGTTTTGTCCATCCTTGCTCCAGCTTTGAAGTCATGATTGCCAATGGGGGCACATTACCTTGCAAAGGGATGTGTCGCAATGTGCGTATCTCTATTGAAGATTATAACCTGTACTTTGACATGTTTGCCTTGCCCTTAGGCGGATGTGATGTGGTTTTGGGTGCTCAATGGTTATGCACACTTGGACCCATCTTATGGGATTTTGCTGAACTTTGGATGCAGTTTTCAGACAATGGGCAAAAACATACATTGAAGGGCTTACAACCAGGGTCTCTCAACATCATCAGTTCACATCACATGGAAAAGCTCCTTAAGAAGAATTCACATGGTGTTATCGCTTAGCTCCATTCCATTTAGATGCAACCATCAGCGGTCTCCACTAGTCCTTTAGATCTCCAATGAATTTTGGATAGATATGCATGTGTCTTTGCTAAACTAGTGGGATTGCCACCTTCACGACTAGAGGACCATTGTATTTAGCTCCTTCCTAGAAGCGTTCCTCCCAACATCAGGCCCTACCGCTATCCATTTCACCAAAAGACAGAGATTGAGATGCTCGTTCGAGACTTACTAAAGCAAGGTATTATTCGCCCTAGTACCAGTTCCTTTTCTTCACCAGTTCTTCTTCTCTGGGAAAAAGATGGGTCATGGCACCTCTGCATGGACTTCTGAGCACTTAATCACATCACAATCAAGGATAAGTTTCCAATTCCTATTGTTGATGAGCTTCTTGATGAGCTTCATGGCACTCATTTTTTCTCCGAGTTGGATCTTCATTCTAGGTATCACCAAATTCAGGTTAATGAGGATGATATCCCTAAAACGACTTTCCGCACACATGATGGCCACTATGAGTTTTTGGTCATGCACTTTGGCCTCACTAATGCTCCTTCCACATTCCAGGCATTGATGAATAAAATATTCTGGCCCTACTTGTGGAAATTCATTCTGGTCTTCTTTGATGATATCCTCATCTATAGTAAAACATGGGCAGAGCATCTCCAGCATCTGGATCTTGTACTGCAACTTCTCTCTAATCATCATCTCTGTGCAAAACAGTCTAAATGTGTTTTTGGGTAGGAGGAAGTGGAGTATCTCAGGCATATTGTTTCAGCCCAAGGGGTTCAAGTGGATCCTACCAAAATAGATGCGATGAAAAATTGGCCGCATCCTCAGATTTTTTGGGACTGATTGGCTACTACCGCAAGTTTGTCAAGGATTACGGGAAGATTGCTGCTCCATTAACAACTCTGTTGAAAAAGGATGCTTTTACATGGACACATGCTGTTGAGTGTGCATTTGAAAACTGAAACAAGCTATGTGTACTACACCTATTCTCGCTATGCCAGATTTTTCCAAGACCTTCACTATTGAGAGTGATGCTTGCGACAATGGACTTGGTGCTGTCCTCCTTCAAGATGAACATCCCATTGTGTTCACCAGCAAAGTCCTTTCAGGTAAGAATTTAGTACTCTCTACATATGAGAAGGAAATGATGGCTATTTTGCATGCAGTACAGAAGTGGCAGCCATACGTATTAGGGAATCATTTCTGCATCAAGACTAATCACCATAGTCTGAAATATTTCCTGGAACAACGGGTCTCCTCCCTAACACAATAGAAATGGGTTAGCAAACTCATGGGTGATGACTATGAGATCATTTACAAGAAGGGTAAGGACAATATTGTGGCAGATGTTCTTTCTCACACATTTGATGACCAAGCTTCTCTTTCAGCTATTTCTATGCCTGTTCCAAATTGCTAGAATCTGTCCAGCAACGCTATGTCAATGACTCTTCCTTATCTCAAATCATCCAATAGTTGGCCAATAACCCTTCTACTATACCGCATTACTCTTGGGATGGTGCTTCTCTGAGATACAAGGGTCATCTAGTGCTTCCCCAGAACATAGATCTTCAACAGGCTGTCTTCTACGAACTCCATGCTTCTCCATCGGCAGGGCACTCTGGTTTCCTCAAAACTTATGAGAAGGCACGGCGTAACTTCTTTTGAAAGGGCATGAAAAAGGGCAATTCAATAGATGGTGGCTGAATGTGATACTTGCCAACGCAACAAGGGTGAAACGACACTCCTTGGATTGCTTGAACCCTTGCCCATCCCTACATGGATTTGGACAGATATTTCTATGGATTTCATTAAGGGGCTCCCTAAATCTAGAGGGAAGATAGTGATCTTGGTTGTGGTTGATCACCTCTCCAAATATAGTCATTTTTGTGCCCTTAGCCATCCCTATACTGCCTCCTCCGTCGCACAGATTTTCACGGACTAGATCTTCCGTCTTCATGGAATCTCTTCTTCCATTGTCTCAGATCGTGATGCCACTTTCACCAGTCATTTTTGGACAGAATTATTTCACCACATTGGCACCAAATTGAAGATGAGTTCAGGGTATCACCCACAAACAAATGGTAAGACTGAAGTTATCAACAAATGTTTGGAAACTTATCTTCGTTGTTTCACCTCAGAACAATAGTATTAGTGGGCAAAGTGGCTCCCTCTTGTTGAATGGTGGTACAATACCTCCTACCACACTGCATCTAAAATGACTCCATATGAAGCAGTCTATGGTTAGGCACCGCCAATGCTCCTTCCATACACCTCCAACAGTTCACTAGTTCAGGCAGATGACACGGTTCTCCAAACCTGAGATCAGATTCTTCGCATTTTGTAGGACAATCTTCACATGGCAAGAAACTGAATGAAACAACAAGCTGATTAGCACCATTCTTAGCACACTTTTCAAGTAGGTGATATGGTTTTTCTTTGTCTATAGCCATAAAAGCAATCCTCCCTAAAACTCAAAGGGTGTCATAAGTTGGCTCCAAAGATCTATGGGCCATATAAAGTTCTTCAGAAGATTGGGTCAGTTGCTTATAAATTGGAGCTTCCTCCTTCCCGCGTTCATCTAGTATTCCATGTCTCTTGTCTAAAGAAAGTTCTTGGCACCAACATCAGAGCATAAACTATTTTACCAGAACTGGATAATGAAGGATCCATCATTTTGGAGCCGGAGGCAATCCTCGATAGGCGCACTCGTTAGCTTCCCTCTCGATCCATCACAGAGGTATTAATTCAATGGCATGAAATGCAACTAGAGGATGCTACATGGGAACCACTCCTTCAGATTCAACAACAATTTCCACATCTTAAGCTTTGAGGACAAAGCTTTTCTAAGAGGGAGGGGATGTTAGGAACCCATGTTTAACCCTTCTCTTTACTTTATTAGTATATTGCTGTTGGACACATATGCTTTGTAAGTCGTCCCGTGAGTATATTGTATTATCCCACATTCATGGGGAGTAATAGTTGTTTAGATTAGACTTAGTAGATAAGTATGTGTTGAGGCCAATGAAGGCATCCACGAGTTTATTGTATTAAGCTTGCTCAAAGGAGGTTGCCCCCTCAAAGTGGCCTGCGATCAATAAATTCCTTCTGTGTTCTACTATTTCTATTATTTCGTGCATTTTTCATTATATTATTACAGGAGGTTCCTCTCAGAATCAAATCAAGACTCTTCCACAACCAACAATATTGAGGTGAGAGTCATCACCTAAGTACACCTTCCCACTATCATTTCTTCATACTTCAAAAACCAACCCCGATGAGAGGTCATGTGAAAAGATGCACCAAAGTCAATAATCCACACATCTTCTGATGCATGCATTGTCAAGGCAACAAAAAATGCTTCTCCATAATCCTGAGAGGACTTGTCAGAATCTAAATCATAGTTCTTCTTGTTTTTCTTCTTCTCCTCCTTGTAATCCTTGCGAAAGTGACCAGATTTGCCGCAGTTCCAACATAGAGCCTTGGACTTTCCAGGAGACTTAGATCTCCCACGGGATTTGGATCTTCCTTGTTCTTCCTTCTTCTTATCCTTTTTCTTTCCCTTCTCTTTAGATCTACCATGAACAACAAGAGCCTCCTTAGTTGATTCAGAAGACTTTCTCTGCATCTCTTCAGAAAACAACGAAGAAATAACTTTATCCATCTTGAAGGTGGTAGTGGTACTCCCAATGGCCATAACAAGGTGATCCCATAAATTTGGTAAGGAACACAGTAATGTCATACATCGATCCTCCTCCTCCATCTTCACACCGACAGAGGTCAACTGGGTAACAAGCACATTGAATGTATTCAAGTGATTAGCGATAGATGCTATATATTCTATCCTTAGATAATATAATTTCTTTCACAGGAATAACTTGTTCACTAGGGATTTAGCTTGATAAACATCTCCAAGCTTCTTCCAAAGATCTTTTGTAGTCTTCTCTTCATGGATATTTAGGAGCACTAAATCAGCCAAAAAGAGTCTTATCAGACCCTTAGCCTTCTGATCCATCATATCCCAATCTTCTTATTTCATGCTCAATGGTATGGTTCTGGATATTGCGAGCCATACATCTCTATCCACCAATAAGTCCTCCATCTTGAGTTTCCACAACTCAAAGTTTCCTCCATTAAAATTCTCTATATCAAACCTCCCAGATGTGCTCGCCATCTCTTTCCTACAACAAATATTTCAAAATCCTCTGCACAAGCTCCCACTCAAAAGAAGATCATCTCAAAAAACCCTCTACCCAACAACTAGAACCAAAGGTGATCAGGCTCTAATACCAACTGAAAGGAAGCAAGGTATGCAGAAACACTTCCTAAACTGATCTATTGAGGAAAGATTTATGAATTTTTTTATCTTTTACAATTACAGATTATGAGATACACATTAATAGAAAGGTAACAATGCATCAAAAACAAGTACAATGCTCACAACACAAGATATACATGGGGAAAACCCTTTCGAGTAAAAAACCCACACTCCAAGATGCCCAATATATTATTCAGGAATCAAGAAGATTAAAATATACTTGTAGAGTAAGATTTCACAGGAGTATAACCAACCAGAGATTTGGAGGTAACTCAACATCTATAAGACTCTTACACACAACCTCTATCTCAAGCTCCTGATATATAGGAGATACAATATAGTAAACCGTCAACAGTAATTACAAAACCATGAGCTAAAAAACCACCCAAAATTGGTGCCCAAATTATCTCGAATCAAAGATGCCTTGTGATGTGCCAAATCACACACCAACATGTGTAACTCTCCCTTTTACAGCTCTTTTAAGTGTCCAACACATTTTCACATTTCCCAAAACAAAAGGTTCAACTTCTAGAGGTCATAACTTTTGATTCAGGTGTCTGATTGATGAACCGTTTGATGTGTCAGAAAGATCATGAAGAGATCTATCAAGATATAGCCTATTTTTCTAGTTATGACAACTGTTGGGCATTTAGGGACCTCTAATTGCCTCAAATCTGAGTTCAAATTTTTTTTCAGGAGTTTCAAAAAATGGAAACTTTAATATCTTGCCTTCTAGGTATGATATTGATTCGAAACTCACCTGAGATGTTTACTTGATAGTTTTGTACTTTTGGGAAAATTTTGGGTCCATCTGAGCTCAAATGTAGAGTTACTAAAAATTGTAATCCCTACCATTTTTAGTCCCTTTTGAAACTTTGAAAGTTATAAACCAGTATTCAAGATAAAGGGTATTCAAAAAGACCAAAACTGGGAAGAATAGTAACATTTTGTAGTTTCAAGGTTGAGACACCTTTCCTAACACTATGCAATGCAATAGAGACATAATACAAATAGGAGAAATGCATAAAAACTAGAAAAAGTATCTCTAGAATAGAAATAGGAAACTATAGTAGCAAAATGCCTTTTGCGATAGAGACCTTTGAAATCTACGAATTTAAATTTACATAATCTATTCACCTTCCTCTATTGGTTTTCACAATACTTATATACTTTTGATCTAATGTTCTTGTATAAATATAACGGGGTCAAGAGCTATAGGCAAGATAAAAAAATTTGTTATGGTTTCTTGGAAGCCAACCTTAGTCAAGTGCTTATTTGGTTTATTTCAACATTAACATAGATTGAAGTTTGTGCTATCCAAGGTATAAAAGGTGTAGAACAATTATGAACTTTTGATTTTGTGAATAGAGGATTAAATGAAATGTATCACCAAGAATGCCAAAATAGAAGGAAAGAGTAATAATTTGTAGGTATTGGCTATGGGTTCCATGAATAATCAAACCAATATTAAAGGTTTCTAGAAGCTATGGAAGAAAAATATTTGGAGGGCAATATCTAGAAACAATAGAAGAAGTTATCAAAAACATTTTCATGGGAATAAAGAAAAATCCCAAGCTTACATTACCAAGAAGATCAATTAAAATGAAGTAACATTGTGTTTTTATAAATTAATTTAAATGAGCTATTTGAAAATAAAAAATATAAGGAATGTGGTATGTTGCAATTGGCTCATAAGGTCAGTCAAATTCTTTGAAGAAGTTCATATTTTTTGAGTAGTGGAAGTAATTTATTTGCATTGTTGATTTACAAGGGAGTTGATCTAAACCATTGACCAAGATAATTTGGAGTACATTGAGAAGATGATCAAATATTTTCTATGTAGAAATGTGGGTATATCTTGTCAATAGAATTTGATTAGAAGATTAAATAATCAAGCACTTTTGTGGCCTCCAAATATGCCAAGGCTATCAATTATATATGGAAATGCACCATGGCCATAGGCCATCACCAATATTTTAAAGTGTTTTAGTTTTAGGGTCAAAGCAATGCAAAAGGAGCATCTAGCATAAATATGTCTTATTGGTTTAAAAGTGATCACATGGAACCTCTAGATAGTAGTTTACTTTTGTAAGAATTGAATGAGAAGACACCACATGGAATGAAATGGTAAAATATACTAGGGCTTATTTTTCCATTTGACCTTATTCCTTTGTATATTTTGATAAACTTATCAAAGATCTTATAGTTTTACATAAGCTAGGGTAATATGGTTAAAGGAGTCTTTTATGGCTACATGTCATGAGTCAATTAATCACAATTTATTGATTTAAACTATTAAGCACCCTTGTAGTCTACCAATTAATAGACTCCACTGATCTAAAGAGCCAATACATGCTAGTCATTGATTAAGTTTGAGACAATAGAATTTTGAAAAGTGCCCAGAGAAATATCTAAATGAACATGTCACAAATTTTATAGAATTAAGTAGTAGATGGACATACCTATTAGTGAGTATTTTGATAACCTCTCAATTTGTTGAAGCCCTTCAAATAAAAGGAGATGCATTAAACCATTGATCAAAGCAAAATTTCAAATGAGTTATTTGGCATGACAATTGTTTAGTTTTCAAAAAGTGCAACACTTGTTAATTAGAAAAGGTAAAGTACCTATTTGTCCATAGTAGGCATAGTAATAGAGGAGCCTACCAATGGAGTTGGATCTAAAATTGAAGAGTGAAATGATTGATAAAGAAATCAAATTAAATTCCTTGTGTGAAAAAGGTAGTTTTAGAAACCATTCATAGAGGAAAACTGCATTTAGAGTGTCCATTCTTTCAAGTTGGAGAAAGCATATGTGCCACTTCTATTCTTTCTTCTTCATTTGAGCAGTTTACAAGCTCCAATAGACAACAAACTATAGAGAATATTATAGTTGGCCTAAAAGGCAAAATTATGGTGGAGGGACTAGAAATTTTGTGGGGTAGTGGAATGATCAAAGCAAAAGCCATGCTTGCAAGCAAAAGAAATGTAATCGAGAAGTTTTAGAGTTTGAATCCAAAGGGCATAACATAATATTAGTAATCTAACACACCCACTAAAACCCATTTTATAACTATTAATAAATTACAAATATTATCATTTAAATTACAAATATTACGATTTAAATTATAAATATTATCATTTAAATTATTATTAAAATGACTGTTGTGCATGCTATCATTTTAATTGTTTATTACACTTTTTAATGAATTGTAAGTTGTTATAGATGTATCAAAAATTAAAATGATTGAAGTGCATGGCTTCTTTCTTATACATCTATCTACACTATTAATTTTTAAATAGTGGCTATCATTTCAACATTGTGGATGAAAATATAGGCAAAAAAGTAAATACTAGTTTATAGTTTCAAGAAATAACACAAAGGAATATTGTATGCATATTTGCAAACAAGTGATTTTGCACTACTCCCATACTGCAACGTAGACCACTTTGAGCATAAATAGTACTTCTATTCTCTTCTACAGGAAACTATATTCACAAGTGAACTAGAAAGTGAAAAGAAATAAATATGGGAAACTAACAGAAACCATTTTGTATACACCACAAAAGCTTACTCTTTCTCCACTAATGTAGTGCTCTTGATGGTTGCTTTTACAAATCAACTAGCTTTTTACCAAGTGCTTTACCTGCTAAAGTTATTTGTATAAGATTAAATCTTCTACTATCTAGATATAAATGAATGTATTTACAACTCATTAATAAAAAGTACTCTTGGATTTGCTCCCATCTAATGCATGTTTATAATCAAAGATTGATGACTATTCCTTATGCAAAACTAAAGAATAAATGAATGTCAATGAAAATATTTGCTCTTTAGTTGAGTAATTTTGTAGAATCCAAACCTAACGTAAAAGAATTTAAGTGTGTAAAGAAGAATAAGATTCTCACAAATTGTTCCCTTACACACAAATAAGAAATAAAATTCTTATTTTTACCATTCAACTAGGTATCAACTATTATCTACCCCTAGTTGGTTAGGAGTTTTATCTAATTTATTTTGGCCAAAGGAATGTATGTCAATATGACAAACCCATGAAAAGAAACTTAACAGGCAAATATAAGAGAAAGTGACTAAATCAAAGGCAAAGATAATTATATTCCATATCTATGTCAATATGCAGAAAACTTTGTTTATTTTCCTGTAATATATTCACAATAATGCCCAAAGATAAAAATTAACATGCATTTTAGTTTCAAGTAATCTAATTACAAATTATGAAATTCTATAGAAGGCATATACAATAGTCTCTAATTACAAATTTGTTGAAATCAATTATTTAAACCTTTGGTATGTGGATATCTGTTCGTGTAGAACTAACTTTGGTTGATGTGTATCTATTTTCAAAAAAATGAAGAAGCTTTACAAAAGGGATATGAGATTTTGAATAGTGGGATAGTTTTAAAAGATGAAATAGAGTATCGGTTGATCATTGACTATAATGCTTTGTTAGTTGATAATGAGAATGAAATTGTTATCCTTCACGACTTCATTCAAGACCATTTCAAGCTGAAGTTTCATGAGCTAGAATCTCTTGTACACCACTTGATTGATTATGCTTGAGTTGTAAAAAAATTGGAAATGAGATTGACCTAAATCTATTTGATCTTCAAGGCCTTTGATCTTCTGTTATTATTATGGTTGTTTCTATCATGACATATATTACTATTGTGAAGTCTCTGTCAGAGGATAACCTATAGAAAACATTGGATGCTTGTAAATTATAAAAAACCTAACATTTAAACAAGTAGCACACAATCTAAGCAAGAACCAAATCCGCAATCAATTTCAGTTACAATAGTTGGATCAACCACCCATTAGAGACTAAGCTTGAGACTGAGAACATCGATCTCACCACTGATCAACGCATATAGGATATATGGTAGCTACATTCATAAAGCATCAATCACTCTGCCCTGTATCATAGTCCTATTTTGTATGATATGCATTCAAATTTTATGAGTGATAAGTCTACAATACACTTACAATGTAGCTCTTTCTCAAATAAAAAATTAACAGACATAAACATTAAGGCAAATCTTCTCATAGATTCTTCATATCAAATGAGATTTTTTGGAAATTTTGGCTTTACACCTAATTAGCCTAGGCTGAGCTATATCAATCATTTATTTCATAAGGTTGAGCTATGCGGTTATACAAGAAGGTGTGTTCATAGACTCACTAGTCATAGATCATGATGACTTGGGAACCCCACTATTAAATGCTTTATAGTCAAAGTGAATAGATCATTACAAATCTATTATTTATAAGATTTATGACACATACATTATTAAAGTATAAAAGTAGAATCTCTAGTACAAAATAATGTTTGCAGTCATTACAAGTGTGCAATAAAATAGAAAAAAAAGCATTTCAATAAGACAATAGCTTATGTAGGAATATTTAGTACAAAACATTATTTTCTTGTAATGACCAATGAAATGCAATAATTATTTCATTTCTTTTGTTTTACTAGAGTTTAAATTTGTGAAATGAATGTTGAGTCCTCAAATTTCAAAATTTGTCATAATCTTGATGTTATTGAAATGACATTTTCTAGAGGGGTGAGAATTTTTAGCAAATGTGTAAGGTACATGTTCATTGGAAGGTTGACATAAATAAAAGTTATTTTATACACACAATAGATTATGTAAAACAATAAGACTATTATAGAATTTGAGAAAACATACATTATAGAATGTAGTCAAAATATTTTAATTTTTCTGTCTCATTGATTCATTTGTTAGCAAGTAATTAAACCTAATAGACACATTAGTATTTCTACCTCCAACAAGAACTAATAATACAACATCATATATTTTTTGATAAATATTATTATTTTCATTTATATTCATAGTTATTTATTTTTGTTGTTTAAAATCATAGAGGAGAGTGAGAGTGTGGGGGGAAATGGGAGACTATTGTATGTAGTGTTAGGTCTCAAAAATGCAGGTTGCTAATCCTAAGAGAATGCCAAGCTCTATGCTTAGATTCGCAACGTTTTTGAACTAACACGACAGAATCAACCTTTAGGGTTTGATGACTCCCTACACTTTAGGTCCTGCTACACCTAGGCGGGTGAACCTTGGGAATTAAAGCAGACTAAATATAAATGTATTGACTAATTAAATGGATCTACCTACAGTGGCAAATGGTGTAGGATAGATGAAAGCTTGCTAATGAATTCTATATCTAATGAATGGTTGGTAGAAATTGTATAAGCAATATCAAGGTAAATTCTGTGACTGTGCTTAACTAATAAAAGGGTTTTAAATGATAAATTGAAATGAGACCAATGCCTTGTTGGGTAAACAGAGTCAAATGGAAGACTAAGACTAGTGGCTTATAGTTGGCAGTAACTCTAACTGTTTGGCACAATACTTTAGTTTATAACTTGTATAAACCTGCAAAGAAATGACTGATAAACTCTTCTTAATAATCCAACCAATATAATCAGATATCTTGCAATTCACCAGAAGGTAATTTAATCCTTTCTTGAAGGAACCAATTGAATGAAATATGCAAGAATAACAGATAATATTAACTTGGAGACAAAATGACAATCCTAATTATATGGTTCTTCTTAGTAATCCAAACTAACACTTCCAAGTTACTGTGATTGATCAGAAGGATTTTAATTCCTCTAATGGAAACCAATTTATTCAATCACACAGATACAACAAATGTGCATTGACAAATTAACTATATACTTGATATATTAATTTGAATAACAAGGAAATACTGAAATGGAGACAACCATACAATGGAGTAACTTTAACAAACAATTGATGCCAGAATAAAACCACAGAGTCAGAGAACTTCAATTTACTTCTTTAATAAGATACTTGCAACATGGTCTTTTAGAAACATTGTAAACTTTATGTATTATATTCTACTGCTGATGATTCTGTGGATTGTCTTTTTCTTTTCTGCCTTGGTTCCCTTATATATGTGTGAAGGAGACAAACCTCAGGCCTTAAACAGTGTGTCCATTCATAATTACACCCTTTCAGGTAACTAATGCATAATAATTAAGAAACAAGTGATAGACAAAGGCAAATGCAATGCTCATGTTCTGGGTTCTATTAATCTTCATAGAGGGGCTCGTGACTGCTGGCCTAGAAAGATCTTTCCTCCAATATTGCAGTAACTAATAAAATGTGCTTTGCCTATTATCATTGCTGAAAGCAATACATCAATCTATATATTGCAAAATATCAAGAAAATTTCATTCTTGCTTTCCCCGACCCTCTTCATATTGCTCTGGCAAAGAACAAATTCATCTAAGAGATATGATAAATATATATGTATCAGAAATTCCTTCGTATCAACTTTTGTATATACATTCGGGACATACATACAAATGCGGACTCCATCGGGTCTATAAAACAAACTGGAATTAATTACATATCCGGTCATGTATACTCTTGCCTTGTATATCGAATTCATGCCTCTTAATATACAGCCCCAGATCTCACATAAAGTTCTCATAATTTAAACTTTCTTTTCGCATCCGGTTTGTATCTCTTATTTGCATCCTTTTAACTTGTATATCGGCTTGTATATCGAAGATATACATTGTTATTTATACAAGCCCGATATGCAAACGGTGGAGCCCACATCACTTTTCTGATTGTATCTTCTGAAATGCAACAATACTTGTATCCAATTTTTAGATACAAAGCCAAATACATACAAACTCCTTTGTATCACCTCTTCGGACTTATCATTTTTATAAACCATAGTTTACTTACTTTTCAGCTCCGCGATGTATATAAAGTGCAATGCATCTTCCGATATACTTTAAGTCATGATGCATCATTTTAACCAAATTTCAACCTTTCTTGAGTTCCGCATTGTATGTATATTGAAATGTATAACCTGAAACATACATACAATGCACGAAACATACAACAATAAAACCTCATTTCATAATCTTTTCGGTTTCGTGACATGCATATAGCTTTGTATATCATCTTGTATGTTTCCCTTTTTCAAACATACAAACTCAAAATACATCCGATGAACTTGACCAATTATTTATTTAAACTCTTAACTCTGTCGGGTCTGTCTTGTATGTAAAAATAAAGCGTTAGCCAAATGCATACAAGTATAATGATTTAATAAACCTGACTGCTCCCTTATGCAACTCATACAATGACACAACATACAAACGACTTTGTATATGTATCATACAAACCCTCCTATAGTACATTTTAGCAAAAACATACATATCTTGCAAAATACTAGGAAATTCAAAATGGTTCAAAAAGCAACCCTCACTCATTTTTGACAATGAATTCACCCATATTCAACTCTAGTACTTAATGCTATTTTTTCTTTATTTTCAACAAGGTTTGTACTTTTCACTCCCTTTTCCCTTTACCACCAAGTAGACCCACACATAAACAAAAGTAAAGTCACAACAGGGGTCCTCATTTTGCTAAGGAGTAAAATGGGGTGTGTTGTGAGCATCACAACAGGTACCTAAAATTTTTCCATAATTTTTAGGTTCCAATAGTGGCTCTTATTGGGGATGTATGCCCCTTGTGAGCATAACAAGATCCTAGATCTCTGGGGAGCAGACCATATGTTTCATTTATTCAAGATTGCATTTTCACAAAATTGTATGAGAATGGGGGATGGGGGTGATAATGATGGGGAATGGGAATGGTCCTATACTACTGTACATGGAATTTTTTTTTTTTACATATAGAGATTGATAGGACTGTCCATGTACTGGCAGATCCTAATCTCTTTTGGTTTCCCTAAACTACTGTGCATGGAATGAAATTGTTTTGAGAATTTTAAGGGTTGTCCATGCATTGGCAACACTTAATTCTCTTTGTGCATGATATTCTATGAAAAGAAAGGTTTCAAATATTTCCATGCACAGACAATTCCTGCTCTTCTCCGAACATGTTTTGCAAATAGTAAGAATCAACACCTCCTTTGCCAGTTATAATAAAAGGACCTAACCATAAAGTTTCAAAATTTCCATGCTTTCCTTTGTCCTGGCACCTAGCATTCCACATCAATACTAAATCATTTATTTCAAACTTCCTATCTTTGGCCTTTTTGTCAAAGAGGTATTTCACTTGTGATTGTAACTTAATATTCTACCTTTGGGCTAGTCTCCTTGTTTCATCAAGCTCTGCAAGATGTTCTAATCTTTCCTCCATTGGTTTGGGAATGTTTAAATCTTCCTGAAGAATAAATTTGTAAACTCGTAGGAGATTTTCTAATGGTATTCTCGCTGTTCCATATACTAGTTCAAAAGGAGATCTCCCAATTGCTCTTTTTACAGTAATCCTATCAGCCCATATAGCCATTCTTAACTTTGAATCCCATGCTTTCTTATTTCCTTCCAACATTCTTTTTATGATTTCAAGAAGGCTTTTGTTGCTAGATTCTGCCTGTCCATTTGCTTGTGGATGATATGGGGCAGCATAGGACACAATGATGCCATGTGTACTACAGAAATTTTTGAATTCATCAGACCTGAAACAAATTCCATTATCTGTAATTAACCTTACTGGGGTGCCAAATCTGAATATAATATTTTCCATCAAAAAATTAATCACCACCCTGCTTATTGCTTGTTTGGTTGGGATTACTTCCACCCGTTTTGTGAAGTAATCTATCACCACTAAAATCCATTTGTGTCCACCACTTGACTTCTCTGCAATTTCTCCTATGAAGTCAATACCCCATTGATAGAATGGAGCCTCCACTTGCATGGGTTTCAAGGGCAATGCTTCCTGATATTTCAACTTTCCTGAGAACTTTTGACATGCCTCACATTTCCTAGTGTAATAATATGAATCATTAAAAACTCTAGGCCAATAATATCCAGCCCTTAGGATCTTGTGGGTTGTAGTCTTTGCTAAAAAATGACCTCCATACATACCCTCATGTAACTCTTTCATGATATGTTTTGATTGATACTCATCTAGGCATAATAATAGGATACCATCCCTATTCTTCCACTAAAGATCTCCATCAATAAATACATATTTTGAGGCCTGCAATTTAAGTGTCCTTTTATTATCATCATACCCCTCAGGACATTTCATGTGCTTTAGATAATATATAATGTCGGTATACCACGGAGTGTGCTCAATGCTAGAACTTGTATTATCAACATCACTAGCACTACATATATGAGAAGCTTCAAGATTACTTTCAACCATCAACCTAGCAAGACCCTATCCTCTCACTAGTTTAGTGATCTAGATTTCAATATTGAACTCTTGAATTCTATTGATCCATCTACATCTTCTACCTGTGACTTTAGTTTGGACAATACAGCTTTTACTGCAGCATTAGGCACATATGCTATGATTTCAGCTCCCACCAAGTATGGCCTAAAAGCTTTAACTACCTTCACTAAGGCATATGCCTGTTTTTCAACAATGTCATATTTTAATTCTGCATTTTGAAGGGATTTGCTGAAAAATGAAATAGGCTGTTCATGTCCTTCATTATTTTTCTGCAATAATACTGCTACAACTGTATGATATGAGGCAAATGAAAACAATTGGAACGGTTTACTGAAATCAGTGGATATTAGGATAGGGGCTTCTTTGATTGCCCTCTTGATAGTGTCAAATGCTTCTATTGTTTCTGTTGTCCATTTTACTTCTGAGTTCTTTTTCAACATCCTTGATATGGGAGTAACAATTTCTGCAAAATTTGATATAAACCTCCTGACAAAGTTAATTTGGCCAAAAAATGACTGTATAGCTTTCACATTTTTAGGGATAGGGACTTGATCAATTGCTTTTACTCTCTTAGGATCTATTCTCACTCCATCTTTTGAGACTATGTGACCAATCAACTTCCCCTCTGCTACTGCAAAATGGCACTTCTTAGGATTCAATGAAATCTGGTATTCTAAGGCTTTAATAAATATTTGCTCTAAATGTGCACAATGATCCTCAACCTTTTTGGAATATGCTGTCAAGTCATCTTGATATACTATCATGATTTTATTAATCAATTCAGCAAAAGCCACATCCATTGCTCTTTGGAATGTTGCTCCAACATTACTGAGTCTGAATGGCATCCTTAAATATACATATGTTCCCCATGGATTGGTGAATGCAGTCTTAAATTGCTCTGATTCTTTGACTTTCACCTGATTGTAACCTGAGAAGCCATCCATCATTGACAACAGTTCACATCTGGTAACTTTTTGTAATATTGCTTCCATATTAGGGAGGGGATAGTTATCCTTAAGAGAAGACTTGTTTAAATTCTTGAAGTCCACACATAATCTAATATCACCGTTCTTTTTCCTGATAGGTACCAAATTAGAAACCCAAGAGGAATGCCTAATGGGTTTAATGATAGCTCCATCTCTTAATTTTGTAAGTTCCTCTAGCATCTTAGGAGCTAATGTAGGATTGATAGGCCTCTATTTTTGCCTGAATGGCTTAGCATCTAGTTTTAGTGGTATTTCATGTTGAAATAGATCCTCTCTATATGCTTTTAAATCATCATATGACCAGGCAAATACATGCCTATACTTCCTAAGTAAGTTGATGATTCTGTTCCTGATTTTGGGGTTAAGACTCTTTCCAATATATACATTCTTTGGGGCTGCCTGTGTCCCCAAATTAATCTCTTCAAGGTCATTTTGCACCACTGGTGTGTCTTTCATTTTAAATCTATCATGTCCATCAAATGCATTTTCCAATGTTATGAATCCCTTAGGTATTTTATTTGTTTTCAACTGAACTATCTCTTGACCAAAAAGGGTTTCCTTCCCATCATGTTTTTCTACAAATGCATTGAAATCAATCTCTTGATTTTCATAATAGTTAGCACAATGCAGGAAGTTGATTATATTAGCATCATTGTCAAATACTTGCCAATTATGTACATTATCTGGGATAGTGGGTCTGGTTTTGAACTCAACTTCTGTAATACCTCCCAATGTGACATCATCTCTTTTCAATGCGATATTCGTTAGAAAATCTGCCATAATGTTTTTTGACCTATGAATCCAGTTGATTGAAAAGACATCAAATAACTCAATATCATCCCATACTGCATTTCTGTACTATCTCAACCTCTTTTTTTTGACAGGTATTTCTCTCTTACTTGGGAAGTAACCAATTCAGAATCACCATATACAGCTAATTTTTTTTATCTTATGCTTGGTGGCTATGTTCAAACCAATGAGCAAAGCTTCGTACTCTGCTACATTGTTTGCGCATTCAAATGTTAATAGAAAAGAGTATTTGAAAGTTTTACCTCTTGGTGAAATAAATACTACTCCAGCCCCATTTCCCTTTTTGCTGCATGCACCATCAAAATACATCTTCTATACATCATTTTCTTCTTTCTTGGATTCAATATGTATTGGATCAGTATTCTGCAATTCTGGCTGACTTTTCTCAACCTTGAAGGCTCCCAAATCTGTATCACAAAAGAAATTTATTTGATGTTGATCCAAGTGTTCTATAATATTTTCATACTTTGGCTCCCTACACAGCTTGATTTCTTTACCTCCAACTGGTATTGTGGCATATGATAAGTCCAATTGGACATTCCCTCCTACCATTGCAGCCCATTGTCTTGATAGAAGCATTCCATAATATGGTAGGATGTCAACCACAGTAATATCAATGTTATAAGTTGCTTCAGGGTATGAGGCAAGTTTTATCTCCACATCCCTCATAATACCAACGACTGGGATGGATCTATTATCCATTGCATAACACCTACCAAATGTAGTATCAACCCACATTCCTAGTTCTTTCATAACTGCTATTGGCATGATGTTCATGGCAGCACCTGAATCAATCATGCAATTCCTCACTATCCTATTTTTGATCAATAATGTAGTACAGAAAGGGTCCACCTGTGAGGGATTCTTTGTCAATGTATCACCTAGGTATACCTCAGGAATTTGGAATGTTTCTTGATGAACATTGTTTGTTCTGTTTTCAGATCCTTTATGTTTTTGATTTGGTATATCTGAAATCAGTTTAACTACTGTATTCCTGTATTTGTCCATCTTCATCATTTCTAAAAGTGGAATTGATATTTTTACCTGAGATATTGCATGAGCAATGTCAAAAGAATAGGCCATAGTCTGATCATTCTTTTCTGTCTTTATATTTTCTTTTTCTTGATTTTGTGATTTTTCTTTTGTTTTACTCTTACCACCCTTTTCCGGTTCTTTGAATGATGACTTTGTATTATTCTTTTTGTAATTCTAACTTTTATGAATACACTCCCAAGTGTTCCTTGTTCAACTTTCACTGTCCTATTCCTTAAGTTATAAGCATTTTTAGCTTGAGCTATTGTAGCTATTGTAAGAGCTTCTCTTTCATTTTTAGTGGGCTTTCTCCATTGATTATATGGCTGATTGTTATAATAAGTAGGTTCCTCATAACCATCCTCCTGATATGAGAACACTTCTTGTTCTCCCATATTGATATGATGTCTCTGGTTTCCCACATCATATTCATATCCCTCTTCCTTTGTAGAAGAATAGTCTTCAGTCAACAAATATGGTGTATCTTGCATCATGTTTATAGTGTGATTGTCTTTGTTATAATTGTATAACATTTCTTCTTGTTGTACTATTTTAGCCACCTCACAATACTCAGGTGAATGTGGTAAATTGCATACCAGACACCAAGGTTTATCTTCTACCATATGTGCCATAATTCTTTTTAGAGGGTTAGGGGTATCCTTGCCATAATGTTGTTTTCTGCTGTTATTAATGGGTCTCCCATCTTTCCAATTTGTATTATACGACATATCATGCAACCTGGGCCTTTCATGCCTATGCTGACCTTCTTGTTTAGTCTGCTGAATGTTTGGGTTCTAAGGATTTCTAGGGTTATCCCTCTTGCTAACCATACTTGCAGCTTTCCTATTGTTCTCAATAGTTAATGCCACTTTCTGTGCTTCAGCTAGGGTCGTAGGGCACTGATTTCTAAGTTCATACCCTGTCTTGGGATCAAATGCTTTCATATAAATGCTCAATGCTACTGGATCAGACAATTTGGATCCGTGTGGTACTTTGTTGTGTAATTTGGAAAATTTTAGATTGAAGTCATACACTGATTCATTTTGGTATTTCTAGATACTTATCAATTCATGTAATGCAAATTCAGGGGCATACTGATTACCGTACTGCTCCTTAAGTTGATTATGGAAATCAATTATTGAACTGATTGAGGCATCAAGTAAGTTGTTGAACTAGTCTCTTGCATCTTCAGTCAGGGACATCATGAATAACCTCATTCTAATATCTTCCCAGTCCATACCAATATCTTGTACGAAAGCATTGAAGCTTTTGATGTGATCTTCAACTGATATTGCACTGTTCCCAGTAAACTTAGGAACTATATTTCTCCAATTACTATCCATAGGATATGGATATAACTGATACCCAGTCAAATCAAATTGGCTACATATGTTTGCGAGGTTTTAAGGTGGAAAATTCATGGGTGGTGGATTAGGATAGTAATTATATCCTCTTGGAGGCTGATAATAGGCATATTACTGTTGTGGGTTTATGTGGGGATTTATGTAAGGATTTTGTGGTCTATAATATTGTTGGCCAGGGGGTGGGTAAGGATTAGCCATACGTTGAGAGGTGTTGTGTATGGGAGGTGGTCTAGGAACTTTAGGAATGGCATTTTGATGACTTCTGGAGACTTGTGAATTTGAAGCACCACCTGTATTTTGGTGTAAATTTTGCTGTGGATTCCTTGAAGTGTTTCCCCTATGTGGAGGTACATATTTTGGGGGGGCTATTTTAGCTCTACTCTTTATCTATTGAACTCTTGTTGCAACAACCTCTTAGTTTCCTCTATCTTAATCATTTCAAGTTCCTCCTGGAGCCTAAGCATATCCTGTTGTGCTTGATTCATACCTCCTGAAGCTTTTGGGCTCTCATTTATTTCTTGAGTTGAGAATCCATGTTTTACCCCTTCTCCTTGATGTAATGACATCTTGAAATCATATTCAGCTTGTCTTTGATCGATTTCCCTCATGGCCCGTGCTTCACACTCAAGCTGTTCTTGAGGATCAGGTTTGTATTTTGCCAATATGTCATCAGTTACTCCATTGAGATTTTCATTTGAATCATGCAGAGGTGTGAACTTATTGTGAATCGCAAGAGCTTGCCCTGCATTATCCTCTTGAGCTTCCTGGTTATTATTTTGGTAAGAATAATTTGATATTCCATTTCTTTTGGAGATGTTTCTAATTGATGGAGATGATTGTAATTTCTTACCTTCCATCTTGGATCTCCTACCATCCATTTGGTATCAATTTTCTGTTATAATAGTCACTAGACTTGCCACCTATTTTGTAAATAGGAAATAGTTTGAAATTTATCTTTCTGGATTCTTCTTGCCAGCAGAGTTACCAAATTTAAAGTTTCTGAAATGACTCTATAAAAGGAATGGTTTGTTACTAAGGTCCTTTATTTAGTCCCCAGTAGAGTCACCAATTTGTTAGGTCTCAAAAATGCAGGTTGTTAATCCTAAGAGAATGCTAGGCTCTATGCTTAGATTCACAACATTTTTGAACTAACGCAACAGAATCAACCTTTAGGGTTTGATGACTCCTTGCACATTATGTCCTGCTACACCTAGGCAGGTGAACCTTGGGAATTAAACCAGACTAAATGTAAATGTATTGACTAATTAAATGGATCTACCTACAGTGGCAAATGGTGTAGGATAGATGAAAGCTTGCTAATGAATTCTATATCTAATGAATGGTTGGTAGAAATTGTATAAGCAATATCAAGGTAAATTCTATGATTGTGCTTAACTAATAAAAGGGTTTTAAATGATGAATTGAAATGAGACCAGTGCCTTGTTAGGTAAACAGAGTCAAATGGAAGACTAAGACTAGTGGCTTATAGTTGGTAGTAACTCTAACTATTTGGCACAATACTTTAGTTTATAACTTGTATAAATGTGCAAAGAAATGATTGACAAACTCTTCTTAATAATCCAACCAATATAATCAGATATCTTGTAATTCACTAGAAGGTAATTTAATCTTTTCTTGAAGGAACCAATTGAATGAATTATGCAAGAATAACATATAATATTAACTTGGAGACAGAATGGCAATCCTAATTATATGGTTCTTCTTAGTAATCCAATCTAACACTTCTAGGTTACTGTGATTGATCAGAAGGATTTTAATCCCTCTAATGGAAACCAATTTATTCAATCACACAGATACAACAAATGTGCATTGACAAATTAACTATATACTTGATATATTAATTTGAATAACAAGGAAATACTGAAATGGAGACAACCATACAATGGAGTAACTTTAACAAACAATTGATGCCAGAATAAAACCACAGAGTTAGAGAACTTCAATTTACTTCTTTAATAAGATACTTGCAACATGGTCTTTTAGAAACATTGTAAACTTTATGTATTATATTCTACTACTGGTGATTCTGTGGATTGTCTTTTTCTTTTCTGCCTTGGTTCCCTTATATATGTGTGAAGGAGACAAAGCTCAGGCCTTAAACAATGTGTCCATTCATAATTACACCCTTTCAGGTAACTAATGCATAATAATTAAGAAACAAGCGGTAGACAAAGGCAAATGCAATGCTCATGTTTTGGGCTCTGTTAATCTTTGTAGAGGGGCCTGTGACTGCTGGCCTGGCAAGATCTTTCCTCCAATATTGCAGTAACTAATAAAATGTGCTTTGCCTATTATCATTGTTGAAAGCAATACATCGATCTATATATTGCAAAATATCAAGAAAATTTCATTCTTGCTTTCCCTGACCCTCTTCATATTGCTCTGGCAAAGAACAAATTCATCTCAGAGATACGATAAATATATATGTATCAAAAATTCCTTTGTATCAACTTTTGTATAGACATTCAGGACATACATACAAATGCGGACTCCATCGGGTCTATAAAACAAACTAGAATTAATTACATATCCGGTTATGTATCTCTTGCCTTGTATATTGAATTCATGCCTCTTAATATACAACCCTAGATCTCACATAAAGTTCTCAGAATTTAAACTTTCTTTTCACATCTGGTTTGTATCTCTTATTTGCATCCTTTTAACTTGTATACCGGCTTGTATATCGAAGATATACATTGTTATTTATACAAGCCCGATATGCAAACGGTGGAGCCCACATCACTTTTCTGATTGTATCTTCTGAAATGCAACAATACTTGTATCCAATTTTTAGATACAAAGCCGAATACATACAAACTCCTTTGTATCACCTCTTCGGACTTATCATTTTTATAAACCACAGTTTACTTACTTTTCAGCTCCGTGATGTATATAAAGTGTAATGCATCTTCCGATATACTTTAAGTCATGATGCATTATTTTAACCAAATTTCAACCTTTCTTGAGTTTCACATTGTATGTATATTGAAATGTATAACCTGAAACATACATACAATGCACGAAACATACAACAATAAAACCTCATTTCATAATCTTTTCTGTTCTGTGACATGCATATAGCTTTGTGTATCATCTTGTATGTTTCCCTTTGCCAAACATACAAACTCAAAATACATCCGACAGACTTGACCAATTATTTATTTAAACTCTTAACTTTGTCGGGTCCGTCTTGTATGTAAAAATAAAGCTTTAGCCAAATGCATACAAGTATAATGATTTAATAAACTCGACTGCTCCCTTATGCAACTCATACAATGACAACATACAAATGACATTGTATATGTATCATACAAACCCTCCTATAGTATATTTTACCAAAAACATACATATCTTGCAAAATACTAAGAAATTCAAAATGGTTCAGAAAGCAACCCTCACTCATTTTTGACAATGAATTCACCCATATTCAGCTCTAGTACTTAATGCTATTTTTTCTTTATTTTCAACAAGGTTTGTACTTTTCACTCCCTTTTCCTTTACCACCAAGCAAACCCACACATAAACAAAAGCAAAGCCACAACAAGTGATGCAGAGCCAAACACCCTGACCTACATTCCCCTTTGTCTATCCACATTTTACTTGCCTATTGGCAAGATTATGCACTATCAGCTGACCAAAATGACTTTCCTCAGATCGCATTCCTCACTCTGACGTATGTCCTTTGCATCATTTGCATATCTAATGAACTTCACACATACAACACTTGACCTGCTATGCCGGTTCCTTTTACCGTCACTACCAGTTGACACTTGTATCAAAGACAATGTATGTTTCAACATACAATTGCAATATGCAGTCGTAACATACAATCACAAGATGCATTCAGAACATGCATTCGAAAGGTTTGACCGTTGACCTTCCTTGTATACAACCTGATGTACTTTTGCCTTGTACATTCGTAACATATATTTGCAACATGCATTCAAACTTGATATGCTTTGTGACATACACACTCAATAGACCCTTGCGATATACACACATAATGTATATCCAACATGCATTTGTGATATACACACAAAATGCATCTTCAGTGGAACAACTCGAATCTTCACTGTTTTGACCCTCCGCAAACCCTGCGATTACCTAGATCTATTCCTCCACCAATCTAACACAGATCTTCACCCTGCCATTCTAGCACGTGATGGTGCTAGGATCTATCTGTACCCTGCACGTGATCCTGCAAGCATGAAATCAAACAAAACAGAAAACAAAATGAAAACACTGTACAACCATTCCATCAATTTCAAAGAAATCTAACCGGTGGAATGGGCTAGGAAATCCATCTGGCCACAAAACAACAAATTGATTGCACAAAGAAAACTAAAGGAATCGAAAGATAGAAAGTGGCACATTACAGAATTTTATTATGCCTTTCAGAATGTGTATACAAATGCACTATTTCTCAAATACAAATCACACTATTCTGATCTCTCTTACAACTGATTACAATGGATGATCTCTGGGGTATTTATCTACTTACCCTCAGTAGTACTGAATTGACTCCAAGCGGCTTGGAGATCTAACAACCTCCAACTGCCTAACAACTTCCTAACTGTCTAACAACCCTTGTGATTACAGATCAACAAGTGTCCTTGGGACTTACAACATGAACCTAGATACAAACTACAATGACATGCATTGGTCAAATAGACCTTATTACATTGAATGGTCTTATAGGATCTTATTGGAAACATAAAAAATGAACATTAAACTGTTGAATGCCTCATGGAGGCCACTGTGGATTAGGTGCTCCTGCACCATACTCCCCACTGAGAAAAGAACTCATGCCCCATGAGTTAATTCTTTGTCTTGATCCACCTGTATCCTTTGCTGCTTCATGCCTTCCCCATGATCTCTAGGCTACAACATGTTTCCATGGAATCAAAGACTCGTGCCTAGCAATGTAGGCTTGAACACCTACACTGTAAACCTTAGTTAATGCTCCTTGTACTGCTGTTATGGCAGTACATGTTTGCCTTTCAACTCTTGTTGGCTCTAGGGGATAAACAATTGTCTCTACTATGATAGCATCCTTTTCTTTCCAATCAACCTGTGGCTACTTACAGATTTGCTCTTGGACCTTCTACTAATCCATCTGATCTCCATCAGTCAGAACTGAAATCTTCTTCAAACTGTGATCTCCACTCCTTGAGATATCCTCTACTTTCTTTGTCTCTACTGTAGGCATCTTCACAAACTCTTTCTTACCTATCAAAATGATCTTAGCTGTCTTCTATGCTTCAGCATCCTCCTGCAATGGTGTCATCACAAAAATCCTCCCATCCTTCTTGATGGTGTAGGTGTTTGCATATCCATCATACAATGCTCTCTTATCAAATTGCCATGGCCTACCTAAAAGTAGGTGACAACATTCCATGGGCAATATGTCACACAAAACCCTATCTTGATATTTTCCAATCTGAAAATCAACATATGCTTGTTCATATACCAAAAGTGATTGACTATCACTGACCCAAGATGCTTTGTAAGGATTTTTATGAGGAATCCTTTCTAATTTTAGTTTATCCACCATTTCCTGAGATACCATATTATCTGTAGAACCAGAATCAATTACTACATTGCATATTTTACCTTTGGTTTTGCATTTGGTCCTGAAAAGTGCTCTCCTTTGTAGCATGTCCTTGGATGTCTTCAAGAGTGTTCTCCTTAGCATCAATGCTTCTCTATCTTGACATGGTGCTGCACTCCCCATTGGAGAGTTAACACTTGCATCTACCTCCTCTTCTTGCACATATTGAACTCTCTTTTCATTCTTTCTATCACCTCTTGATGATGAACCTTGCCTTTCTGGACATCTGAATGCTGTGTGGCCAATTTCATTACAATGATAACATCTCCCAGTGAAAACATTAGAACATCTACCACCTCCAAATCTACCTCTTGTGCCTCTCCATCCACCCTTGAAATTAGACTACTCTTGTCCTTTACCATTCTCTTCTTGGTTAGACTCAACACTAGGTCTCTGGGTAGGACTTTTTCCTCCAAAACTGCCTCTAAAATTTTTGTCACCTCTTCCTCTATTTTGCTGCTCACCTTTCCTCTTTAGCTTCTCTTTAGCTCTTAATGCTAATTGGAAACACTTGTTCACTATTTTTGGTGCTAAGATGCTGATCTCATCTTGGATGTTCATCCTTAGGCCATTCAAGTACCTGGCCTCCTTCTTTGACTGTTCTTCTTGTTTCTTTGATTTGAGACTGAGTTTATGAAACTCTTGTGTGTATGCATTCACATCAAGATCTCTTTGTCTAAGATTCTGCAACTTCTTATACATCTGCACGTTATAATCCAGAGGTAAGAATTGTGCCTTGATTTTGGTCTTCATCCTTTCCCAGGAGGTTATCATATTCTTCCCCTCCTTGACTCTCTCTCCTTGTTCATAATTCCACCATGCAAGAGTAGATCCCTTCAATCTTGCTTTTACCAACTTAACCCTCTTATCATCAGGGATTTCTTTATAGTCAAAATGATTGTTCAATGCCTCAATCCAATCAATCACCTCTTCAACATCCATACTTTCACTATACATAGGTAACCCATCTATGGTGTCCCTATTGACTGACTTTAATGCATTTAAAAATGCCCTCTAGTCTGCTGGTATCTCCTCTATCTTTTTACCACTTTTAGCAATTTTCGTATCACCTTCATCACTGTCACTTTTAGCTTCCCTCTCTTTGCCTTTGGACTGCTTGAACTCTCCCAACTTGGATTCAAGCATCTCCTCGATTGACTTCTTACCGCATCTTGCGACATACTTTTGGGAGGCATCCTCTCTGCCTCTATATCACTTTCTTTGTCTGACATAAACATACATAGACAGCACCCAAATGCCAATACTCCTACAAACCCTCAATTTGACCTACCGCCCAAATCTTTTGCTGAGCTTTGATACCACTATGATGTAGAGCCAAACACCCTGACCTGCATTCCCCTTTGTATATCCATATTTTACTTGCCTATCGGCAAGATTATACACTATCGGCCAACCAAAATGACTTTCCTCTGATCACATTCCTCACTCCGACGTATGTCCTTTACATCATTTGCATATCCGATGAACTTCACACATACAACACTTGACCTGCTATGCCGGTTCCTTTTACCGTCTCTACCGGTCGACACTTGTATCAAAGACAATGTATGTTTCAACATACAATTGCAATATGTAATCATAACATACAATCACAAGATGCATTTAGAACATGCATTCGAAAGGTTTGACTGTTGACCTTCCTTGTATACAACTCGATGTACTTTTGCCTTGTACATTTGTAACATGCATTTGCAACATGCATTCAAACCCAATATGCTTTGTGACATACACACTCAATAGACCCTTGTGATACACACACAGAATGTATATCTGAGATGCATTTGCGATATACACACAAAATGCATCTTCAGTGAAACAACTCGAATCTTCACTGTTTTGAACCTTTGCAAACCCTGCGATTACCCAGATCTATTCCTCTGCCAATCTAACATAGATCTTCACCCTGCCAACCTAGCACATGATGGCGCTAGGATCTATCTGTACCCTGCATGCGATCTTGCAAGCATGAAATCGAACAAAATAGAAAACAAAATGAAAATACTGTACAACCATTCCACCAATTTCGAAGAAATCTAACCGGTGGAATGGGCTAAGAAATCCATCCAGCCACAAAACAACAAATCGATTGCACAGAGAAAACTAAAGGAATCAAAAGATAGAAAGATGCACAATACAGAATTTTATTATGCCTTTCAGAATGTGTATATAGATGCGCTGTTTCTCAAATACAAATCACACTGTTCTGATCTCTCTTACAACTGATTACAATCAATGATCTCTAGGGTATTTATCTACTTACCCTCAGTAGTACTGAATTGACTCCAAGCGGTTGGGAGATCTAACAACCTCCAACTACCTAACAACTTCCTAACTATCTAACAACCCTTGTGATTATAGATCGACAAGTGTCCTTGGGACTTACAACATGAACCTAGATACAAACTACAATGACATGCATTGGTCAAACAGACCTTATTACATTGAATGGTCTTATAGGACCTTATTGGAAACATAAAAAATGAACATTAAACTATTGAATGCCTCATGGGGGTCACTGTGGATTAGGTGCTCCTACACCAGCAGGGCTCCTCATTTTGCTAAGGAGTAAAATGGGGCGTGTTGTGAGCATCACAACAAGTACCTAAAATTTTGCCATAATTTTTAGGTTCCAACATGTAGGATGCACCCCATTGAGGGGTTTGTGCCCTTTTTATGGGGGTCACACCCCCCTTGGGGGCCATGCCCCCCTTCCATGGCCGCAACCATTGTTGTGGCTGTTAGGGGTTCATCCCCCGCTATTTTTTATATTTACTTTTTATTTTATAATATTTAATAATATATAATGGTGTATATATTATATTATACACATATAATTAATATATTATATGCATTTTAATAATAAAAAATATATTAACAATTATATATAAAATATAATATATTATATGTTTTTGATTAGTTCAGCTGGAAATGAGGGTCCAGATCCCTTTAACAAAATAGCCCCCAGGGTATTACGCCTTTAACATGCCAGAAACAATAGATTGACAACACAGAAACAACAGACCAAAACAACTAATTAAAAACTAACAAGATGATGGAAACAACAGAAAATAGAAGAAACAAGAAACTATGGGCTATCAGTTGCCCCAAACTTGGCCAGGAACTCCACCATCTCCTTATAGTCACCCAAGCTGTCGATGCTGACTTGTTTGACCTTGTCATCAAGATCCTTCACCGCAACGAAGATGGAAGCAACTTGGTGCAAAGCTTTGGCCGCAAATTCTGCCATAACCTTCCATTTCTTTTGCATAGAATCCATTTTTTTCTAGAGGTTCTGGATATCTCCCACATGTTTGACACACATAGCACAATTCTCCTTACTAACTTGATCAATGGCCTCCCCCCTAGTGTCCTTACCAACAACAGCCTTAGCAAAGTCCTCCTGGCCTTTAGAGCTGCTTTCATTCATCGAGGCAAAGTGACTAGTGCCCTCAACCTCATGCACAGATTTCGTAGGGGTTTCCTCCCTGTCTTCTTCTACCGTCTCTTCCACAAACTCAGACTCCATAATATATTATATGTTATATTCTATAAAATTTTATTATATATATATGTATGTATATGTATATATATATGTATATGTATATATACATATGTATATATATATGTATATGTATATATACATATGTATATATATATGTATATGTATATATATATATGTATATGTATATATACATATGTATATATATGTATATGTATATATATATGTATATGTATATATACATATATATATACAAACACACACACAGATAGATATATATATATATATGTATATATATGTATGCATGTGTGTATGCATGTATGTATACATATATATGGTTAGATATATGGAAAAATAAATAAACAAATGAAAAATAATACTAAATGATATATATATGATTTGTGTATAGATTTATAACTATTTAAAAAAATAAAAATAAAATAAAATTAATAAGATATATTCATTCTCACTCATATACACATTGAGGCCACAACCTATTGAGGGGTTCACGCCCCATTATGTGGGTTGCAACCCCCAGGGGGCCTGGCCCCCCTTCCATGGCTACAACCATTACTGTAGTTGTTGGGGATTCTTCACCATCTAATTTATTATTATTATTAAGGTTTGCAAAAGGGATATGAGATTTTGAATATGGGATAGTTTTTGAAGATGAACTAGAGTATCATCTAATTTTTGATTGCAATGCTTTGTCAATTGATATTAAGAATGAAATTATTATCATTCACAACTTTATTCAAGACCATTACAAGTTGATGTTTCTTGAGATAGAATCTCTTGTACACCACCTGATTGATTATGCTTGAGTTGTAAAGAAATTTGAAATGAGATTGACCCGAGTTTGGTTGGTCTGGTTGATCTTGAGGATCTTTTACCTTCTACTCTTATTATGGTTATTTTTGTCACGACATCTACTACTAGTGCAAAGCCTCAATTAAAGGATAAACTACAGAAAACATTGGATGCTTACAAGTTATAAAACACCTAACACTTCAAACAAGCAACAACACACAATCTAAGAAAGAACATAATCCACAATCAATTCTAGTTATAATAGTTGGATCACCCCACCCATTAGAGCTGAGACTGAGAACATTGTCTCACTAATGATCAATGCATATAGGTTATATATAGTAGCCGCATTCAAAAAACATCAATCGCTCTGTCCTATTGGAGTCCTATTTTATATGATATGCATTCAAATTTTTGATGCAGGAGCATCCTTGGTTCAAGAGTAATCTTGCATCAACCAAAAACATTTGCATTTCAGTTCTTTCATTTTCCAGTTCAGTTTAGGCAGTTCAGTCAGTAGCAATTTTTAGCTTGTGGTCTAGTTTTAGCATTTCACATCTTGCGGATCTAGACTTAGCATCTACATTCATTCATCTACATCATATCAAGAATTTAGAGCATTTGGATTAGTTACCAGAAAGATATCGCTATCAGAAGATCAACTATTTTCTTAGAGTAGAGCATCCTAACAGTTCCTGTTAATCAGATGAAGGAGAAGGCTTGCGGATCATTCCTTGACTTGTGAATCTCAATGACACATCATTCAATGTCCTTTAGTTTGTAGCCAACCTTCCCCAAGGGTTCGCACATTGTTCCATTCATTTGAGGAAGTGTTCTATGCATTTAGGTCTGACCTATCTGTGAACACGTTACAACTCTTCATTGGAGTTTGTGACCTTCCTTGGCCGACGCGGAGGAATCTATTGGTTTGGAGATGATATATAAAGATGTAATAGATCCTTAGGAAAGCAGTTCAATAGTTGGAAATTGATTCATAGTTCTTAGTTTAGATTTGTGCAAAGGAGCTTCAAAGATTTATCTTGCACATGTATGTAATCAGGCCTGTGAGCCCAGATTGTAAGCCCGCATGTTGCCGGTCAGATTGTATTTAAATTCTATGATATATTGAATGACTGAATTTGCATTTTGTTCTATTTCCTTGAGTTGTTTCTGTTGTGTTTACTCTTGCTGCACGGTCCGGATAGTTCATTTTGTGAACCCTCCTACCATGACTGCATTAAGTGGTATCAGAGTGAAAGTTTGAATCTTGGAGAGCGAAAGTTTGATTCTTTGGAGTGAATTGGTGAAGAGGATTCCATAAGATCTTGTTGTAAGCAGATCTTTGATCTGAGGTAGGTTACTTGTGTGTAACCAATTGCCGATTGAGAGGTAGTTGTCGCTTGTAGCCTAATTGCTAAATTTGAGGCAGTTTGCACTTGGTCCTAGGAAGATGTTGCTATGAAGAGTTCCTCCTATTGGTAGAATGACTAATAGAATGGATGAGATGATGAAATTGATGAGAACAATGCAAATTTGTTTGGATGCTGTTGAAGAAGATAGGTGAAGAGGATTGACACCGAGACCTAATGTTGAAAGTGATGATGAAGATGAATTTCAATCTGTTGAACAAACTGGTGAAACCTTAGAAGGTCATGAAGAAGAAGAATTAGATCAGGTAAAGATGTTGTGAGCTATTTCAAAGATTGGAAAGAGACCTAGAGTTGATGTCCCGAATTATACTGGTAATTTAAACCCGGAAGAATTGATTGACTGAATAAATGACATGGAAGAATACTTTGAATATGAGGAAATTGAAGATCCGGAGAAGGTGAAATTTGCAAAGAGAAAGTTGAAAGGACATGCTACTATATGGTGGAAAGAAGTTCAGTTGGAAAGAAAAAGAAGAGGAAAAGAAAAGATTACAAAGTGGGACTGGATGATGACAAAGTTGAAGAATTAGTTCATACCTACTGACTATGAGTTGGAATTGTTGAAAAGATTGCAAAACCTGAGACAAAAGGAGAAATCTGTGAAGGAGTACACTAAAGAATTTCATGAGATGATCATAAGGAAAGGACATAGTGAAGAAAGCAAAGAGAAAGTGGCTAGATACATCAATGGACTGAGATTGAATATTCAAGAAGAATTAAGTTTGGTAAGGATGACATCTTTGGAAGAAGCATATCAATTTGCCTTGAAAGTTGAAGAGAAGATGAATACGTGACATGATCAGAGACAGAGAGGTAGAGGAGGTAAATTTCAAAGAGGTAGGACATTTTCCAGAGGAGATAGATCATTTTCAGAGCAGGACAAGTTTGACAACCCATTTAAGAAGGATGACAGAGATAACAATGCTTACCAGAGAGATGACATAAATTTTTACTAGAGAGGAAACCCTAGTGCATACCAGAATGAAGGATATAGAAGAGAAGGAAGAGGATTTGATAAGAGGACATTCAGAGGTACTTGTTTCAAGTGTGGAGGTGAAGGACATAGAGCATTTGAGTGTAATCAGGGTAGTACAAATAAGAGGATAGAGAATAGTGGAAGAGCAGCCTATGTTGAAGAAGAACCTGTTGAATTAGATGACCCCTGTTCTATTGGTAAACCTGAGAAAGGAGAATCACTTGTGATGAGGAGAGCACTATTTCAAGCAGAGACAAATGAAGAACCACCACAGAGGAAAAGTCTGTTCAGAACTAGATGCAAATCTAGAGGTAAGTGTTGTAAAGTTGTAATTGATAGTGGTAGTTCAGATAACCTAGTTTTGGAGGAGATGGTGACTAAGTTGAAGTTAGAAAGATTGAAACACCCTAAGCCCTATTAGATAGCATGGATTCAGGATGATCATAAGGTACTAGTGAGTGAACAATGTTTGGTGAAATTTCATATTGGATCTTATCATGATGAAGTCTTGTGTGATATTATGCCTATGGATGTTTGTCATATCTTGTTGGGTAGACCTTGGAAGTATGATAGAAAAGCTATAAATGATTGGAAAAGGAATACTTACACTATAACAACAAATGGGAAAAGAATTACTTTGATTCCTTTAGAAGATGATCCTAAAGATGTGGTATGTGGGAATGCTAGAATCTGTTTGGTAGATGGAAGGAAATTTTTGGATGGTTTGAAATAGGAGAGTATGTGCTATGCCTTGATTCCTAAAAAGCCTAAAGCATTGAAGAAGGAGATTGAATCAGAGGAAATAAGAGAATTGCTGACAAAGTATGAAGACATCATATTAGATAATGTATCAGATGGATTTCCACCTATAAGGAGTATCAGTCATCACATGGATCTTATACCGGGAGCAAGTTTGCCTAACAAAGCAATACACTGGATGACAGCAACAGAGAATGAAGAATTGAATAGACAGATACAAGAGTTGTTGAGAAAAGGATTGATCAGAGAAAGTTTGAGTCCTTGTGTAGTACCTGCAGTGCTAGCACCTAAGAAGGATGGAGAATGTGTACTAACTCTAGAGCAATAAACAAGATCACTGTTAAGTATAGATTCCCTTTACCTAGAATGGATGATATTATGGATTGTTTGAGTGGAGCGAGATATTTCACAAAGATAGATTTGAAGAGTGGATACCATTAGATCAGAATCAGAGGAGATGAATGGAAGACTACTTTTAAGACAAATGAAGGATTGTATGAGTGGTTAGTGATTCCTTTTGGACTGACAAATGCACCGAGTACTTTCATGAGGTTGATGAATGAAGCTCTAAAGAAATTCTTAGGTAAGTTTGTTATTGTGTACCTGGATGATATTATGATTTTTAGTAAGACAAAAGAAGAACATTTGTGGCATATGAGACAAGTTTTACAGAGACTGAGAGAGGATAAATTGCTGATAAACATCAAGAAGTGTAGTTTAATGAAGGAAGAGTTGGTATATTTAAGATTTGTGATTTTTGCAGAAGGATTGAAGATGGACCAGGAGAAAGTGAGAGCAATTATTGAATGGCCTACACCGGAAAGCATTGGAGAAGTTAGACCATTTCATGGATTGGCTAGTTTCTATCAGAAGTTCATCAGAAATTTTAGTTCAATTTGTAACCCTATGACAGAGACAATGAGAGGTGACAGAAAAGATTTCAAGTGGACATCTGGAGTAGACAAAAGTTTTGAGTTGTTGAAGCAGAAAGCGATAGAGCAACCTGTTTTGGCGTTACCAGATTTCAATAAGGTATTTCAAGTTGATTGTGATGCAAGTGGAAATGCAATAGGAGCAGTGTTAAGTCAAGAAGGTAGACTTGTAGCTTATTTCAGTGAGAAGTTGAATGATGCAAGGAAAAGATATTCAGTTTATGATCAAGAGTTCTATGCCATAATTTAAGCCTTGAAGAAGGAGTTTGTGTTGTATACAGATCATCAAGCTTTTCAATATTTGAATAGTCAAGGTAAGTTGAATCAGAGACATATGAGATGGGTAGAGTTCATGCAGAGTTATACTTTTTTGTTGAAGCATAGGAGTGGTAAATCAAACAAAGTTGCTGATGTCTTGAGTAGAAGAAGAAACTTGTTGACAGAGATGAGAGTTGAAGTGTTGGGTTTTAATGAATTGAAGAATATGTATGAGGGAGACACTAATTTTGCAGAACCTTGGAGAGCATGTAAGAAACCTGTTGTGACAGATAGGAGTAAGTGGCTGGACTACTTCATTCAAGAAGATATGTTATTCAAAGGAAGTTAGTTGTGCATACCTAGAAGTTCAATGAGAGATAATTTGATCAAGGAGAAGCATAGTGGTGGATTGGCAGGACACTTTGGCATTGACAAGACAATGGATTTAGTAAGTGAAAATTACTTTTGGCCTCAGATAAATAAGGATGTTTGGAGATTTGTACAGAGTTGTAGAGTTTGTCAAGTTGCAAAAGGGAGTAGTTAGGACACTGAATTGTATAAACCTTTGATAGTACCGAAGAGACCATGGGAAGACATAAGCATGGATTTTGTAATGGGATTGCCTAAGACACCGAGAGGACATGATTCAATATTTGTAGTTGTTGATAGATTTTCAAAGATGGATCATTTCATACCTTGTCAAAAGACAACTGATGCAGTGCATGTAGCTGACCTATTTTTCAAAGAGATTGTGAGAATGTATGGATTACCTAAGAGTATAGTTTTAGATAGAGATACAAAGTTTGTTGGATACTTTTGGAAGACACTTTGGAAGAAGATGAAGACAGATTTGAAATTCAGTTCAACTTTTCATCCATAGACAGATGGATAGACAGAGGTAGTGAATAGGAGTTTGGGAAACTTGTTGAGATGTTTGGTTGGAGACAAAGCCAGAAGTTGGGATTTGATTCTTTCACAAGCAGAGTTTACATACAATAATTTAGTAAATAGGAGTACCAGAAGAACACCTTTTGAGATTGTGACCGGAGTGAATCCTAGAGGAGCTTCAAAATTGAGAGACATCTGTATAGAAGAAAAGAGGAGTACAGAAGCATAAGAATTTGTAGATCACATGAAGACAGTGCATAATTAGGTGAAGAAGCATTTGGAGGATATGAACAGTAAGTACAAAGAGAAGGCTGACAAGAAGAGAAGACATAAGAAATTTGAAGTTGGAGATGAAGTGATGGTGTACTTGAGAAAAGAAAGATTTCCATTTGGGACATATAACAAGTTGAAGATGAAGTTTGGACCTTGTAGGATACTCAGGAAATTTGATTCAGGAAATGCATATGAAGTGGAATTATTGGAGACATTGGGTAGTTCACCTATTTTCAACATTGCAGACCTTTATCAGTATCATGAAGCAGAGTTCAGTGAAAGCATGGAAGAAGACTTGAAGAAGCAGTTACCACAACAAGCACCAGAATAGATTGCAAACATTTTGGATAGTAGAGTTGGATGCAACACTAGAGGAAGACAATACAAAGAATATCTTGTGAAGTAGAAATGTAGACCGGAAGATGATTCATCATGGATTTCTCAGGCTGAGGTGGACCGTCTTGGTTCTCCCCTAGCCCCAGCAAAGTGAGGGACTCACTTTTTCAATAACCCTAGATGTCTGATGTAGGAGCATCCTTGGTTCAAGAGTAATCTTGCATCAACCAAAAACATTTGCATTTTAGTTTGTTTGCATTTTAGTTCTTTCATTTTCCAATTCAGCTCAGACAGTTCAGTCAGTAGCAGTTTTTAGCTTGTGGTCCAGTTTTGGCATTTCACATCTTGTGGATCTGGACTTAGCATCTACATTCATTCATCTACATCATATCAAGAATTCAGAGCATTTGGATCAATTACTGGAAAGATATCGCTATCAGAAGATCAACTATTTTCTCAGAGCAGAGCATCCTAACAGTTCCTGTTAATCAGATGAAGGAGAAGGCTTGCAGATCATTCCTTGACTTGCAGATCTCAATGACACATCATTCAATGTCCTTTGGTTCATGGCCAACCTTCCCCAAGGGTCCACACATTGTTCCATTCATTTGAGGAAGTGTTCTATGCATTTAGGTCCAACCTATCTGTGAACACGTTACAACTCTTCATTGGAGTTTGTGACCTTCCTTGGCTGACGTGGAGGAATCTATTGGTTTGGAGATGATATATAAAGATGTAATAGATCCTTAGGAAAGTAGTTCAATAGTTGGAAATTGATTCATAGTTCTTAGTTTAGATTTGTGCGAAGGAGCTTCAAAGCTTTATCTTGAGCATGTATGTAATCAGGCCGGTGAGCCCAGATTGTAAGCCCACATGTTGCCGGTCAGATTGTATTTGAATTCTATGATATATTGAATGACTGAATCTAATTTTGTTCCATTTCCTTGAGTTGTTTCCATTGTGTTTACTCTTGCTGCATTGTCTAGATAGTTCATTCTATGAACCCTCCTACCGTGACTGCATTAATTTTTAAAAATGATAAATCTACAATACGCTTATGATGCAACTCTTGCTCAAATAAAAAATTGACAGACACAAACATTGATGCAAATCTTCTCATAGATTTTTCATATCGAATGAGAGTTTTTTGGAAATTTTGGATTTACACCTAACTAGGCTAGGTTGAGCTATAACATTCATTAATTTTTGTAAGGTTGAGCTACATGGTTATGGAAGAAGGTGCGTTCATAGACTCACTAGTCATAGATCAGATGACTTGGGAGCCCCACTATTAAATGTTTTATAGTCAAAATGAACAGATCATAACAAATGTACTATTTATAATATTTTGTGAAACATGCATTATTAAAGTGTAAAAGTAGAATCTCTAATACAAAATAATGTTTGCATTCATTACAAGAGTGCAATAAAATAGGACAAAGTTATTTTAATAAGACCATAGCTTACATAGGAATCTATAAAGTCACAAAGTATTATTTTCTTGTAATGACCAATTAAATGCAATGAGTATTTCTTTGTTTTTGTTTCACTAGAATTTAAATTTGTGCAATGAATACTAAGCTCTCAAATGTCAACCTTTTTCATAATCTTGGTGTCATTTAAATGACATTTTTTTAGAGGGGTGAGAATTTTTAGCAAACATGTAAGGTGAAGATTCATTGAAATGTTGACATAAATAAAAGTTGTTTCATACACACAATAGCTTACATAAAACAATAAGATTGTTCATACCTATTATCCAATGGAATGATAGATAAAGTGATTCTTACTTTTTGAGACAAATTTGAGAAAAAAACATACATGAGAAAATGTAGTCAAAATATTTTAATTTTGCTATCTCATTGGTTCATTTGTTAGCAAGTAATAAAACCGAATGGATGCATTAGTATACCTAGCTCCAGTAGCAACTAATAATACATCATATCTATTTTTGATATATATTATTTTTTTGCTTCGTAAGAGAGATTGTATTATAATGATAATTCAAAAAGCTTTACATTTTTGTCTTTTGCCTAAAAGGCAAAGATAAACCCAAACTTATAACTGGCAAGCTTCTTTGATCATCCTATTTCACTGTTCTTGGAATATCTATAAGCTATGCTACTATCATAAAAAATGCCACGCAGGGCCGAGACAACTTTTCTGGAAAATACTAATATGGATTTTGACTTGAAAATTGAAAGCCCTAACACTATGATACTTATTCTTGCTTCCTAGACCAGAACAAAAAATGAACATCACATATTCCTACTGTTAACGTGTAGGATTGCACATGTTATGCAAAGCTGTGAAGCTCAGCAATCCTGCGTAACGTGGGATCAAACTTAGGCTGTGGGTGACCTATGTTGAGCTTGAACCTCTAGATTATGGGCTGGTTTCCTTGTAATTTTTCAATGGGTTAATGTATTGGCAAGAAAAGGGGTGAAAGGAACTGAAGAAGAATTGCTTTTGGATTCTACTGCATGTATTCTTTTGTATCGACGTTTCAGGTCACACTCATTGAGTGTGACCTGAAATGTCGATACAAAAGAATACACGCAGTCAAATCCAAAAGCAATTCTTCTTCAATCTATGGACTGTGGAAAGCTCATGCCTACTATTGAAAGGAACTACTAAAAGTACTAAACTAAAACTTTAAAAGTGTGGTGATACACCTAATTTGATGGGAAAACTACAACTCTAATTCACAATGAATCTCAGAACATCTATCCACACAATCCACTTTTGGCAATATGATCACAAAAATGATTCTAAGGGAGGCTAGAAATAACTTTCTTTTTGAAGGAAAATAGGGTTCTCACAACATGAAAGAAAATTTATTCCAATTGCACAACTAAAGACCTGTGATTTCAATGCTATTCAATACATGCAAGTACAAATGAGACAATGATTTTAAAGGTTTTGATATTAAACACGATAAAATCTCATCAAATCATTCACAAAAGTAGCACTAATGAAAAGGTAGACACTTGATTTAGCTGAAAAATAAAGGAACACTTGTATAAAAAGACAAAGATTAGAACTTGTAACCTGCTGTAATCTCTATAAATCTACAAAATATGAGTTACAAAACCTTCTTCTCTCAGCAATGTGTAAGAGAGCAAGAAAAGGCAAGAACTGGAAAAACCTAAGTTTTTCTTACAATATATAATATGCTCTCTCAAAAAGACCTAGAAAGGTCAACTGTAGTTAACTACCTCTAAAAATAATCTCTCAAAAACTGATCCATGAGCAAGCATGAAAATCCCTAAAAATAAGGGCTATAACTGACCCAAATTGAGCTAAAATAGCTCCAAACTGCTCTTCTCTATTAGTTTGACCAAGAGGTGGACCAAAGTCTCCAATTTTGACCCAAAAACCATGCAAAGAACTCCAAAGAACCTCAGCTAACTCCATCCTCCAAAATTGCATGATTTTGGGATGTGTAAACAAAGTAAAAATAAATAATAAAACTTTCAAGATGATTTACTTTATTATTTATTATAGACTTGTCCATTTTATTATTTTTTCATCTCTATGATAAATAATAAAGTAATTTATAACTCATTACTTTATTATTTATTTTACATTTTTTTATTTGTCTCTAACTCATGCAAAAGTATAATAAACTCCTTATATCTCCTTTTGTATTTGCACAATTTACATCAATGCATCCAATGATGCTACCAAAAAAAAACCCCCATGCATGCAAGAGTTACAAAATATCACTATTTTACTCCCTTATGTCTCCCATGCATTATGGTAATCTCCTCATGCAAAACACATCACGCATTTGCATAAATTACATGTGTTATCTCAACTTTATGACTCCCTACATGGCATTTATGTGTCAAAACTTAATACATTTCAAAGTTTATTATCCCTTATGTCTGCCATGCAGACATACATGCCTTACATATTCAAAACACACCTTATAACTCCATGCAAATAAATTGCCTCATGCATTATTTATCACATAAATCACCTTATTACTCCATGTAGATATATCACATCATTATATATTATGCATTACATACTTTAATTCCTCACCTTCGAATTATTTTTCCTTTGTTGACTTCCATCTCCATGCATATTATGTGTTTTCTTGAATTGTACATCTCTAAGGTCAAAAAGACCTTTCAACATAAGCATCTTTTGATTCTTTGAAAACAAGGCCCTCATGGGCTCCTTGGCATCATTAGGATTGAACACATAAGTCTTGACCTCGGCATGATTTGTGGATAACAATGATAACAAAAGGAAAGCCAAAAAAAAGAAAGAATCCCATCGTGGCTAGGGCATTCGACCAAAAAGGAGGTGAAACTCTAAACAATTCATCATTTGCACTTGTCTTTTTTGTCTGCTACTCCATTTGACCCATTGCCATGCTTGTTAGAGTTTGAAGAGATCTTCATGATTCTCTACAATTTATATGGGATTTTGATGGATTCCTTTGAGGATCTTGACATGAAGTAACGAGGTGAGTATTTTCTGTGTCAAAACTGAGCTGGCTTTTGATTTATTCACTAGTTTTTGGCCTTTTTGGTCGCGGCCATATGGTTGTGTCTGATGCCTCATTTTTGTCTTCATTATGGCTGTTATTTTTCTTGTGTCGAGTTGCCATGAAAGCTTGATTCTGAAGCTAGAGAGGCCATTTCTTTGAATGCAGTCTTCTATTTCAAAAGATAGTAAGCTCTCTACACCAAATGGGCTCTGTATTCTTCTTGTATTGTAAACTGTGGCCATATATCTTGCTCTCCTTACTTCTAAGTGTTTTCCAAATCTGTAAGGCTAGAAATGCTTAATTAATGCATGTGGGTTTTAATATTTTAAAGGAAAAAAACTTGCTCTTAAGCCATGGCCATAGCTACCCACATATATGGTATCATCTGCATTTTGTCTTAGCTATGTGTGAAAAGAGCTCGACCCATGATAGAACAATACAACACCTATAAAATGAAGACTTTCTCATACTCTGGTTTGCATTTTCTGAGTATTCCCTCCCTTTTAAAGGCTGCGGCTATGTATCTAGGTTCTCTCCATTTGTAATGATAAGGGTTTGAAGAAATCTTCTCTTTGGTAGCAGTAATGAACTAGGTTTCTCATTATACTCTCTGCACCTGTGAACTCTTTCTCTTTTCTATGTTTTTGCCTCCATGTATAAAAGACATTGTGAGGGTTTGATAAGTTTATAAAATGGAATATAGCTGGTAAAATGCTTTGTTTCTTTCAAAATCCCTCACGGCTGCTTGACATAAGAGCACATACATCTATTTTTTAAAGAATGGAAAGAAGACTTTTTGTTAACTATGTGAAACCCTCTTAGGGTTAGTAAGTAAAACTCTCCATCTCCTCCTTTTGTCACTAACAAAAGGTATATTGGCTTATTGACATGATGACACTGGTAATGGCATAGTTTACTATAGCATTTGCATTACCTTTAAAAGCTCTGGTCCTTGGCTTCATGATATGATTGTGTATCAAACCCTACTCTTCAAGACCCTCCTCCTATCTTGCATATTTGGTGATTTTTGATGACAACTTAATTTTTAAAAGAGAACAGTATTTCTTTCCCTCCTGCTCTATTTAGGCATTATGTGCCTGTATGCATCTTTTGATCTTGTATATTTAGTGGCTTCTTTCTTTCTTGTTCTGTCAGAAAAGAGAAGGTACATCTGCTGCTCCACTTGCATACTTTTGTATGCGATCATGTTGAATGCACTCATGCCTTTACTGAACTTTGATGATGCATTCTTTTACCTTTATGGCTGTGACAATGTATTTGAAATATATAGAAGGCATGGGCATCCTCCTACAGTGCTTACATACTTAGTGATATCTGGTGACAGTTATTATGTAATCACTGCTCCCCCATTTGTATATTAGCTAGACCTTGTATTGTACCTTAAATGCATTTGTTCATTGATGAAGGCAAGAGAAAAGGAAAAATGAAGTACCAGTTGTACCTTGTATATGCTATTCCACCTGACTGTATATCTTTTTTATGTTGTTCCATCACTTTATTTTGTAACTGTACTTAGATCACTTGGTTATACTGTCCCATATGGCCATTTGACTTGACTGTCCCACATATTCTCTATGGTATAGCTATAGGGTTCTTCATATGTCTAAATAGCAATTTTACATTTCATTCATGACAAAAGATTAAAAAGCACCTATTTCTTAAATGCTATGGCTGCACTTTATTCATTCAGTTACTTTGTGATGTAACTGACTGCGCCTCATACCTACACTTTGTGATCATGCTATGGTTTCCTTAATTCACTGTCCCACATTCTTTTGGACCTTGACTGATGGCTTTACTTGTATGTTGTGGCTGTGGCAAACAAGGTATACGATGTAATACTGCTATTTGTTTGTTCAATTGAATATCTGTGCATAATGTCATTACTTTGAGCATGCTGGGCTCAACCCTTATGGGAGCCCATTTTCTCCACATGCTTATTTCATAAAAGATGAATCAACAACATGATTTCTCTTATACCTACATAGTGAACAAACAAGTTAGCATAAAAACATACCTTTGAAAGTTTAATGCTCTTTCTCATGATGATTTGGCCTTCATTTGATGATATGATCTTCTTGCATATACTGATAATGATCCAATTGTATTGACGCATCATGATTGTAAGTTTATATATCTGTTGATAAGGCATATGATGAGTTTGTATATCTGGAGCTCTAACCAAACCTTTCAAACATTGCAGGTTCATCATCCTGATCATGAGGAGGAAGCTGAAAACATGAAGATCAAGCTGTAGATAGGAGGATCAACACCAACACTTCAAGGTAATGATGGATATCCCTCTTCTCATATGTTCTTTTTCTTTACAATTTATCTTCAGATGTATAGCTTGCATGCTTTATTGCATTGGCTCAACTCAATCATTCCCACTGCTTGTGTGGGACATATTTAAACACTCTCTTGAATATAATAAGTTATTTTACTTTTTGCAATGATTTATGTATATTTTGCTTTCTAAATCAAATACATAGCATAAAACAACAGAATCTTCTTTAAAACACATGTTTAAAACATGATGATGAAATGACACTTTATAAATACCTTTCATTTTTGCACTGTACTGTGGCATTGAATATTCAATAACATTATAATTGAAAGATGAAATCAGTTAGATACCTATCATTCTCTGAATGCCTATTTTCTTGTCATCAAACTACTTTCACTTATCAGGATGGTTTCACATCTCAGTTTGAGCTGTCACATTATCCTGATAAGTGATCCTTCATTTATCTCTTGTCAAGATAGGAAGCATTTGCCTGAATGATCATGCATTTTAAAAAAAAATTCTTTTTATCCCCTTTGTAACAACTACAATCTAGGCCTTGCTAAATTAGGTTGCAAACATAATTTAGTAACACCTACTTAATTCAAGCATCAGCATGTTCCTGGAGGTAGAGGTTGAACTTTGCAACCCATGCGAAGTCTTCCACTAGAACCAACTACACCATTTTCTTGAGGAAATTAATACCTACCATAGCTTTCTCCCAGTGAAACAATAAATTCACGCCCCTGAGATCTAAAATGAAAGGGTAATACTTCACAATTTCACCTGGCATGTTCAAACGCTCCATGTCGCAGGGACGATGCACTCCTGCTCCCAGTGTAGCGGCTGCCATAATTTCATCAAGACTGCCCAGTAGATCCTCTTTAATCATTCTTTGAACAATGGAATTCACTTATGCTTTTGGTAAGTTTAGGTCTAACAAAGTTGCCACAAACCTTGAGGCAATATCTGTGTCGACTCTGTAATGCTCCCCCTCTTCCAAAAAAGATCTACCCGGGATCAACTTAGTGACTTCTATCATTAAGGAATCATTTTCCAACAAAACCCTATTTAAGTGCTACTCGGTTACCTTCCCCAAGAAGGCCATCTACCTCATCTTGCTAATTAAGCATATCGAGGTGTCCATTCCTCTGCAGACTACACTCTTAATAGATGAATATAGCATGAACTTTGAAGTTTCTGTCATTTTGGTTAGATGCAACAAATTTATAATCTTGGAATGCTTTGTTCCAGTCTTTTACAAGTACTTATTGAGTGGATGACATCCACTTCTAATTAGTATGCTTCATGTGGAGATAGCCAAATCTATCCCTCAGCCTATTTCATATCTTTTCCTTTCTCTAATGATTTGACACTTAATTATTATTTCACCATGGTATGTCATATCACCTTATTTGCGTATTTGAGAAATGATTGCCAAAGGCTTATCAACTACTCCCACCTCACTCAATGGTGATGTTAATCATTAAAAGGAATGTTTTCACTCACTCTTCAATGTTTCTTGGTTGTAAGCTTGCAATATTTCCAATCAATTACTGCCACGCTAGAAGCCACTCTCCGTGCTAAAATTATCTCAAAAAAGAATTAATCATATCTCTATTTTCCATTAGTTTTCCACAACTACTATGTGGAAAACTATATCTACCCATGCCATTGGAACTCTATAATAGATGATTATATATATATATATATGTATTTATCTATATATTTATATTTAAAGATATGCTTTGTTTGCTGCTCTGAAGCATAGCATTTTCTTGTGCCCCCTATGAAGTTCCTTTATTCATCTACTTTATTTGACTCGGTAGACCCATACTCTTTCAGATTAACTCCATATGCTCCCAAGTTTGCCAATGCATCTTCTTCCCTGTTCCCTTCTCAATATGTGTGATTGACCATAAATTTTTTGAATCTCTCCAAATGTTTAGTGATCACCTCTAATGCTCTTTAGTCTCCAATTCTGTATTTGACCATTTTTGATTGCATTTATTACAAGTGCGGAATCTCCTTCTATTATTACTTGATCCAAATTCAACTCTTGACAGAAATAGATTCCTTGTAACAATGCCCGGAGTTCCGCTGCATTGTTGGCCCCTATAGGAAGGGTCTTGGCTAATTTTCCTATCACTTTCCCATTCTAATCCTTAATAATACAATCAACTCTAGATGGACTCGGGTTACCCCTGGCAGCACCATCAAAATTTAATTTGAACCACCCAACCTCTAGCACTTTCCATTCCACATTCTTCCTATCATCCTTCGCTTTATTACCTCCTTCACCTAAGAAGGGAGGGACTTTTAATCCATGCCATGCTTTCCTTATTATAGCATCCCATTATGTGAAATTAGCATTTTTCTAGTTTTGACCAATTGTCCTACTGTTCACCACTTCTTTGTCTTGAAAAACCCTTCTGCTCATTTCTTTCCATACCTCCCAGATTAGTAAGGATGGACTTACTACCCATAGACTAGAGAACAATGTTGAACTATTTAACACTGGCCAAGCTTGAAACAAGTTGAGAATATCTTCTGGCAGAGCATTTTTCCACACTAGCTTGGCATAAAGCCATTGCCAACATTCTTGAGTAAAGGGGCAGTATAGAAGCAGATGGTTTCTTGATTCCTCTGCTTTTATACACAAAATGCATCTAGAAGGACTAGCAAATCCTATCTTTCTGAACCTATCTACTGTCAAAATCCTATTTTGGATGGCTGCCCAAGCAAATGTTCCTGCCTTGGGTAAACAACTTTTGTTCCAACATAAGTTCCCCGGTATTTGACAAGCAGATTCCACTATTTTTATCAGAACTCTGTATCCATCCTTCACATTATAATCACCATTTTTTGCTCCATTCCATTTCCATTTCCATTGTGTGATCCCATCAATACAATTCTCAACTACGTAGTCTCTTACATGAGATCCCCAACTTTGCTTTGTTACTTCCCTGATTAGTTCCAATTCTCTTCTTCTATCCAAACTTGGGAAACCCCCCATGAGTCTTCCCAAAAGAGGGTAGTTCTTCCATCCTTAATGTCCCAAGTTAGGAGATTTGAAACTAGATCTCTACAATTTCTCATAAAATTCCATATCCTTGACCCCGCAGGGAGAGTTCTTGATTTGAAAATAATTAGATCCCTTGGATCTAAGTATTTTGCTTTCATTATCTTTACCCATTTTGATTCTTGATTTACATCAATCTTCCAAATCAACTTTGCTCCGAGTGCCTTATTATGAAGAAGCAAGTTTTTCAATCCCACTCCATCCACCTTCTTTTCCTTACATATATTGTCCCATTTGATGAGAGGGTATTTATTCTACTCACTGCTCCCTTGCCAAAAAACCTTCTCATTTTTTGATTTATCTTATTGCTTACCTCAACTGTCATTGGAAGACAAGAAATCATGTATATGGGTAATGCAGAGATCATTGCTTTTAACATTGTTATCCTACCAGCCCATGAGAGCCATTTGCCTTTCCATGCAGCTAATTTGTTATCCACTCTTGAAGTCAAAGAATCCCAAAGTTTACCTAATTGTAGTCCAACCGCTAGGGGAAGGCCCAAGTATTTGCATGGTAGCTTTCCTTTTTTTGAAGTTTAACACTCTCAAAATCTAGTTTTCTAATATCTGATTGTAAAGAAGAACACATCTAATTTCTCCTTATTTACCTCTTGCCCTGAAGCCATTGAGTAATAATCCAAGATTCTCTTGAAATTTTTTGCTTCCCTAATTTGAGCAGCCCAAAACAACATTGTGTCATCAACAAATTGCTGATATGTTATAGGAGGCAATTCCCTAGTCACTTGAATTCCTTTTACCTTCCCTTCCATCAATGCCTTGCTAATTGATCTTCCCATGGCTTCTGCCATTATGATAAATAAGAAAGGAGATAGTGGGTCTCTTTGCCTTAAGCCTCTTGAAGCCCCAAAGAAACCTTCCAAAGAGCCATTTATTAGAACGAATAATTTGGGGCTAGCCACACAATTGAAGATCCAATCCAACCAACTCTTGTATCCAAATGCCTCCATCACTTTGAACAAGAATCTCTAGTCTACCCTGTCATATGCTTTTTTAATGTTTAGTTTTATAAACATGTTCTATTTTCTCAGGGATTGAGTGGAATGTATGGCCTCTTGTGCTATTATTACTCTGTCTAGAATTGACCTTCATGGAACAAACCCCATTTGTTCTTCTGAGATTATATCTGGGAGAATCTTTTTTATTCTATTTGCTGTAGCTTTGGCCATAATTTTGTATAGTGTATTACATAAGGCTATTGGTCTAAATTCATCCAAGGAACCTAATTTTTCTTTTTTGGTATAAGGGTTATGAATGTATTGTTTATTTTCTTTAATACTTTGCCCTTACTTCTTGAATCCTCTATTGCTTCCGTTACTTGCCTCCTATAAATTCCCAACATTTTTGGAAGAATACAACCTGGAATCCATCTAGTCTAGGGGCCTTATTTGGGTCAAGATGGAATAGAGCTTCTTTGATTTCATCATCTGTGAACCTCTCCAGAACCATCTTATTCTAATCCTCTAACACTAATTTTGGAAAATATATCAATATTTGGTGCTACTCCAATCTCCTTGATTCGTTCCAGTTGTTCAGTAGATTCTAAAAAAAGTTTACTATTTCAGTAATAATTTCCTCCATTTTCTCTAAATTTCTACCATCCGCTGTCTTTATGTGTGAGATTCTATTGGCTTCCCTCCTAGATTTTGTTGCATTATGGAAATATTTTGTGTTTTGGTCTCCTCTAATCCATAACTCTCGAGACTTCTATCTCCAGTATATTTCCTCCTTTGCTAAAATATCCTCTTGTTTGTTTAACAACTCTTTTTCCATCTTATATTTTTTGTCATCCATCCCTTCCACTAACACTTCCTTGTTTAGTTTCTCCATTTGTTCTTCAATATTTCTTTTTTCCTCAAAGATATTCTTGTTCCAAATTTTCAATTGTTGCTTTACTATTTTTAGTTTTGTTGTTATGATAAACATCTTTGATCCATCTATTTGCACTTCACCCCACCACTTCTGAATTAGGGACATCAAACTCTAATCTCTGGACCACATTTTTTCGATTTGAAGGGGCATCAGATTGGCTTTCTTTCTCCCTTGATTTCTAATTGGATTGGGAAGTGATCTGAGCCTGATATTGGTAGAATATTACTTTCAAATGTGAATGGAAAGGATCCTAGATCTCCTCTGAAAAGAAATCCATCCAATTTCTTTGTTATGTTGAAAAAACTAGTTCTTCTATTTGTCCAGGTGTAAAGGTCATTTCCCATGTGTTTCTCCATGAGGAAATTTCTTTCTATGAATGCTTCAAAGTCTACTTGTGATTGAAGTTTCCTAATTACCCCTCCTCTTTTGTTTGTTTTTCTCAAGATTGTGTTGAAACCCCCAATATGCAAAAATCTGGTGCCAAATTATTACACTTGGATTCTAATTCCCTCCACAATTCTCTTTTTTGTATGCATGAAGAAGGACCATAAATATTAAAAAGAAAAAAACTTAGATCAGATGAAATACTTCTCACCTTACAAGCCATCCAATGTTTGCTTGAATCTACTTTTTCCACCACCAGTCTCTGTTGTTTCCAGATTGTCAGTAGTCCTCCTGAAACTCCTTCCGCATTGACCACCTCTATTTTCCACATCCTTAGCTTTGATATAAGTTGCTCCACTTCTTACTCTTGTAATTTGGATTCTTGGATTAGAAAAATGTCTGCCTGTGACACCTCCAATTGATGTCTAACTAGGCACCTTTTGTTAGGGGCGTTTAAGGACCTAACATTCCAAGAGATTATTCTCATTGTCCCTCAGAAGGGATTTCCCCCTTCTGTGGTTTTAGCATTTCGTTGATCTTCTTTTGCCCTATTGCTTCTCCATCCAATTTCCTTTTCTCTTAATTAGGGATCCTTCCTCTTTTTTTGTTGTCTCCACAGTCTGGGGATTTCCTGAGTGCCTTGCTTTGTGATATGCCTAAAATTTACCCCTCCTCTTGGCATGATGCCACATTCTACATATCTTTAATGGAGAGAAAGCATTCTCATACCTCCCATTCATTTTCTTCTTGCCCCTGCCCCTACTCTACAACCCATTCCTCATCCAGGATTTCTGTTTTGAAGTTTTCTGCCTCCATCCCTTCCTTAGCATCCCTTGCCATTTGCACAAGTTCACTAGCTACTTTTATTATGGAATTAATATCTTCTTCCTTGAAAGTGTTACTTAACAAAGTGATGACCTCCGCTAGTTTTTCCTCTAGATCTTCCTTATGAACTATCTCTTCTTCTCTTTGTTGTTCTACCTCTTCATCACTCTTTTTTTCCTCAGCTTCGTTCTCTTGTGGATCTATGTTTGGCTAAGTTGGGATCTCTTTTCCTTCAGCTGCCTCCGCTCTATCTGGGTTTGCCTTTTCAGCAGTAAGCCTTTCCACCTCTGGCCTATCCACTTCTTTTTTATCTAACCTTTGTAGCCCAAAACCCTTATTTTCTATCCTTCCAGGTTTGGAACATATACCAGGCTTTGATTCTAAATGCCCTGTTTCATTATTACCTCGAGCTCTTTGCAATGAGTGTTATTTGGTTTGTTTTCCATGCATATCCTCACATAGGTCTCACCTCCATTAGGGTTTTCTCTTTCTTCTATGCAAATGAAGGTTCCCAATTGATTTCTAATTTCCTTTATTGCTTCTAGCTCACGAAATTCAATCAGGAGATTTGGAAGTTTTAGCCAATCCTGGATTTTATCTATGCTATGCTTGAGCAGATCAAAATTTGCTTCCCAATTTATTATATAAAATCTGAAATCATCCGTTATCCAGATGCCATTTTGAATTTCTTGTTTGATTTTTTATGTAGGGCATATTATAGAAAAGAACCCATTTTCTAGTGAATTAAATTGTAACCCTTCCCCCCAACAATTTGTCCACCAATTTATCAGGAACTTCCAATTCAAATTTCTTTCGAACCATTTAATCAAAAGTCCATACCTTTCCAGATTTTATGTAATTGGGCGCATTATTTTGTCTCCAATCACTATCGATTTGGTGTGTGATCCTCTGAATGGTCCATTTCTTCCCTCAGTTCAATTACTTCTCCAATTCTCTCCTTCTCGTCTGCTTTGCATGTCTACCATTCCTTTTGGAGCAAAGTTTCCAACTCTTCGATCTCTGCCTATTGGCACAATATTTGCTCTTATCACAAATAAAGGCATTGCTCTTAATTTTGCTATGCTTCTCTTTGTTTTCCATTTGTTATTTGTTCGAAGCTCGTTTCCCTTCCGCATAAAGTGATCTAGATATCTGCAAATTCTAGGGTAAAACCCTTGATTTCTCTCATACCTCGTCCACTAATTCCAATCCTTCTGCAATGTTCGTATTCCATCCCGTTCTTGCCATTTCCCATCTCACCATTCCTCGCTTGCCGCTCAAATCCTAATTTGTTCCATTGGGAGAGTTATCTCCACCTCTGCTGCCCAATCTTCTCCTGCTATTCTCGCTCCTCTGCCCGCTCTGACCATTTTTCTTATTTTTTAATATAGGTCATAGGTTATTGTTTATTCATCCTTTTATTATATTGTATTGAGATTTTCTCTAGGAGGTTGCCCCTTCAAAGAGGCCTATTTGATATATATATTATTAGTTTCATTTTTTTATTTTTGTTTCTTAAAAGCACAAAAGAGAGTGGGACTAGGGGTGTGAGCGGAGGGAAGTGGTTGTTGTATGTATTTCGTACCCTATTGAGGGGTTCAAATCCCTTCTATGTGGGTTGCAATCAGGTCCATTAGGGCTATGACCCCATTCCATGGCTCAACCATTGCTGCAGTTGTTAGAGGGTTCACCCCATCTAATTTAATTTTTTTTTTATAAATTTACTTTTTATTTTATAATATTTAATAATATATAATGGTGTATATATTATATTATACACACACATTCAATTAATATATTATATGCATTTTTATCATAAAAATATATTAACAATTATATATACAAATAATATATTATATGTTATATTCTATAAATTTTTATTATTTATAGATATATACACACATATATGGTTAGATATATATGGAAAATAAATAAACAAATGAAGAATATTACTAAATGATATATATGATTTGTGTATATATTTATAATTATTTTTTAAAAAGGAATAAAATAATTAAAATTAATAAGATATATTCATTCTCTCACACACATTGAGGCCACACCCCTTTTATGTGGGTCACAACCCCCATGGGGTCCATGCCCCCTTCCATGGATGCAACCATTGTTGTGATTATTGGGGGTGTGTTCCCCTCCAAATTTTTATTACTATTTTTAAGCTTTACAAAAGGGATATGAGATTTCAAATAGTGGGATAGTTTTAAAAGATGAACCAAATTATCAACTGATCATTGATTGTAATACTTTGTCAGTTGATATCGAGAATAAAATTTTTATCATTAACAACTTCATTTAGTACCATTACAAGCTAAAGTTTCCTAAGCTATAATCTCTTGTACACCACCCAATTGATTATGCTCAAGTTGTAAAGAAAATTGGAAATGAGATCGACCTATGTTTGGTTTATCTTAATGGTCTTTTACCTTCTTCTATTGTTATGGTTGTTTCTGTCACGATATATACTACTAATGTGAAGCCTCTGTCAGAGTATAACCTATAGAAAACATTGGATGCTTGTAAATTAAAAAACACTAACACTTCAAACAAGCAACACACAATCTAAGAAAGAACCAAATCCATAATCAATTCTAGTTACAATAGTTGGATAGCCATGCCCATTAGATACTGAGACTGAGAACACCAGTCTCACCACTGATCAATGCATATAGGTTATATGGTAGCCACATTCAAAAATCATTAATTACTTTACCCTACTGGAGTCCCATTTTGTATGATATGCGTTTAAATTTTTATGAGTGATAAGTGTGCAATAAGCTTACAATGCAACTCTTGCTGAAATAAAAAAATTGACAGACACAAACATTAAGGCAAATCTTCTCATAGATTTTTTATGTCAAATGAGATATTTTGGCAAATTTGGCTTTACACCTAACTAAGCTAGCTTGAGTTGTAATAGTCATTTATTCCATAAGGTTGAGTTGTATGGTTATGGAAGAAAGTGTATTTGTAGACTCACTAGTCATAGATCATGATGACTTGGGAGCCCCACTATTAAATATTTTATAGTCAAAATGAACAGATCATAACAAATCTATTATTTATAAGATTTTGTGATACATACTTTATTAAAGTGTAAAAGTGGAATCTCTGGTACAAAATAATGTTTGCATTCATTACAAGTGTGCAATAAAATAAGAAAAAGACATTTCAATAAGACAATAGCTTACATATGAATCTCTAGTACAAAGCATTATTTTCTTGTAATGATCAATGAAATGCAATAATTATTTCATTACTTTTGTTTCACTAGAGTTTAAATTTGTGCAATGAATGTTGAGTCCTCAAATGTCAACTTTTTTCATAATCTTGATGTCATTGAAATGACATTTTTCCAGAGGGGTGAGAATTTTTAGCAAATGTGTAAGGTGCAGATTCATTGGAATGTTGACATAGATAAAAAATATTTTGCACACACAATAGCTTATGTAAAACAATAAAACTATTCATACCTATTATCCAATAGAATGATAGATAAAGTAATTTTTATCTTTTGAGACAAATTTGAGAAAAAATATACATTAGAGAATGTAGTCAAATATCTTAATTTTGCCATCTCATTGGTTCATTTGTTAGCAAGTAATATAACCTAACAGATACATTAGTATAGTTGCCTCTAGCAGGAACTAATAATTCAACATCATATATATTATTATTTATATTCATATTTATGTATTTTTGTTATTTTAAAGCACAAAGGAGAGCAGTGCCACCAAGGGAGGGAGGAGACTATTATATGTAGGCCACACCACATTAAGGATTTTGCACCCCTTTTATGGGGATCACAACCCCCATGGGGGCCATGCCCCCTTCCATGGTCATAACCATTACTGTGGCTGTTGGGGGCTTCGTCCCCCTTTAATTTTTTAAATTGACTTTTTATTTTATAATATTTAATAATATATAATGGTGTATATTTTATATTATATAAACACACATACAATTAATATATTATATATTTTTAATAATAAAAAATATATATTAAATTATATATATAATATATTATATGTTATACTCTATAAAAAAATATTATTTATTGATATATACACACATATATATGGTTAGATATATATGAAAAATAAATAAACAAATGACGAATAATACTAAATGATATATATATATATGATTCATGTATAAATTTATAATTATTTTCAAAAAAGAATAAAATAATTAAAATTAATAAGATATATTCATTCTCTCTCACACACATTGAGGTTGCACCCTATTGAGGGGCTCGTGCCCCTTCTATGTGGTTCACAACCCCAATGGGACTTGTGCCCCTTCTATGTGGTTCACAACCCCAATGGGACTCGTGCCCCCCTTCAATGGATACAACCATTGTTGTGGCTATTGGGGGTTCATCCTCCAATTATTTTTATTTTTAGTTTTAAGCTTGCAAAAGAGATATGAGATTTTGAATAGTGGCATAGTTTTAGAAGATGAACCAGAGTATCAGTTGATCATTGATTGTGATGCTTTGTTAGCTGATATTGAGAATAAAATTGTTATCATTCACAACTTCATTTATGACAGTTACAAGATGAAGTTTCCTAAGCTACAATCTCTTGTACACCACCCAGTTGATTATGCTTGAGTTGCAAAGAAAATTAGAAATGAGATTGAATTAATTCTAGTTGATGTTAAGGGTCTTTTACCTTCTGCTATTATTATGGTTGTTCCTGTCATGACATCTACTACTTGTATGTAGCCTCTGTTAGAGGATAACCTACAAAAAACATTGAATTCTTGTAAATTAAAAAACACCTAATACTTCAAATAAGTATCATATAATCTAAGCAAGAACCAAATCCACAATCAATACTAGTTACAATAGTTAGATTGTTGACCCATTAGAGACTAAGATTGAGACTGAGAACTTTGGTCACACCACTGATCAACACATATAGGTTATACAATAGCCGCATTCAGAAGGCATCAATCGCTCTGCCCTACCAGAGTACCATTTTGTATGATTGCGCTCAAATTTTTATGAGTGATAAGTTTGTAATACGCTTACAGTGCAACTCATGCTCAAATAAAAAAAATTGATAGACACAAACATTGAGGAAAATCTTCTCATAGATTCTTCATATTGAATGAGATTTTTTGGCAAATTTGGCCTTACACCTAACTAGGCTAGGCCGAGCCATAACAATCATTTATTACATAAGGTTGAGTTATATGGTTATGGAAGAAGATGTATTCATAGACTCACTAGTCGTAGATCATGATGACTTGGGAGCCCCACTATTAAATGTTTTATAGTCAAAATGAACATATCATAAAAATCTACTTATAAGATTTTGTGACACATACATTATTAAAGTGTAAACGTAGAATCTCTAGTACAAAATAACATTTGCATTCATTACAAGTGTGAAATAAAATAGGAAAAAGGCATTTCAATTAGACAATAGCTTATGTAGGAATCTCTAGTATGAAGCATTTTTTTTTGTAATGACCGATGAAATGCAATAATTATTCCATTGTGTTTGTTTCACTAGAGCTTATATTTGTGCAATGAATGTTGAGTCCTCAAATGTTAACTTTTTTCATAATCTTGATGTCATTGAAATGACATTTTTTAGGGGTGAGAATTTTTAGCAATGTGTAAGGTGCAAATTCATTGGAAGGTTGACATAAATAAAAGTTATTTTGTACACACGATAACTTGTGTAAAATAATAAGATTGTTTGTAACGCCCGCCTTGAACACCTTAAAGAAATACACATTAATGCTACATGAAACAGGAACATTTTTTTTTTTTTAAATGTTTAAGATAACAAATAAAGTTAACATAACTAACTATGACATATTCTCTAAGGATTCAAGGCTGCATTACTTAACAATTCAACTAACATAATTTAACATTCATCAGTAACTGATCTAAATCCAATGCACAATTAAATAACATATTCTTATTCATTACATGTCATCAAGTAATACAATCTACATGATTAAATACATAATTGAAATGCTTTTACATAAGTACATCATTACATCATTACATTGCCATTTTCAGACTACATCAGAATCACATACATTATGATTGATCTGTTACACAAATCTGGTACAAGATTACACATACATCTTCATCAGCTGGGACAAGTACAACTGGAACAAATCTTTTCTGCATATGAACTTGACAAGGAATAACCAATGGATAATAAAGCTCTTCCACCCGACCATGTGGAACCCTAAGGTCCACCCCCCGAGCTAGGAGTTAACATGAGGTCCCAAACAATAACAGTTAGGTAGACAAAAGACAAACAAGAACAAAGGATGACCAAACGCCAATACAACACATTGCAATAACATAAACAACACAACACAAAAACTTCCAGAGACAACACTTAACATATGTGGAGAGACCAAACAAGGAATGCTAGGTAGTAGTAGGGAGAGTGTCATCGCATGGTCCTAGCATGTGTTATCCTGACAGCCTCTCACTAGGCGCCGGCCCCTATCTATGGTTATCCTGATAGCCTCTCACTAGGCGCCGGCCCCATAGGGTGACACATGCAGAATCAACCTTCCTTCCATGAGGACAAGGAAGTCAATCATGCCGACCAGGCCTTCTCTACCCATCCTTAGTCTAAACAAGCACTACAGGTCATGGGAGAGGAATCCATTAATCTTGTTTAATGTGAAATCTACCCTTAACCTCCTAGTTCATTTTAGGTTATCACTTGATTAATCTACTTTCAACGGGTTATCCTGACTGCCACTTTGGGCGCCGGCCCCACGTTGAAAGCCACTCTCCTTCCTAACACCTAGTAAACCTTAACCATCAGACAAGGTATTATAGCAATACACATACATGTTCCCTGCAAGGCATAAACCCTCTTGCATTACAAACAGAATCATAACACCAATTGTTATCCATTGCCTAAAGCATTACAACATTTTACTCTTTTACAGATACCAGGTCTCTCCAAACAACAATTACGACAAAACGGATACAAGATAGTCGCAACTGGCTAAATATCTCATCCAGAGAATATTATATCCACAAAATGCATTAACAACTTTCGACAATACTTCATTCGTAATAAATTGTACTTCATACTCAATCAGAAACACATATTTAAGACACCACAACACTAGAACACCTATCCACATGTTGGTTGTACTCAGACATGACATACTATGCCTCTGGAATTTTGACCACTAGCAATTTATCATATTACGACAACAAGAATTCTTAATTTCATTAACCATAATATATATAATCACAACGATTTTCTTTTAATCAAATAAATAATGACAACATTATTCTAAATTCCCAATTTTATTTGGCTTTTAAACAATCAACTATACTTTTGAAATAATAATAATAATAATAATAATAATAATAATAATAATATATCAACTAATTATCTAATTCAATTCCTCTTCAAAATATAAATATATCAATGATCTGAACAATCCCCTTCCTAGTTTATAACTATTTTTCGCAACCAATAGTAAGTTCCTTCTGTATCAAGATCCTAAACCAGAATCCAAACAATAATGATCAAATCAATTCTTTAAAATAACTTCAAAAACATTCATCAATTGATTCATCACCAATAAATATTTAAATTAAACAAATCCATCTATTAAAACAGCTCATTAGATTATACAAATCCTTCTATAATATAAAAACTCAAAACACAAAAATAATTGAAGTACCCTATATCATTTCTCCATAGTTCCCTAGTACTCATGCACTCGGTTATCTTATCCTCCAACGATTTCTAAGTTTCAAGGTTATAAGGAATTGAACTTATAGTGAATGCTATACTAATGGCTAGACTTAAAAGGATTGTGGATCAATTATACGGCTGAAGCATTAAAAGTATTATTGCACTAATCAAGAACATTATGAATTAATTATTCATAACTCCCAAATCATGTTGCTCACTAAATCCTCGATATACCCTTTGCTTTGAGTTGGCTCTAGAAAGCAATAATACAAAATGTTTATTTACAACAAATTATCCTACCATAAAACCTAATCGTTCCTACAATGGAATTGCAAATAACATTATTATAAAATTAGGTATTTTATAATAACTATTTTTTTATTAAGTTTCTTCTTTCTTCAAAGTTCAAAACGGGTTTTAAACATCTCCATCAATGCATAAATGGCTGGCTTTAAAATCATGCATAAACTTTGTAAACTATTTGTCACCATCCACATTTAGTTTTAAAAGGTACAAAAGTAGGATGAAAGTAGAAAGATGAGAAAAAAATGAAAATGAAAGTATTTCTACTCAGACACATCTTTCTATACTAGATATTTCCTCAGGGTCTAACCTCAATCTTGTACCATGCTTTCAAATGCACAATGTGGAGCTCTAATAATGTATGGTATGAAGCTTTCAATTAAAGTTGGAGAAACAACACCATGAAGAGACAAGAGAATGAGGTTTATTTATTGACTATGAATGTCACATTTATACATCATTACATGTTAGGTATATTATCAAACATTCAATAAATAATTATTATACGAAATATAATTTGCTGACATTTCGAGTATTCTTAACAATAAGTTAATAACTCATCTTTAGTAATTTAAAAGTAAATGGTATAGATATAAACAATGTATCATAAAATGTCCATTCTTAACGTATAGCCTTTCTAGTAAGTACTCCCTGAGTCCCTGCAAATCTTCTGTTTATGCATAGAAGTCCATGACACAATCAGATTCACAGAGAAAATACTGACAAGAGCTTTGAATGATGTACTCAAAGCATGATTAGGTTGAATGAGAAACCTCAAGAAAATGGAAAAACACTTGAGGCTTATGAAGAAACGGCTAAATCATTAGCTGGCTACAACAATTTGTGAACTGCAGATGTAGCTCAATCACAAATTTAGGATGTTAGTGAATCATTATCATGGTTTTGCAGCTGCACTACCACAACCGCAAATAATGGAAATTCATAAAGTTTTGTTTTGTTTAGTAACATTATCGATTTAAATCAATTGTCCGATGGAAAATTTGCTTTGGGTCTCCATTTCAATGATAAAATCTTCTATATTGATTCCAGCAAGAACCAATATTCTATCAAAACAAATTGTAATGAAAATGAAATACCTTACATGACACTATAAAGAGGATACTGGCGCTAGTTCTAGAGTCTGGGTTTACATCTGCCAGTTGCATTTGATTTTAGGTTTTCTAAAGTTTGTTCCACAAATCCATATTTGTGTATACGCCTGTTTAAAAGCTCCCAGACGTCTCTGTAAATGGATTAGTTACAATTTATACGCAATGTGAATACAAATGCAAAATATGGCGAGTTCCTAAGTTATGCCAAGATCGCTGGTTTCCAGGGCTATACAGAAAAATGTTGAACTTGTAATTCAAGGCGACTAGCTGCAGACAAACAGCGATCTATAAGGATCGAAATGACTGCCGGATATGCCAACGGGGTGCAAAGGTGGGATCAGTATCATGGGACCTCTCCAGAAGTGCGCTCAGGAGAAAAAAAATGATCATTACAATAGAATGATCGCAGGTTTAAGTGACCAAACTGCAAGGAATTACCAGAATTTGCATTCACAGGTTGGCTGCGCCCCTTCTAACCACGGCAGTTGATATGGTCATCGATGTTAATAAACTCAGAGTGAAATTGTTAATAAGAGACTATGTAAATCTTTTTTTTTTTTAATGCAAAGGCAATCGTTCCTCTCATTTTCCAGGAAAAACAATCACCTTACACAACAGCCCTGCTGTTGAAAAATCTCTAAGCAGGTATTCCGCTGCTATAACAGCGAGCCATGATAAAATTGGTGTTACTACGCAAAAGACCTTGCTGCGCCAGCACACTCCTCATCATCATTCTCGAAAGCTTCGAAGCCATGGATGCCTTCGCCCCTCAACCAAATATTGATATCCGTAACACTCAAGATTTCTTTCTCTAAAGACTAAAACTTATTTCTCGCACAATTTCGACCAGGAGAGAAAAATATTATAAAACAAAGCTTCAAAAAATGTCTATACGGGCCTGAGAGAATATATAGCATCCAGGGTCCAGTGTTACCTGCTACTTCCCGCGATCGATCTAAGATTACATACAGAATCAGCAGAAATACACCGTCGATGCCATGTAAGAGAGTTCGATGAGCATTCCACTCATCATGGCAATGTTTTGGCATTTCTAATCGAATGCATAGAAGTTGTTAGGAGGATACAACGTGGAGGAGGAAAAAACTGTAGTATGATGTATGTATCTAATGACTGAGAGAGATGGTGAAATACAGAAACACATCATGGCATCTACGAATGGAAACATCACAAAGGTGATCTCCTTCGAATGTAACCTGGGAAACAATTACAAAGCTGTTGATTACAGTATAGATATCAATGAGAATGCAATGATCTTATCTACTCCTTGGATATCAAGTCGTCTAAATCGTAGATAGAAACACTAATCAGTAAATAGGTTTGGAGGACGGTGGAAGAATTGTAAGGAACATTCCATTTATTACAAACCCAATGATCTGCATCTAAATCTGGCCACAGAAAATAGACATTTGCAGAAGTGACAGAAGGTTCAAGCAGAAAACCATTTAACCAAAAATAATTTCGTAGCGATAAAAGAAGCAATCAACCACACAGGTTCAGATTCAGAAAATAGGCATTCAGTGGAACCTGGCTTTGATTATCGAATCGCCGAGTCCGTTTCAATTGCTGAAGTTCCACGCTTCTTTTCCTAGCCTTCTACTCTCTTCTTCTACCTGTAGTCCCCCTTTTTGCCTCTACAAGCTTCCCTTTTATAAAATAGTCCCTTCTATCTTCCAAGGAACTCGGCACGTGATCCCTTGCATCTCCCTCCTCAAGAAATATATATTTATTTAATTTAATGATCCCAAGAGGTTACTTTTTTAAATATTAACACACAATTCTGACAACATTTAATTACTTTATAGCCGACCAACCATATTGTATTTAATAAAGTTATAACATTACAACAATCTATAATTGTACAACTATATATTGATTTATTTTATTAATTAAGTTGTAAATCACAAATTACGACATAACTTACAACTATTTTATTTATTTATATATTTATTGTAAATAATATTATATTAAATAATACAAAATTTCTTACAATCTTTATTTAACAACTATACTTCTAATAAAATAATAATTTATTTACAACAATAATTAACAACTATCGACCTAATACTCAATATTATCTTTTATAAATATATTTAATTATCAACATTATAATTTCTGTAATATGATTCTATTTAATGAACAACGATACCTTACACACGTAGACACTTGCTAACCTAGTTAGACTCCAAGGTGCAATATTACCTGTCTGCAAGTCATGATCGAATGACAGACAATGACCAAAAGGATAAACTGACAACCAGACAACACTGAAATGGGACCTCACGTTAACTCCAAATAACTAATCCATTAGTGAAGGCATGCTCAGACCTGGTAATCAGGTGGAGTCGGTGCCTAGTACCTGCATTCCTGCAACAACGCACGGTTAAACATTCAAGATATATATCCACATACAGTCCTATAGTGAATGGAAATCGCAGTGGGGTAGGGTACTCGAGAGCGAGTAATACGACACTGTTCCATTCACGTTTTATGAATAAACAATTAACTATGTTGAACAAGGTATTTGATTACTAGTCAACAACATAAAGCATTCAATCCTCTTACAATCCAATATCACAATTAACATCAAAACATCTGTAACATCTAGTTCATTTATCAAATTCTAAAGCATAAAATAACATAATCCAACATCAACATCTGTTATCATAATGATTAGGTCCATAATGAATTAGCAAAATAACAAGAGATCCATCATCTACAGTCTAAGATACTGTCCTAAAGTCTAATACTACTAAGCAAACATCAATCTGATAGATGACAAGTTGAGGGGCACTACATTGTTAATATCTATTCTACAATAGAATTACAAACAAAGTGATTTTTAATTTTTGAGAGAAATTTAAGAAAAACATACATTACAGTATGTACTCAAAATATTTTAATTCTACTATCTCATTGATTTATTTGTTAGCAAGAAATGAAAGCTAACAGATGCATCAGTATACTTGCCTCCAACATGAACTAATCATACATCATATATATTTTTGATAGATATTATTATTTTCATTTATATTCATATTTATTTATTTTTGTTGTTTAAAAGCACAAAGAAGAGCGAGGGTGTAGTGGGAGGAGAGAGGTTGTTGTATGTAGGCTATACCCCAAGGTGTTCACACCCCTTTATGAGGGTCGCAACCACCATGAGGGCCATGCCCCCTTCCATGGCTACAATCATTGCCACAACTATTGGGGGTTCATCCCTACTATTTTTTAATTTTTTTAATTTACTTTTTATTTTTTAATATTTAATTATATATTATGGTGTGTACATTATATTATATACACACATAAAATTAATATATTATATGCATATCTTTAATAATAAAAATATATATTAACAATTATATATACATATAATATATTATATGTTATATTCTATAAAATTTTATTATTTATTGATACACACACATATGGTTAGATATATATGGAAAAATAATACATAAATGATTATATATATGATTCATGTATAAATTTATAATTATTAAAAAAAGAATAAAATTAATAAAACTAATTTAAGATATATTCATTCTCTCTCCCACACACATTGAAGCCGTACTCTAATGAATGGTTCATACCCGTTTTATGTGGGCTGCAACCCCCATGGGGGTCATGCCCCACTTCCATCGATACAACCATTACTGCGACTGTTGGGGAGTTCATCCCCCTCTATTTTTTTTTTTTAATTTTAAGATTTGGAAAAGGGATATGAGATTTTGAATAGTGGGATAGTTTTAGAAGATGAACTAGAGTATCATCTGATCGTTGATTGTAATGCTTTGTTAGTTGATATTGAGAATGAAATTGTTATCATTCACAACTTCATTTAGGACCATTATAAGCTAAAGTTTTTCTTGAGCTAGAATCTATTGTACACCTAACTAGGCTAGGCTAAGTTGTAACATTCATTTATTCTATAAGGTTGAGCTATATGGTTATGGAAGAAGGTGTGTTCATAGACTCACTAGTCATAGATCAAGATGACTTGGGAGCCCCACTATTAAATGTTTTATAGTCAAAATGAACATATCATAATAACTCTATTATTTATAAGATTTTATGACACATACATTATTAAAGTGTAAAAGTAAAATCTCTAGTATAAAATAATGTTTACATTCATTACAAGCATGCAATAAAATAGGAAAAAGAGATTTTAATAAGACAATAGATTATGTAGGAATCTAGTACAAAGCATTATTTTCTTGTAATGACCAATGAAATGTAATAATTATTTCATTTCTTTTGTTTCACTAGAGTTTAAATTTGTGCAATGAATATTGAGTCCTCAAATGTTAACTTTTTTCATAATCTTCACATCATTGAAATAACATTTTTTAGAGGTGTGAGAATTTTTAGCAAATGTGTAAGGTGTAGATTTATTGGAAGGTTTACATAAATAAAAGTTGTTTCGTACACACAATAGCTTATGTGAAACAATACAACTATTCATATCTATTGTCTAATAGAATGACAGATCTAAAATGATTTTTATTTTTTGAGAGAAATTTGAGAAAAAAACATACATTACAGAATGTAGTTAAAATATTTTAATTTTACTATCTCATTGTTTTATTTGTTAGAAAGTAATAAAACCTAACAGATGCATAAGTATACCTGCCTCTAGTAGGAACTAATAATACAACATAATATATATATTTTTGATATATTTTATTTTAATTTATATTCATATTTTTTTTTTGGTTGTTTAAAAGCACAAGGGAGAGTGGGGGCATGGGGAGAGTGGGGGCATGGGGGGAGGGGGAAGACTATTGTATGTAGGCCACACCCCATTGAGGGGTTCACGCCCCTTTTATGAGGGTCGCAACCCCAATGGGGGCCATGCCCCCCTTCCATGGCCACAACCATTACTGCAGTTGTTGGGGGGTTCGACCCCCTCTAATTTTTTTAATTATTTTTTTAAAATTTAATTTTTATTCTATAATATTTAATTATATATAATGGTGTATATATTATATTATATCCATAGACACATACTATTAATATATTATATGTATTTTTAATAATAAAAAATATGTATTAAAATTATATATACATATAATATTATATGTTATATTCTATAAAATTTTATTTATTGATACACACACATATTTATATACATATGGTTAGATATATATAGAAAAATAAATAAACAATTGAAGAATAATACTAAATAAATATTTATATATATATGTATTTATAATTATTTAAAAAAAAGAATAAAATAATCAAAATTAATTTAAGATATATTCATTCTCTCTCTCACACACACATTAGTGCCACACGCTATTGAGGGGTTCATGCCCCTTTTATGTGGGTTGAAAACCCCATGGGGATCGTGCCCCCATTCCATGGATGCAACCATTACTATGACTGTTAGGGGGTTTGTCCTCCAATTTTTTTTAATTATTTTTAAGCTTTGCGAAAGGGATATGAGATTTCAAATAGTGGATAGTTTTAGAGGATGAACAAGACTATGAGCTAATCATTGATTGTAATGCTTTGTCAGTTGATATTGAGAATGAAATTGTTATCATTCACAACTTCATTCAGGACCTTTACAAGCTGAAGTTTCATGAGCAAGAATCTCTTGTACACCACTTGCTTGATTATGATTGAGTTGTAAAGAAGATTGAAAATGAGATTGACCTAAGTCTGGTTGATCTTGAGGGTTTTTTATCTTCTGCTATTATTATTGTTGTTTTTGTCATGACATCTACTACTAGTGTGAAGCCTTTGTCAGAGGTTAACCTACAGGAACATTAGATGCTTATAAATTATAAAACACCTAAGACTTCAAACAAGTAGCACACAATCTAAGAAACAACTAAATCCACAATCAATTCCAATTACAATAGTTGGATCGTCCCACCCATTAGAGAATGAGACTAAGACTAAGAATGTTGATCTCACCACTGATCAACACATTGTTGGGTGAATATTTTGTCGTTTAGCTAACTAACGGCAAAATGATTATATCAACCACAGTACATCAATCAATAAGAGAAATCAGCAAAAATGCCATATGTACATCCTCACTAATACAAATTTGATTCAACACAAAGTTTAATATCAAAACTCGCCTTCTTTATTAATTGGAATTTATCATACAATTTGAACACAAAGTCTCAAAGTTGAGTCTCAATTTGGGAAGCACTTTGTTGCATAAGATTAAAGATAAAATTTACAATAGAGGCCCTCTTTATTTATAGGGAGAGGCATGGACCAAAAATAGGAAAAATCTAACTACTTTGACTTATTCAACAAAAGAATCCTATTTGACTTGGAACTTTCTTTGTCTCACATGTAATTACATTTTAGAAAAATACATGTGAATATGTCCAAAACAAAATACAAATTGCATATACAAAACTGAATATAAACTAAAGCATGAAGAAAGATTTTCAGCTGCCACCATCATTCTTCTTCAGGAAATTATGATACATGACCTTTACTGTTTCCATCTCATAAATGTCAGGTCCAACTATATTGTCTGAAACAACATGAGGTTTGATGATTGTATCTTTCACCACCTTTATTGCCTTTTCATGCTTCCCAAGATTGTCTTTCAAATTATCAAGGGTTGATTGATAATCTTGGAGTTTATCCATTTAAGCAATTGAAAATGCTTCATCTTCAAAGTTCTTTTGGATCATCTTTTCAAAGGCATCGACCATCTCTTCTTCAAGAAATTATGATTTTCAGCCGTTGCTTGCAGAAACTACACAAAAATCATGATCTCGCAGTTAGGGGAAAAATTGGCAAATTAGGGTTACTGCGAACTGATGATCAAGAACATGGGATCACGCTTGAAAGGGCTATATAGTACACAAGTCAAGGAAATGGGTGAAAGCGAGCCAAAGGCATCATTTTCAAGAATTTCCCAATGTTAGGAAATTTTTTAGAGGAAGACACGCACGGGTGGTCAAAATGACCGCTCCTGCATGTGGAGTGAATTGCTTGAGTGTAGGGTCGGTCAAAATGACCACCCGTGCATGTAGGAACAAAAACTAAATTTTTCATATAGGGGCAGTCAGAATGACTGCCCTTACATGTGGGTAAACTGCCAAAGGAAACACTTGTATCGGCAGTCATTTTACCCGCTGATACATGTTACTAAAAAGTCAAACATACACAAGGGCGGTGAATTCACCAGCCGTTGCATGTGGGTAGACTAAGACAAAAAAAATCTAAGTTTAATGGATACGAATAGGAATAAACTAGTCGATCCTCAGCAAATTAAAAACCAAAATATAATGGAATACAGACAGAAAAAACAAAACGACCATGCAATATCTAAAAATTGAGGCATCACGACCAAAATCACCGATAACCCTAGACAAAAACATTGACGCAATCCACTCAAACCAATTATTTCAATGACTCAGTTGACCTCAGAGGGAGTTGGATATGCATCATAAGAGGTTTGGAATGAAGATTAAATGAAAATAATAGTTAAAAGTGCTTTACAAGGTTTTAAAGGAGGCGCGTAAACTTGCCACATGGGTGCCATAAATGCACTTAGTTAAACTTAACATTACAAAGAAGATGCTTAGGAGGCAATTTTCACTACCCTCGCATGTGGCAAAAATACCAACACCTGCATAAGCGGTTAAAACCACCGCTCATGCATTTACAAACTAAAGAAACTTGCATGGACAATCAAAATGACCGCCCTTACATGCTGATACAAAACACATGTTCAGGTGGTGAAATTGACCACCTCTACATGAGGACAAAAAAGATTATATGTTCAGGTGGTGAAATTGACTGCCCCTGCATGTAACTAAGAAAATTTTCTAACTCTGAAAAGGTCAAAATTGATATTTCGACAAGCCTATAACCTAATCGATTTTCATGAACTCTGGGAAACTGTACAAGGGATATGTTACAAGCTATTTTTAGGTGTTAGATGACTTTGCATGAGGTCAAGAAAACTTACCTCGATATGCAAACTTAGAGTGTAGGCTACGAAATGGACAAGTTTCGTAGGGGTCATCCTATAAAATGAGCGCAACTGATTTTGAGGACAACAGTTGGCTCTAACTGGGGAGCTTCCTTCGATCGTTCTTTGAAACGATCAAAGGGAGAAGAATCCAGTCTCTAAGTGCCTTCATCCATTCCATTGGGCTATAGAGTTAGGCGACACAAAAAGACACACAAAGACTAAAATGAAAAAGACACAAAAACTATACAAAAATACATGAACTTATCCGTTGCTTTACTTTGAGAAAAGCTTCAGATGTTGTCTGCTATGAGGCAACAGAAAAGATATTCCACTTCTTTTTCTTTTACTATTAAAAGAGTAACACTTCCTTGTGTTTGCCATTTTGGGAGCTTTTTCTACATCCAGATTGGATTGCCCCATTCTTGTTGATGAATTTGGTCCCAACTGTCGTCGTCGTTTGACAAAGCGATCATGGTCATCAAAAGATTTCTTTAGAAAAACCAGTCTTTTGGAAATTTTATTTCCTTTTAGCTGCAAAATCCCTTCACTTGAAGAGGACAATCCATCTATTTCTAGACCTTCAATTGAAGCACTATCTGGTGACTCAGGATTTTCATTAGAGATCAAGAAGTAAGTACCCATATCTGAAAACTCAAACATAATTTGAGCTTTTGAACCCTCAGATTACATCACTATGTACTTGGCCTCACTTATAGGATGAACCTTTTGCATAATAACCTTAACAGGTATTCTTGCCTCAGACATTTTAATCTTTGTCTCCTTAGCATGATCTATGATATCAACAAGCTGATATGGACTTGCTACAGAAAATAGAAAACTCTCATCCTAAGGTTTTACAATGGGGGTGTTGGTCTTAGGAACAGGGGATGAAATAAGAGTATCTGGTGTACTTAATTGATTGTCACCAGACAGATATTGACGATCATATTGATTCTGTGACTGTGTGAGAACAACACAAGATTCACCAAAAGTAACTTCTTCTTGTCCCATCTCATATTCCAAGTTCAGGAACCCGATGGTAGAGTCGCCAGCTAATTGCTCTTCGCTTTCTATGAAAAGATTAGCATCATCTTCTCCTTAATCATATTCTAATTGAAGAAGATTATCTTGCTTTGATTCATAATAGAAGATTGCTGCATTCATAGGTGGTGCTTCCAAAGAAAGTATTCCTCGTTGTGGAGGAAACTTGTTTTGATTCTGATCCATTAAAGCATTGCCTTGGTAATTCAGAGAATTTGGGAATGTCTTCCTCAGAATGTCCTTATAGAGGGGAGTAGACAAACTCTGTGACATCTATTTTTTTATAGCTAACAGCTCATCAGCCAACTTTTGCACCATAGGATCCATGGTGCTGGTAGAAGGTAAAGCCAAAGGGAGCTACTCACTATGCCTGATAGAATCCTTCTTCAACTTTCCCACTAAGATCAAATCATCTTCCACTTCAACTGCCAAACTTTGAGCAATTGCAAGATCAACTGGTGCTGCTCTTCACAAAAGAAAACTTACTTCTGACAATTGTGAATTGATGAAGAAGCATTTTAGGTTCTCAGCTGTGGGTTGAGCAACAGTTGGGATCCTATTCTTTAGCTTATTGAACTTTATCACGAACTCACGAATGGGCTCATGTGGTTCCTTTTTCAATTGGGTAAGTTGGGCCAACAAGGCATAAGCATCTTCTGCTAACTTGAATCCGGCTTCAAACTAAGTTTGAAATCTATTCCATCCAATGAGAGTTCTAGGTGCAAGGTGAAAGAACCAATCAGCTGCAACACCTTGGAGTGTTTCTACAAACAGTCTCACATAAACATCTTCATACTCAACACCGAGAACACCACATGCAATGTAGAAAGCTGTAATGTGCTCATCTGGATGTTGTTTACCATACTCGTAGAACTTAGGAAAGTTCTTGCGTGAACCCCTAAGTAGTTCATGTAGAGGCTGAGTCAAATTCAATGGCCCAAATGCATTTCCCCATGGACTTAGGACAACCATACTCTTAACAAATAATAGAGCAGATATAACAAAAATATATTATAAAAGATGAGGCTGGTATGATTCAACCAAAGGTGAGAGGCTCTTGGTTGCGTGTTCAATCCCCAATAGAGTCGCCAAAAACTGTTGGGTGAATACTTTGTCGTTTAGCTAACTAACAGAAAAATGGTTATATCAACCATAGTATGATGAGATAAATCTCTCCTCTCAGCAAGGGGAGGTTCCCTTTTAACTATTACAAACTTATTTACACTAAATACTAGCTTTGGGGGTGTGTTACATTCATCCATTTCTCTTTTTTTTAGAAAAAAAGTTTACAATGTTTCACGGTAATATTCAATAATGCTTCTACACTTCTAATATTAACCTAAATAGTTATTACCAATAATCTTGTGAGTTGAAGCACAAAGTCTTTCAACTCACTTCATGAAAAGATTCACGAGCCAAGTGAATAATCTCAAGCACAAAGTCTTCAAATTATCCCTAGAAAGATTTTAAAAGTAATCGTATCACCAGTTGGAGCACAAAGTCTGTCAACTAACAATACCATTGATCCACATGAATGCGACTGAAACTCATAGCATAAAGTCTACAAGTTCTCAACACGATTCATGTACAAAGTAAACAACTACAAGCTCAAATTCTTTATAATCCTCCACTAAGAGACGCTTTCAACATACATAAATTCAAGGAAATAATATAACACAAAGTTTATATAACTTATCTTGAATGTCCTCCAATCGTAATAACCAAACACCACTTTATCCAATCAATCAACAAGATAAATCAGCAAAAATGCCATAGGTACATCCTCACTCATACAAATTTGATTCAACACAGAGTTTAATATCAAAACTCACCTTCTTTATTGATTGGAATTGATCATACAATTTGAACACAAAGTCTCAAAGTTGAGTCTCAATTTGGGCAGCACTTTGTTGCATAAGATTAAAGATAAAATTTACAATAGAGACCCTCTTTATTTATAGGGAGAGGCCTAGACCAAAAGTAGGGAAAATCTAACTACTTTGACTTATTCAATAAAAGAGTTCTATTTGACTTGGGACTTCCTTTGTCTCACATGTAATTACATTTTGGAAAAATACATGTGAATATGTCCAAAACAAAATACAAATTGCATATACAAAACTGAATATAAACTAAGGCATGAAGAAAGATTTTCAGCTGCCACCATCATTCTTCTTCAGGAAATTATGATACATGACCTTTACTATTTCCATCTCATAAATGTCAGGTCCAACTGTATTGTCTGAAACAACATGAGGTTTGATGATTGTATCTTTCACCACCTTTATTGCCTTTTCATGCTTCCCAAGATTGTCTTTCAAATTATCAAGGGTTGATTGATAATCTTGGAGTTTATCCATTTAAGCAATTGAAAATGCTTCGTCTTCAAAGTTCTTCTAGATCATCTTTTCAAAGGCATCGACCATCTCTTCTTCAGGAAATTATGATTTTCAGCCGTTGCTTGCAGAAACTGCATAAAAGTCATGATCTCACAGGTAGGGGAAAAATTGGCAAATTAGGGTTACTGCGAACTAATGATCAAGAACATGGGATCATGCTTGATAGGGCTACAGAGTGAGCAAGTCAAGGAAATGGGCGAAAGTGGGCCAAAGGCATCATTTTCAAGAATTTCCTAGTGTTAGGAAACATTTTAGAGGAAGACACGCACGGGTGGTCAAAATGACCGCTCCTACATGTGGAGTGAATTGCTTGAGTGTAGGGTCGGTCAAAATGACCGCCCATGCATGTAGGAACAAAAACCAAAATTTTCATGTAGGGGCAATCAAAATGACCGCTCTTACACGTGGGTAAACTACCAAAGGAAACAGATGTATCGGCGGTCATTTTACCTGCCGATACATGCTACTAAAAAGGCAAACATACATGATGGCGGTTAATTCACCTACCGTTGGATGTGGGTAGACTAAGACAAAAAAATCTAAGTTTAAAGGATACGAACAGGAATAAACTAGTCGATCCTCATCAAATTAAAAACCTAAATATAATGGAATATAGACGGAAAAAATAAAACGACCATGCACTATCTAAAAACTGAGGCATCAGGACCAAAATCACCGATAACCCTAGACAAAAACACTAATGAAATCCACTCAAACCAATTGTTTCAGTGACTCAATCGACCTTAGAGGGAGTTGTATACACATCATAAGAGGTTTGGAACGAAGAATAAATGAAAATAACAGTTAAAAGTGCCTTACAAGGTTTTAAAGGAAGCACGTAAACTTGCCACATGAGTGCCATAAATGCACTTAGTTAAACTTAACATTGCAAAGAAGACGCTCAGGAGGCAATTTTTGCTACCCTCGCATGTGGCAAAAATACCAACACCTGCATGAGTGGTTAAAACCACCGCTCATGCATTTACAAACCGAAGAAACTTGCACGGGCGGTCAAAATGTCTGCCCTTACGTGCTAATACAAAACACATGTTCAGGCGATGAAATTGACCACCTCTACATGAGGACAATAGAGATTACATGTTTGGGTGGTGAAATCGACTGCCCCTATATGTAACTAAGAGAATTTTCTAACTCTGAAAAGGTCAAAATTGATATTTCGACAAGCCTATAACCCAATCGATTTTCATGAACTCTGGGAAACTATACAAGGGATATGTTACAAGCTATTTTCAAGTGTTAGATGACTTTGCATGAGGTCAAGAAAACTTACCTCGATATGCAAACTTAGAGTGTAGGCTATGAAATGGACAAGTTTCGTAGGGGTCATCCTATAAAATGAGCGCAGCTGATTTTGAGGACAATAGTTGGCTCTAACTGGGGAGCTTCCTTCAATCGTTCTTTGAAACGATCAAAGGGAGAAGAATCCAGTCTCTAAGTGCCTTCATCCATTCCATTGGGCTATAGAGTCAGGTGACACAAAAAGACACACAAAGACTAAAATGAAAAAGACACAAAAACTATACAAAAATACATGAACTTATCCGTCGCTTTACTTTGAGAAAAGCTTCAAATGTTGTCTGCTGTGAGGCAACAGAAAAGATATTCTACTCCTTTTTCTTTTACTATTAAAAGAGTAACACTTCCTTGTGTTTGCCATTTTGGGATCTTCTTCTGCATCCAGATTGGATTGCCCCATTATTACTGATGAATTTGGTCCCAACTGTCGTCGCCATTTGACAAAGCGATCATGCTCATCAAAAGATTTCTCCAGAAAAACTAGTCTTTTGGAAATTTTATTTCCTTTCAGCTGCAAAATCCCTTCACTTGAAGAGGACAATCCATCTATTTCTAGACCTTTAATTGAAGCACTATTTGGTGACTCAGGATTTTCATTAGAGGTCAAGAAGTAAGTACCCATATCTGAAAACTCAAACATAATCTAAGCTTTTGAACCCTCAGATTGCATCACTGTGTACTTGGCCTCCCTTATAGGATGAACCTTTTGCATAATACCCTTAACAGGTATTCTTGCCTCAAACATTTGAATCTTTGTCTTCAGCATGATCTATGATATCAACAAGCTGATATGGACTTGCTATAGAAAACAAAAAACTCTCATCCTAAGGTTTTACAATGGGGGTACTGGTCTTAGGAACAGGGGATGAAGTAAGAGTATCTAGTGTACTTACTTGATTGTCACTAGCCAAATATTGATGATCAGATTGATTTTGTGACTGTGTGAGAACAACACAAGATTCACCAAAAGTAACTTCTTCTTGTCCCATCTCATATTCCAAGTTCAGGAACTTGATGGTAGAGTTGCCAGCTAATTACTCTTCACTTTTCATGAAAACATTAACATCACCTTCTCCTTGATCATATTTTGATTGAAGAAGATTATCTTGCTCTGATTCATAATAGAAGATTGCTGCATTCACAGGTGGTGCTTCCAAAGCAAGTATTCCTTGTTGTGGAGGAAACTTATTTTGATTCTGATCCATTAAAGCATTGCCTTGGTAATTCAGAGCATTTGGGAATTTCTTCCTTGGAATGTCCTTGTAGAGGGGAGTAGACAAACTTTGCGACATCTATTTTTTTAGAGCTAACAGCTCATTAGCCAACTTTTGCACCATAGGATCTGTGGTGCTGGTAGAAGGTAAAGCCAAAGGGGGCTACTCACTATGCTTGATAGAATCCTTCTTCAACTTTCCCACTAAGATCAAATCATCTTCCACTTCAACTACCAAACTTTGAGCAATTGCAAGATTAGCTAGTGCTGCGCTTCGTAAAAGAAAACTTACTTCTGGCAATTATGAATTGATGAAGAAGCATTTTAGGTTCTCAGCTGTGGGTTGAGCAACAGTTGGGATCCTATTCTTTAGCTTATTGAACTTTGCCACGAACTCACGAATGGGCTCATGTGGTTCCTTTTTCAATTGGGTAAGTTGGGCCAACAAGGCGTAAGCATCTTTTGCTGACTTGAATCTGGCTTCGAACTAAGTTCGAAGTGTATTCCATCCAGTGACAGTTCCATGTGCAAGGTGAAAGAACCAATCACCTACAACACCTTGGAGTGTTTCTACAAATAGCCTCACATAAACATCTTCATACTCAACGCTGAGAACACCACATGCAATGTAGAAAGCTACAATGTGCTCATCTGGATGTTGTTTACCATACCCGTAGAACTTGGGAAAGTTCTTGCGTGAACCTTGAAGTAGTTCATGTAGAGGCTGAGTCAAATTCAATAGCCCAAATACATTTCCCCATGGACCTAGGACAGCCATACTCTTAACAAACAATAGAGCAGATATAACAAAAATATATTACAAAAGATGAGGCTGGTACGCTTCAACCAAAGGCGAGAGGTTCTTGGTTGCGTGTTTGATCCCTAGTAGAGTCACCAAAAACTATTGGGTGAATATTTTGTCATTTAGCTAACTAACAGCAAAATGGTTATATCAACCGCAGTATGATGAGATAAATCTCTCCTCTCAGCAAGGGGAGGTTCCCTTTTAGCTATTACAAACTTATTTACACTAAATACTAGCTTTGGGGGTGTGTTACATTCATCCTTTTCTCTTTTTTTTAGAAAAGATGTTTACAATGTTTCATAGTAATATTCAATAGTGCTTCTACACTTCTAATATTAACCTAAACAGTTATTACCAATATTCTTGTGAGTTGAAGCACAAAGTCTTTCAACTCACTTCACGAAAAGATTCACGAGCCAAGTGAATAATCTCAAGCACAAAGTCTTGAAATTATCCCCAGAAAGATTTTAAAAGTAACCATATCACCAGTTGGAGCGCAAAGTCTGTCAACTAACAATACCACTGATCTATGTGAATGTGACTGAAACTCATAGCACAAAGTCTACAAGTTCTCAACACGATTCATGTACAAAGTAAACAACTACAAGCTCAAAGTCTTTATAATCCTCCGCCAAGAGACACTTTCAACATACATAAATTCAAGGAAATAATATAACACAAAGTTTATATAACTTATCTTGAATGTCCTCCAATTGTAATAACCAAACACCACTTTATCCAATCAATCAACAAGAGAAATCAGCAAAAATGCCATATGTACATCCTCACTCATACAAATTTGATTCAACATAGAATTTAATATCAAAACTTGCCTTCTTTATTAATTGGAATTGATCATACAATTTGAACACAAAGTCTCAAAGTTAAGTCTCAATTTGGGCAGCACTTTGTTGCATAAGATTAAAGATAAAATTTACAATAGAGGCCCTCTTTATTTATAGGGAGAGGCCTGGACCAAAAAAAGGAAAAATCTAACTACTTTGACTTATTCAACAAAAGAGTCCTATTTGACTTGGGACTTCCTTTGTCTCATAGGTAATTACATTTTGGAAAAATACATGTGAATATGTCTGAAACAAAATACAAATTGCATATACAAAACTGAATATAAACTAAGGCATGAAGAAAGATTTTCAGCTGCCACCATCATTCTTCTTCAGGAAATTATGATACATGACCTTTACTATTTCCATCTCATAAATGTCAGGTCCAACTGTATTGTCTGAAACAACATGAGGTTTGACGATTGTATCTTTCACCACCTTTATTGCCTTTTCATGCTTCCCAAGATTGTCTTTCAAATTATCAAGGGTTGATTGATAATCATGGAGTTTATCCATTTAAGCAATTGAAAATGCTTCATCTTCAAAGTTCTTCTAGATCATCTTTTCAAAGGCATCGACCATCTCTTCTTCAGGAAATTATGATTTTCAGCCGTTGCTTGCAGAAACTACACAAAAATCATGATCTCCCAGTTAGGGGAAAAATTGGCAAATTAGGGTTACTGCGAACTGATGATCAAGAACATGGGATCACGCTTGAAAGGGCTATATAGTACACAAGTCAAGGAAATGGGTGAAAGCGAGCCAAAGGCATCATTTTCAAGAATTTCCCAATGTTAGGAAATTTTTTAGAGGAAGACACGCACGGGTGGTCAAAATGACCGCTCCTGCATGTGGAGTGAATTGCTTGAGTGTAGGGTCGGTCAAAATGACCACCCGTGCATGTAGGAACAAAAACTAAATTTTTCATATAGGGGCAGTCAGAATGACTGCCCTTACATGTGGGTAAACTGCCAAAGGAAACACTTGTATCGGCAGTCATTTTACCCGCTGATACATGTTACTAAAAAGTCAAACATACACAAGGGCGGTGAATTCACCAGCCGTTGCATGTGGGTAGACTAAGACAAAAAAAATCTAAGTTTAATGGATACGAATAGGAATAAACTAGTCGATCCTCAGCAAATTAAAAACCAAAATATAATGGAATACAGACAGAAAAAACAAAACGACCATGCAATATCTAAAAATTGAGGCATCACGACCAAAATCACCGATAACCCTAGACAAAAACATTGACGCAATCCACTCAAACCAATTATTTCAATGACTCAGTTGACCTCAGAGGGAGTTGGATATGCATCATAAGAGGTTTGGAATGAAGATTAAATGAAAATAATAGTTAAAAGTGCTTTACAAGGTTTTAAAGGAGGCGCGTAAACTTGCCACATGGGTGCCATAAATGCACTTAGTTAAACTTAACATTACAAAGAAGATGCTTAGGAGGCAATTTTCACTACCCTCGCATGTGGCAAAAATACCAACACCTGCATAAGCGGTTAAAACCACCGCTCATGCATTTACAAACTAAAGAAACTTGCATGGACAATCAAAATGACCGCCCTTACATGCTGATACAAAACACATGTTCAGGTGGTGAAATTGACCACCTCTACATGAGGACAAAAAAGATTATATGTTCAGGTGGTGAAATTGACTGCCCCTGCATGTAACTAAGAAAATTTTCTAACTCTGAAAAGGTCAAAATTGATATTTCGACAAGCCTATAACCTAATCGATTTTCATGAACTCTGGGAAACTGTACAAGGGATATGTTACAAGCTATTTTTAGGTGTTAGATGACTTTGCATGAGGTCAAGAAAACTTACCTCGATATGCAAACTTAGAGTGTAGGCTACGAAATGGACAAGTTTCGTAGGGGTCATCCTATAAAATGAGCGCAACTGATTTTGAGGACAACAGTTGGCTCTAACTGGGGAGCTTCCTTCGATCGTTCTTTGAAACGATCAAAGGGAGAAGAATCCAGTCTCTAAGTGCCTTCATCCATTCCATTGGGCTATAGAGTTAGGCGACACAAAAAGACACACAAAGACTAAAATGAAAAAGACACAAAAACTATACAAAAATACATGAACTTATCCGTTGCTTTACTTTGAGAAAAGCTTCAGATGTTGTCTGCTATGAGGCAACAGAAAAGATATTCCACTTCTTTTTCTTTTACTATTAAAAGAGTAACACTTCCTTGTGTTTGCCATTTTGGGAGCTTTTTCTACATCCAGATTGGATTGCCCCATTCTTGTTGATGAATTTGGTCCCAACTGTCGTCGTCGTTTGACAAAGCGATCATGGTCATCAAAAGATTTCTTTAGAAAAACCAGTCTTTTGGAAATTTTATTTCCTTTTAGCTGCAAAATCCCTTCACTTGAAGAGGACAATCCATCTATTTCTAGACCTTCAATTGAAGCACTATCTGGTGACTCAGGATTTTCATTAGAGATCAAGAAGTAAGTACCCATATCTGAAAACTCAAACATAATTTGAGCTTTTGAACCCTCAGATTACATCACTATGTACTTGGCCTCACTTATAGGATGAACCTTTTGCATAATAACCTTAACAGGTATTCTTGCCTCAGACATTTTAATCTTTGTCTCCTTAGCATGATCTATGATATCAACAAGCTGATATGGACTTGCTACAGAAAATAGAAAACTCTCATCCTAAGGTTTTACAATGGGGGTGTTGGTCTTAGGAACAGGGGATGAAATAAGAGTATCTGGTGTACTTAATTGATTGTCACCAGACAGATATTGACGATCATATTGATTCTGTGACTGTGTGAGAACAACACAAGATTCACCAAAAGTAACTTCTTCTTGTCCCATCTCATATTCCAAGTTCAGGAACCCGATGGTAGAGTCGCCAGCTAATTGCTCTTCGCTTTCTATGAAAAGATTAGCATCATCTTCTCCTTAATCATATTCTAATTGAAGAAGATTATCTTGCTTTGATTCATAATAGAAGATTGCTGCATTCATAGGTGGTGCTTCCAAAGAAAGTATTCCTCGTTGTGGAGGAAACTTGTTTTGATTCTGATCCATTAAAGCATTGCCTTGGTAATTCAGAGAATTTGGGAATGTCTTCCTCAGAATGTCCTTATAGAGGGGAGTAGACAAACTCTGTGACATCTATTTTTTTATAGCTAACAGCTCATCAGCCAACTTTTGCACCATAGGATCCATGGTGCTGGTAGAAGGTAAAGCCAAAGGGAGCTACTCACTATGCCTGATAGAATCCTTCTTCAACTTTCCCACTAAGATCAAATCATCTTCCACTTCAACTGCCAAACTTTGAGCAATTGCAAGATCAACTGGTGCTGCTCTTCACAAAAGAAAACTTACTTCTGACAATTGTGAATTGATGAAGAAGCATTTTAGGTTCTCAGCTGTGGGTTGAGCAACAGTTGGGATCCTATTCTTTAGCTTATTGAACTTTATCACGAACTCACGAATGGGCTCATGTGGTTCCTTTTTCAATTGGGTAAGTTGGGCCAACAAGGCATAAGCATCTTCTGCTAACTTGAATCCGGCTTCAAACTAAGTTTGAAATCTATTCCATCCAATGAGAGTTCTAGGTGCAAGGTGAAAGAACCAATCAGCTGCAACACCTTGGAGTGTTTCTACAAACAGTCTCACATAAACATCTTCATACTCAACACCGAGAACACCACATGCAATGTAGAAAGCTGTAATGTGCTCATCTGGATGTTGTTTACCATACTCGTAGAACTTAGGAAAGTTCTTGCGTGAACCCCTAAGTAGTTCATGTAGAGGCTGAGTCAAATTCAATGGCCCAAATGCATTTCCCCATGGACTTAGGACAACCATACTCTTAACAAATAATAGAGCAGATATAACAAAAATATATTATAAAAGATGAGGCTGGTATGATTCAACCAAAGGTGAGAGGCTCTTGGTTGCGTGTTCAATCCCCAATAGAGTCGCCAAAAACTGTTGGGTGAATACTTTGTCGTTTAGCTAACTAACAGAAAAATGGTTATATCAACCATAGTATGATGAGATAAATCTCTCCTCTCAGCAAGGGGAGGTTCCCTTTTAACTATTACAAACTTATTTACACTAAATACTAGCTTTGGGGGTGTGTTACATTCATCCATTTCTCTTTTTTTTAGAAAAAAAGTTTACAATGTTTCACGGTAATATTCAATAATGCTTCTACACTTCTAATATTAACCTAAATAGTTATTACCAATAATCTTGTGAGTTGAAGCACAAAGTCTTTCAACTCACTTCATGAAAAGATTCACGAGCCAAGTGAATAATCTCAAGCACAAAGTCTTCAAATTATCCCTAGAAAGATTTTAAAAGTAATCGTATCACCAGTTGGAGCACAAAGTCTGTCAACTAACAATACCATTGATCCACATGAATGCGACTGAAACTCATAGCATAAAGTCTACAAGTTCTCAACACGATTCATGTACAAAGTAAACAACTACAAGCTCAAATTCTTTATAATCCTCCACTAAGAGACGCTTTCAACATACATAAATTCAAGGAAATAATATAACACAAAGTTTATATAACTTATCTTGAATGTCCTCCAATCGTAATAACCAAACACCACTTTATCCAATCAATCAACAAGATAAATCAGCAAAAATGCCATAGGTACATCCTCACTCATACAAATTTGATTCAACACAGAGTTTAATATCAAAACTCACCTTCTTTATTGATTGGAATTGATCATACAATTTGAACACAAAGTCTCAAAGTTGAGTCTCAATTTGGGCAGCACTTTGTTGCATAAGATTAAAGATAAAATTTACAATAGAGACCCTCTTTATTTATAGGGAGAGGCCTAGACCAAAAGTAGGGAAAATCTAACTACTTTGACTTATTCAATAAAAGAGTTCTATTTGACTTGGGACTTCCTTTGTCTCACATGTAATTACATTTTGGAAAAATACATGTGAATATGTCCAAAACAAAATACAAATTGCATATACAAAACTGAATATAAACTAAGGCATGAAGAAAGATTTTCAGCTGCCACCATCATTCTTCTTCAGGAAATTATGATACATGACCTTTACTATTTCCATCTCATAAATGTCAGGTCCAACTGTATTGTCTGAAACAACATGAGGTTTGATGATTGTATCTTTCACCACCTTTATTGCCTTTTCATGCTTCCCAAGATTGTCTTTCAAATTATCAAGGGTTGATTGATAATCTTGGAGTTTATCCATTTAAGCAATTGAAAATGCTTCGTCTTCAAAGTTCTTCTAGATCATCTTTTCAAAGGCATCGACCATCTCTTCTTCAGGAAATTATGATTTTCAGCCGTTGCTTGCAGAAACTGCATAAAAGTCATGATCTCACAGGTAGGGGAAAAATTGGCAAATTAGGGTTACTGCGAACTAATGATCAAGAACATGGGATCATGCTTGATAGGGCTACAGAGTGAGCAAGTCAAGGAAATGGGCGAAAGTGGGCCAAAGGCATCATTTTCAAGAATTTCCTAGTGTTAGGAAACATTTTAGAGGAAGACACGCACGGGTGGTCAAAATGACCGCTCCTACATGTGGAGTGAATTGCTTGAGTGTAGGGTCGGTCAAAATGACCGCCCATGCATGTAGGAACAAAAACCAAAATTTTCATGTAGGGGCAATCAAAATGACCGCTCTTACACGTGGGTAAACTACCAAAGGAAACAGATGTATCGGCGGTCATTTTACCTGCCGATACATGCTACTAAAAAGGCAAACATACATGATGGCGGTTAATTCACCTACCGTTGGATGTGGGTAGACTAAGACAAAAAAATCTAAGTTTAAAGGATACGAACAGGAATAAACTAGTCGATCCTCATCAAATTAAAAACCTAAATATAATGGAATATAGACGGAAAAAATAAAACGACCATGCACTATCTAAAAACTGAGGCATCAGGACCAAAATCACCGATAACCCTAGACAAAAACACTAATGAAATCCACTCAAACCAATTGTTTCAGTGACTCAATCGACCTTAGAGGGAGTTGTATACACATCATAAGAGGTTTGGAACGAAGAATAAATGAAAATAACAGTTAAAAGTGCCTTACAAGGTTTTAAAGGAAGCACGTAAACTTGCCACATGAGTGCCATAAATGCACTTAGTTAAACTTAACATTGCAAAGAAGACGCTCAGGAGGCAATTTTTGCTACCCTCGCATGTGGCAAAAATACCAACACCTGCATGAGTGGTTAAAACCACCGCTCATGCATTTACAAACCGAAGAAACTTGCACGGGCGGTCAAAATGTCTGCCCTTACGTGCTAATACAAAACACATGTTCAGGCGATGAAATTGACCACCTCTACATGAGGACAATAGAGATTACATGTTTGGGTGGTGAAATCGACTGCCCCTATATGTAACTAAGAGAATTTTCTAACTCTGAAAAGGTCAAAATTGATATTTCGACAAGCCTATAACCCAATCGATTTTCATGAACTCTGGGAAACTATACAAGGGATATGTTACAAGCTATTTTCAAGTGTTAGATGACTTTGCATGAGGTCAAGAAAACTTACCTCGATATGCAAACTTAGAGTGTAGGCTATGAAATGGACAAGTTTCGTAGGGGTCATCCTATAAAATGAGCGCAGCTGATTTTGAGGACAATAGTTGGCTCTAACTGGGGAGCTTCCTTCAATCGTTCTTTGAAACGATCAAAGGGAGAAGAATCCAGTCTCTAAGTGCCTTCATCCATTCCATTGGGCTATAGAGTCAGGTGACACAAAAAGACACACAAAGACTAAAATGAAAAAGACACAAAAACTATACAAAAATACATGAACTTATCCGTCGCTTTACTTTGAGAAAAGCTTCAAATGTTGTCTGCTGTGAGGCAACAGAAAAGATATTCTACTCCTTTTTCTTTTACTATTAAAAGAGTAACACTTCCTTGTGTTTGCCATTTTGGGATCTTCTTCTGCATCCAGATTGGATTGCCCCATTATTACTGATGAATTTGGTCCCAACTGTCGTCGCCATTTGACAAAGCGATCATGCTCATCAAAAGATTTCTCCAGAAAAACTAGTCTTTTGGAAATTTTATTTCCTTTCAGCTGCAAAATCCCTTCACTTGAAGAGGACAATCCATCTATTTCTAGACCTTTAATTGAAGCACTATTTGGTGACTCAGGATTTTCATTAGAGGTCAAGAAGTAAGTACCCATATCTGAAAACTCAAACATAATCTAAGCTTTTGAACCCTCAGATTGCATCACTGTGTACTTGGCCTCCCTTATAGGATGAACCTTTTGCATAATACCCTTAACAGGTATTCTTGCCTCAAACATTTGAATCTTTGTCTTCAGCATGATCTATGATATCAACAAGCTGATATGGACTTGCTATAGAAAACAAAAAACTCTCATCCTAAGGTTTTACAATGGGGGTACTGGTCTTAGGAACAGGGGATGAAGTAAGAGTATCTAGTGTACTTACTTGATTGTCACTAGCCAAATATTGATGATCAGATTGATTTTGTGACTGTGTGAGAACAACACAAGATTCACCAAAAGTAACTTCTTCTTGTCCCATCTCATATTCCAAGTTCAGGAACTTGATGGTAGAGTTGCCAGCTAATTACTCTTCACTTTTCATGAAAACATTAACATCACCTTCTCCTTGATCATATTCTGATTGAAGAAGATTATCTTGCTCTGATTCATAATAGAAGATTGCTGCATTCACAGGTGGTGCTTCCAAAGCAAGTATTCCTTGTTGTGGAGGAAACTTATTTTGATTCTGATCCATTAAAGCATTGCCTTGGTAATTCAGAGCATTTGGGAATTTCTTCCTTGGAATGTCCTTGTAGAGGGGAGTAGACAAACTTTGCGACATCTATTTTTTTAGAGCTAACAGCTCATTAGCCAACTTTTGCACCATAGGATCTGTGGTGCTGGTAGAAGGTAAAGCCAAAGGGGGCTACTCACTATGCTTGATAGAATCCTTCTTCAACTTTCCCACTAAGATCAAATCATCTTCCACTTCAACTACCAAACTTTGAGCAATTGCAAGATTAGCTAGTGCTGCGCTTCGTAAAAGAAAACTTACTTCTGGCAATTATGAATTGATGAAGAAGCATTTTAGGTTCTCAGCTGTGGGTTGAGCAACAGTTGGGATCCTATTCTTTAGCTTATTGAACTTTGCCACGAACTCACGAATGGGCTCATGTGGTTCCTTTTTCAATTGGGTAAGTTGGGCCAACAAGGCGTAAGCATCTTTTGCTGACTTGAATCTGGCTTCGAACTAAGTTCGAAGTGTATTCCATCCAGTGACAGTTCCATGTGCAAGGTGAAAGAACCAATCACCTACAACACCTTGGAGTGTTTCTACAAATAGCCTCACATAAACATCTTCATACTCAACGCTGAGAACACCACATGCAATGTAGAAAGCTACAATGTGCTCATCTGGATGTTGTTTACCATACCCGTAGAACTTGGGAAAGTTCTTGCGTGAACCTTGAAGTAGTTCATGTAGAGGCTGAGTCAAATTCAATAGCCCAAATACATTTCCCCATGGACCTAGGACAGCCATACTCTTAACAAACAATAGAGCAGATATAACAAAAATATATTACAAAAGATGAGGCTGGTACGCTTCAACCAAAGGCGAGAGGTTCTTGGTTGCGTGTTTGATCCCTAGTAGAGTCACCAAAAACTATTGGGTGAATATTTTGTCATTTAGCTAACTAACAGCAAAATGGTTATATCAACCGCAGTATGATGAGATAAATCTCTCCTCTCAGCAAGGGGAGGTTCCCTTTTAGCTATTACAAACTTATTTACACTAAATACTAGCTTTGGGGGTGTGTTACATTCATCCTTTTCTCTTTTTTTTAGAAAAGATGTTTACAATGTTTCATAGTAATATTCAATAGTGCTTCTACACTTCTAATATTAACCTAAACAGTTATTACCAATATTCTTGTGAGTTGAAGCACAAAGTCTTTCAACTCACTTCACGAAAAGATTCACGAGCCAAGTGAATAATCTCAAGCACAAAGTCTTGAAATTATCCCCAGAAAGATTTTAAAAGTAACCATATCACCAGTTGGAGCGCAAAGTCTGTCAACTAACAATACCACTGATCTATGTGAATGTGACTGAAACTCATAGCACAAAGTCTACAAGTTCTCAACACGATTCATGTACAAAGTAAACAACTACAAGCTCAAAGTCTTTATAATCCTCCGCCAAGAGACACTTTCAACATACATAAATTCAAGGAAATAATATAACACAAAGTTTATATAACTTATCTTGAATGTCCTCCAATTGTAATAACCAAACACCACTTTATCCAATCAATCAACAAGAGAAATCAGCAAAAATGCCATATGTACATCCTCACTCATACAAATTTGATTCAACATAGAATTTAATATCAAAACTTGCCTTCTTTATTAATTGGAATTGATCATACAATTTGAACACAAAGTCTCAAAGTTAAGTCTCAATTTGGGCAGCACTTTGTTGCATAAGATTAAAGATAAAATTTACAATAGAGGCCCTCTTTATTTATAGGGAGAGGCCTGGACCAAAAAAAGGAAAAATCTAACTACTTTGACTTATTCAACAAAAGAGTCCTATTTGACTTGGGACTTCCTTTGTCTCATAGGTAATTACATTTTGGAAAAATACATGTGAATATGTCTGAAACAAAATACAAATTGCATATACAAAACTGAATATAAACTAAGGCATGAAGAAAGATTTTCAGCTGCCACCATCATTCTTCTTCAGGAAATTATGATACATGACCTTTACTATTTCCATCTCATAAATGTCAGGTCCAACTGTATTGTCTGAAACAACATGAGGTTTGACGATTGTATCTTTCACCACCTTTATTGCCTTTTCATGCTTCCCAAGATTGTCTTTCAAATTATCAAGGGTTGATTGATAATCATGGAGTTTATCCATTTAAGCAATTGAAAATGCTTCATCTTCAAAGTTCTTCTAGATCATCTTTTCAAAGGCATCGACCATCTCTTCTTCAGGAAATTATGATTTTCAGCTGTTGCTTGTAGAAACTGCACAATAGTCATTATCTCCCAGTTAGGGGAAAAATTGGCAAATTAGGGTTACTGCGAATTGATGATCAAGAACATGGGATCATGCTTGAAAGGGCTACAAAGTGCGCAAGTCGAGGAAATGGGTGAAAGTGCACCAAAGGCATCATTTTCAAGAATTTCCTAGTGTTAGGAAACTTTTTAGAGGAAGACACACACGAGAGGCCAAAATGACAGCTCCTGCATGTGGAGTGAATTGCTTGAGTGCAGGGTCAGTCAAAATGACTGTCCGTGCATGTAGGAATAAAAACTAAATTTTTCATGTAGGGGTGGTTAGAATGACCAACCTTACATGTGGGTAAACTGCCAAAGGAAACAGATGTATCGTCGGTCATTTTACCTGCCGATACATGCTACCAAAAAGTCAAACATACGCGAGGGTGGTGAATTCACCCGCTGTTGCATGTGGGTAGACTAAGACAAAAAAAATCTAAGTTTAAAGGATACAAACAGGAATAAAGTAGATGATCCTCATCAAATTAAAAACTTAAATATAATGGAATACAGACGGAAAAACAAAATGACCATGCACTATCTAAAAACTGAGGCATCACGACCAAAATCATTGATAACTCTAGACAAAAACACTAACAAAATCCACTCAAACCAATTGTTTCAGTGACTCAATCGACCTCAGAGGGAGTTGGATACGCATCATAAGAGGTTTGGAATGAAGAATAAATGAAAATAATAGTTAAAAGTGCTTTTCAAGGTTTTAAAAGAGGCATGTAAACTCGCCACATGAGTGCCATAAATGCACTCAGTTAAACTTAACATTGCAAAGAAGATGCTCAGGTGGCGATTTTTGCCACCCTCACATGTGGTGAAAATACCAACACCTGCATGAGCGGTTAAAACCACTGCTCATGCATTTAAAAACTGAAGAAACTTGCATGGGCGGTCAAAATGACCGCCCTTACATGCTAATAAAAAACACATGTTCAGGCGGTGAAATTGACCGCCTTTGCATGAGGACAAAAAAGATTACATGTTCGGGCAGTGAAATCGACCGCCCTTGCATGTAACTAAAGAAATTTTCTAACTTTGAAAAGGTCAAAATTGATATTTCAACAAGCCTATAACCTAATCGATTTTCATGAACTTCGAGAAACTGTACAAGGGATATGTTACAAGATATTTTCAGGTGTTAGATGACTTCGTATGAGGTCAAGAGAACTCACCTTGATATGCAAACTTAGAGTGTAGGCTACGAAACAGACAAGTTTTGTAAGGGTCATCCTATAAAATGAGCGCAGCTGCTTTTGAGGACAACACACATATAGGTTATATAGTAGCTACATTTAAAAAGCATCAACTTCTCTACCCAAACGGAGTCTCATTTTATATGATATGGATTTATTTTTTATGAGTGATATGTCTACAATATGCTTACGATGCAACTCTTTCTTAAATTAAAAAATTGACAAACACAAACATTGAGGCAAATCTTCTCATAAATTCTTTACATTGAATGAGATTTTTTGGCAAATTTGGCTTTACACCTAACTAGGCTAGGCTGAGCTATAATAGTCATTTATTCCATAAGGTTGAGCTATATGGTTGTGGAAGGTGTGTTTGTAGACTCACTAGTCATAGATCATGACGAATTGGGATCCCCACTATTAAATGTTTTATAATAAAAATGAACATATCAAAACAAATCTATTATTTATAAGATTTTGTGACACATACATTGTTAAAGTGTAAAAGTAGAATCTCTAGTACAAAATAATGTTTGCATTCATTACAAGAATGCAATAAATTAGGAAAAAGATATTTCAATATGACCAACGAAATGTAATAATTTTTTCGTTACTTTTATTTCACTAGAGTTTAAATTTGTGCAATGAATGCTAAGTTCTCAAATATTAAATTTTTTCATAATCTTGATGTCATTGAAATGACATGTTTTTAGAGGGGTGAGAATTTTTAGTAAATGTGTAAGGTGCAGATTCATTGGAAGGTTGACATAAATAAAGTTTGTTTCAAACACAAAATAGATTACATAAAACAATATGACTATTCAAATATATTAACCAATATAATGATAGATAAAGTGATTTTTATTTTTGAGAAAAATTTGAGAAAAAGCATACATTACAAAATGTAGTCAAAATATTTTAATTATGCTATCTCATTGATTTATTTGTTAGCAAGTAATAAAACCTAATAGATGCATTAGTATACATGCCTCCAGTAGGAACTAATAATACAACATCATATATATATATATATATATATATATATATAATTTTTATTCATAGTCATATTTATTTATTTTTGTTGTTTAAAGCACAAAGGAGAGTGGGGGCGTGGGGGGAGGTGGGAGACTGTTGTATGTAGGTTGCACCCCATTGAGGGGTTCATGCCCCTTTTATGGGGGTCACAACTCCATGAAGGTCATGCCCCTCTTCCATGGTTGCAACCATTGCTATGACTATTGGGGGGATTGCACCCCTTTATTTTTTTATTTTTTTAAATTTACTTTGTATTTTATAATATTTAATAATATATAATGGTGTATATATATATTATACACACATATATTTTAATTAAGGAGAATTAGGAGAATGTCGCATCCATGGCATCAGAGGGGTTTTACAGGAACTAGGTCGAATCTGCAGGTCCATCCTTTTTTTGTAGAGCGTCGATTCCCCTTATTGTTGACAGGAGACAATGCTATTCCGTTGGGGTTTTGAAGAAAAGTTGTAGGTCCAGATTTCAGGTGTTTATAGTGGGTGAACAAAGGTAAAGTGAAAGTTTGGCAGCTAGTAAGACAAGGGTACATAGATCTGGATTGAGGACCTGCTCATACGCTTGTCAACCAAAAGATCTGAGGCATTAAGATTTTCTCGCTCCCTGCTGAGACCTTTACTCCTAGGATGATTCAGCTACATGAAAGAGCCCTTTTTGCTAAATGGTGTGGGGAGGAAGGTTCTTTGCAAGAGGAGATAGACTGGTGGCATAATACTTTTAAGAATAAGGTTAGTGCAAGACCACTTCCTAACTCCTTTCTTCTGAGAGAATGCATAGACCAAGGTTTGAAACATGAAGTATTGTATGGAAACCCCATTTTGTTCAATGGATCTAGTTTTCATTGCTTAAACTGGAAACCAAACTTTGACCCCTTGAAATATGAAATCAAGAGGATACCCACATGGCTGACATTAGATGGGCTTCCTTCGAAGTACTGGGGTGTTGAGGCTTTGTTCAAAATAGGGGATGCTTTGGGCCCTTGTCTAGGGATTGATGAGGACTTTGTGAACGAAAGGGTTGGGTCAGATCCAAATGTACTAATTGAGATAGACTCATTTGCTGGGACTTATGGGGATCTGGAGATTCTTTCTTCTTTGGGTAGATGGAAGCAGAGGATTTCAAGAGGGTTAGGGAAAAAGGTCCAAAAATGTCTTTTTTGTAAAGCATTAGGCGTTGGAGGTTCAGGGTTAAGTGATTTGGAGAAAGTCAATGTTTAATCTCAACCACTAGAATAGAGAAAGGATATCAGGCTGGATGCGGCTGCCTTAGGGCTATCTGAGAAAGCCCTTGTAGACCAGGATCAAGAGGTTATGGGTGTTGATCATGCTTCTGAAGTGGACTTAGAGATGGCATGCAATACATATATTGTTAATCATTTCTATGAAGAGGAGCATGCATTTCCTACACAAACTGCATATGACCTCAGATAACTTCTACAAGAAACGGAGACTCTCCACCAAGATATCAATATAGAACTGAAGGGTTTAGGGCCTCATACTTCAGTAGTCTTTAAGGATGGTCCTATTGAGTTGGCCCTCTCTGATGAGGGTTGGCTTCAGGTAGCTGAAGATAAAATGATAGTCAAGGAGACTACAACTTCTTTGGAGGGGGAGGAGATATCCAATGTGGGTATTTTGAGTGATATTTTGGAAATCTTTGGTAATACTATTGGCTCTAAGATGCAGGGCTCATCTTTCAATTCAGGACAAGAAGACAAATTCTTTCTAAGGAGTTGCTGGAGGAAGGTGAACTTGAGAGCAAAGAAAATGAAGCCTTATTTGTTTTGGGAGATGAGCAAACAAACTCAACCAAGTTGAGTCTCCAACAGATTGCTTCTAATAAATCAAAACTAGACTTTAGGAGCTATGCTAACAAAAAAGTTGGTAGGAAGTCCCTAATTGAGCTGAGAAGCTTAGATGGTGATGCGGAGGGGCAGATGAAAATAACAACGCTGATGGACTCAGGGAAGGGAACACCCCTTCCCAAAGGGTTATGTGGACAATATCATGGAATGTTAGGGATCTAAATGCCCCTGACAAGAAGTGCTTGGTTAAGTGGAGGATTTGCTTATCTAAGTTAGAAATTATTCTACACCAAGAGACTAAATTGAACACCAAAGATTTGGAGTTGTTTGTTGCAAGTCTAAGAAACTGGAATCAAGCCTCAGTGCAAGCGAACGAGGCTTCTAGGGGTTTGGCTATTTTATGGAATCTGACAGAAGTGTCCTTTGAGCTACTTGGTTCTGGTAAACACTGGTTGGGAGGTAGGCTTAGTATTTTATCCTCTACCTCAAACTATTTGCTAATCAATGTGTATGGGACTTCTTCTTGTATTAATAAGAAAGAGTTATGGTCAGCCCTAGACAACTTTGTGGGTGGTAACCCTTTTCCTTATACAATCTTTGGGGGTGAATTTAATGCTACTTTACGTAGTTGGGACAAAAAGGGTGGCATATGTCAGGCTGGTCAATCTCAAAAGAACTTTAGTGACTGGGTTCACAGAAACAATTTGCTAGAAATTGACTCAGGGCAAGGAGCTTTTACTTGGAATAATAGGCAAACTAGTTTTTGTAACATTACAGAGAAGTTGGATCGCTTTTTCTTTGGGAGTGAGTTATCCTCCTTTCCTCATGTTCTCAAAGCATCCATCCTCCCTTGTTCAGGTTTAGATCATTTCCCCATAATGCTAAACCTTGCAGAGGATAGGAAGCCTATGAAGTCTCCCTTTAAATTTGAGAACATGTGGACAAAGGATGAAAACTTTCTTCCCTTGGTGCAACTATGGTGGGATGAGGCTGACTTTGAGGGTTCTAAATTGTTTTGCTTCTTATCCAAATTAAAACATGTCAAGCAACGCCTCCTCTAATGGAATAGGCAACATTTCAAGAATATTTTCCAGTCTAAAGAATTGGTAGAAGGTAATCTTTCCAAATTGAATGAAGAGGTTATTAATGTTGGGATAATGTAGGCCATCTTTCTTAGAGAAAAGGAGTTATTGGTTGATTATGAGGATATTTTAGCTAAGGAAGAAATTTTCTAGAAGCAAAAATCTAGAGAAATGTGGTTAGATGCGGGAGATAAGAATATAAAATTCTTCCACAATATAACCAAACAACGTAGGGGGGTCAACAGGATTCAAAGGTTGGAAAAGGAAGATGGATTTGTTATTGAAGGTGATCAAGAAATTAGAACTTATATTGTGGATTACTTCAGCTCTTTATTGAATCCCGGTGAGAGTTCTAGTCTAGCAGCTCAGAAAGATTTGTTGCAGCATATCCCAAAAATCTTAAACCATCATAACAACAAGGCTCTTAATGTTAAGTTTTCCCTAGAAGAGGTCGAAAGGGCTCTTAAGTAGCTTCATCTAGACAAAGCCCCAAGCCCAGATGGGTTTCCATCTGGCTTTTTCCAAGTTTGTTAGAAAATTGTTGGCCAAGAGCTTATAGAGGCTCTAGAAGCAGCCAGAAACTTGGGTTATCTTTTAAAGGAAATCAACAATACTTTCATCATTCTTGTGCCCAAAAAAGAAAAAGTGTCTAAGTTAGATGATTATAGACCCATTTCCTTATACAATACCTTGTATAAAATAATGACAAAAGTTATTGCAAACCGGTTAAAACTTTTGCTTCCTAGCATCATCTTAGAAGAGCGAACAAGTTTTGTCTTGGGCAGATCTATTTTGGATGGGGTAATTATTGCGCAGGAGGTGATCCATATGCTTCAGAATACTAAAGCCCCTAGTATGCTTATCAAACTAGATATTAGGAAAGCCCATGACAAATTGGATTGGCAATTTTTGTGTAAGGTCTTGGAGGCTTTTGGTTTCAACAAGCAATGGGTTAATTGGATCTTTGAATGCATTGGCGGTCCTAGGTTTTCAGTTCTTATCAATGGTTCACCTGAAGGTTTTTTTGAGGCTTCCAGAGGTCTTAGGCAGGGTGACCGTATCTCACCATTTCTATTTATCATTATGGCTGAAGCTTTGGGGAGGGCAATTAGCAACTTACAAAGGTTGAATCAAGTTTCAGGCATTGCAGTGGCTAGGAATATCCGTGTCTCTCATCAACAGTTCACAAATGATACCATGTTGTTTGGTATAGCTAAGAAGATGGAGGCATGTGCCTTTCTTTGAACCTTGGATTCATATGCTTTAGCGTCGGGGCAAGAAGTCAATCATTTCAAGTTAGAAGTTTTTTTCTTGTCAACTCCTCCAAGGAAGGAAGTAGCTATATTGCAGATCTTAAAATTTAAGAAGGGTTCTTTGCCTTGTGCTTATTTAGGATTGCCATTAGATAAGGGTCTTCGAAATTCCAATCTCTGGGATCCTCTCAAGGATAAGTTGGGGAAAAGAATAAACTCTTGGAAAGGAAGGTGGCTTTCATGGGCAAACAGATTACTTTTGTTGAAATCAATTCTTTCTTCTATCCCCATTTACCTTTTGTCATACTTGGCTATCACTATGGGGGCTAACAATGACTTGATTGGCAAAATGAGATGTTTTTTCTGGCAAGGGACTATGGAGAAAGACAAATTGACTTTGATTTCATGGGACAAAGTTTGCAAACCCAAAGACAAAGGTGGCTCCGGTCTTAGAAACTTGATTCATCAAAATAAGGCCCTAGGGGCTAAGTTGGTTTGGAAGATGGTTCAGAACCCTGAGCTGAAATGGGTGAAAATTTTGCAAGACAAGTACCTAAAAAGCAATGGCACTCTTGAAATTGTTAAGATTGAACACCCTCCCAAAGGCTCTAGAGTTTGGAATTTTATCTTGAAATGCAAAGAGATTATTTCAGATTTAGTAACCTGGGATGTCCAAGATGGTAGCTCTACTCTGTTCTGGGAAGACTCTTAGGGGGGCTTCCCCAGTTTAGATAATATGATAGATGTGGCTCATGTCAAAGGTCACCTCAGAAGCCTTTGGGGGGATAGGGTTAAGGATTATGTGATATTCTTGCAAGATGATGCAGCTATTGGGTGGCAATGGAAAGATTTCTCTCTATTGGCTATTCCGGTTGACGAAGCAAACCTTTTAAAAAGAAAGCTGGCCCAAAGGAATTTGATCTTCAAAAGAGGGGCTGATAGAATTATTTGGATAGGCTCAGCAAGTGGTTCTTTCTTTTCCAAGGATGGGTATAGAGTGGTAGTTGGCATTGATGATACGACTTCTTCTAACTTGCCCATTACATTATGTTGGAATAAGCAGTGTGTCCCGAGAGCTGGCATCTTTGTCTGGGCAGCTCTTCAAAAAAGAATTTTGACAAATGAAAAATTCCAAAGAATTTTGACAAATGAAAAATTCCAAAGAATGGGTTTTGAGTGCCCCTCTCGGTGTGTATTATGTAGGGGTACAGAAGAATCAGTTGATCATCTTTTTCTAGGGTGTCCTTTTTCGCAGGAGTGTTGGCGTTGGCTTTGTGCCAAGTTGGGATGGATCTCTAATTTGCCTAATGATATTTTGAGCCTTTTTCTCTCCTGGCCATCTAGGCCAAAGGATGGTCTGCTAAGTAGCCTTTGGATCACAAGTCCCTCATTGTTAATGTGGGAAATCTGGAAAGAACGTAACCATCGGATCTTTGATGACAAGGAAATGCCACTAGTTTCCTTTAAAAACAAAGTTGAAGCAGCTATAGTTGAAGTGGTTAACTATTGATCAGGTAAGGGTTTGGGGTAGTTTGTCTTCTTCTCAGAATGGGATGGTCAAATGAGGTTTAGGTGGCATGGCCTGAAGATTCCTGTTCATGTTGGGTTTGGGGCAAAAGCTTCAGCAGTTGCTAGAAGTGTAGCTAAGTGGGCTGCTCCGGATAGGGGTTGGTTCAAACTTAATTTTGATGGAGCCTCTAGAGGCAATCTAGGTCCTTTAGGAGTAGGATGTGTGATTAGAAGCTAGACTAGGGAGTTTGTTGGTAAATTGGCTATACCTTTAGAGGAGGATACAAACAATATTGCAAAATTTCAGGCTCTAACTCATGGTTTGTTATTCCGTAAGGATTTGGTTGTTAGTAAGTTGGCAGTTGAAGGAGATTCTTCTCTAGTTATCAATGCTTTAAGGTCGGGTCAAATTGTTAATTGGAAGTTGAGAGATTTATTGGAGCGGGCATTGGAAATTTTAAAATTCTTTCATGAGGTCACATTGAACCATGTTTATAGGGAGGCCAACCTAGATGCGGATGTCTTGGCCATTTGTGATGCTGATGGTGTCAAGTATAATTCTCTCGACCAAATAGAAGTCTCATTTCCCCTCATAACCTTTGGTCACATCTTCTAATAGATGGTAGGCCGTCGGCTTTCCACGAGGTGGGTTAAGCGAATTGCAGGTGGTTTTATTGCTCCCTCGTGCGAATTTGGGTGGTAGATGGTTGGTACTTTTGCCATCCTACATTGGTAGATTTCTTCATTCCTTTGATTAACATTTATGTCCTTGTGGGGGTATGAAGGACATCTCACACTTGTGTGAAAGGGAGCGAAGGATGAAGCTGCAGTCTTCCATTTATTTCACTTGCCTTCAGCATTTAGTGCTTTTTCACAGGGGTCTATTTAATCAATAGAGCGGGTGGTGTTTTTTTATAGTTTTGAGATGTTTGGTGGCAATGGATACTCTAATTTGCCTCAAGTGCTCTCGTAGACAAGCAACCTTTCTTGGCAACATTTCAGATCTTCGCCTGATAACCATTTGCAAAATCAAGCATAAGTTCTTTTTGAAGGCTATGAAGATATCTTGGGCAAAGATTTCCTAGTTTCAGTGGATAGGTATCAGGTGAATACTAACATTTCCTCCAATATTCTTGCATCTCTCTTTGATCTAGGCACTCCAAAACTTGATGCCTTGGTCTACCTCAGACAGACATTTAAAGACTCAATCTTAGAAGGGGATGTTGAGATTGCAGTGTTTACGGATTTGGCTACTGGTATCTCACGGGCTGGTGATCTTCCTAAGCTTCTGGACCCTGAGGTGAATGTGGTGCATCTCCCAATCCTCCCTAACTTGGCTAAGCAAAAGCTTTGGCATCATCAAATTTGGGTGATGAGCGGGCGTGACTTCATTCAACATGCTATCGGCATGGTGGTGGCAGAGTCTCAGGATTGGCTGGAAGATTTTGCGGCCATGGTAGCGGCTGATGACTTTTATCATGATGGTTAATTTGTGCTCCTAGGGATTTCTTTTTGTTGTCTTGTTTCAATATGTAATAGCAAATCATTTGGTTTTTTGAATAACTCTTTTGTAGATTGGGCTATGTGCTCATGGCTTCTATGAGATTTAGCTCTCAACCAGACTGTAACTTTTTGTAAATTTCATCTGATAAATCAATACAATCGCGCCTCTGGTGCTTTATCGACCAAAAAAATATTATACACACATACAATTAATATATTATATGCATTTTTAATAACAAAAAATATATATTAATAATTATATATACATATAATATATTATATGTTATATTCTATAAAATTTTATTATTTATTGATATATACACACATAAATGGTTGGATATATATGGAAAAAAAAATAAACAATGACGAATAATATTAAATGATATATATGATTCATGTATAAATTTATAGTTATTTTTAAAAAAGAAAAAATAATTAAAATTAATAAGATATATTTATACTCTCTCACACACATATTGAGGCCACACCCTATTGAGGGGTCCACAACCCTTTTATGTGAGTTGTAGCCCCCATGGGGGATGTGCCCACTTTTCATGGTTGCAACCATTATTGCAATTGATGGGGGGTTCATCCCCCTCCAATTTTATTATTATTATTTTTAATCTTTGCAAAAAGGATATGAGATTTTGAATAATGGGATAGTTTTAGAAGATGAACCTAAGTATTAGCTAACTATTGATGGTAATGCAATGAAATGATGCAACACTAAAACACAACTTTCCCGCTCTACAACTTTCCCACCTTTACACTATTTGAACCTACTTTTCTCATGGTGGTTGTCAACCCTAGGGCCCCCCCAGCCCCCCTCTGGGCCCTCAGGTGGATCCTGCTGGTGTTGTGATGCAGGGACTTCCGGAGGTCATAACTTTTGACTCGGATGTGGGTTTTCTACGAAATTTTATAGGTGGATGCGTTATAAGGTGGCATATGGTTTCCCAACCCACCCTAGTCGGTTGGACCTCATCTTGGCACTTCTTCGGGGCTTGAAACTTTCATCTTGGCCTTCAAAATGGTAATTTAGTGTTTTTTCCTAGTTTTTTAAAAGTTATTTTTTTTAATAACTGAAACTCATGCTTCGAATTTAGGATGTTAGTTGGCTTTTCGTCCTACCTTAGTTTTAGGAAGTTTTTGGGAAAAAAATTGGATTCTCAAGATATGAATGTAAAATTACCTAAAATGGCAAAATCTGACAATTGTCGAAATCTGCCAAAAAAGGTAATTTTTTGATTTTTTTATTTTCTTGGATATAAGAGAGTTTTCTCTCATTGTAGCAGTAGAGTTGGTGAATAGGAGTTTTTTTTCCAATGTCCCAAATCTTTGGCTCTCATATGATTAATGGCATAATTTTATTGAGTGTATATTGTTGGCTACATCATCTAGTATCAGAGCAGGAAGATGGCTGGGAGAGGAAGAGGAAGAGGCAGTCTTGCCCATATGCATAGAGAAATGCAAAATCTACAAAGGCAAGTAGCAAAACTTACAACACGGATGGAAAACCAAAGACTGGGTAGAGGAGGAGATGAATCTGATGAAGAGATAGGTCGAGGAGGTGCAGATCAAGATACAAAACATGAAGAAGAAGAATTAGAAGGCATGAGTTTTAAAGAGAGGATGCTTAGGGCATTAGAAGGGAAAAATGAAGGGGTCAAGGTAGATGTTTTAGATTATGCAGGTAATCTTAAACTAGAGGAGTTGATAGATTGGTTCAATGACATGAGAATTTTTTTTGAATGGAAATCCATGACAGAGGAAAAGAAGGTGAAATTCGCATGCACCAAATTAAAGGGTCATGCAATGATTTGGTGGGATCATCTTCAAAAGGAATGAACAAGGAAAGACAAGGATAAGATCAGCACATGGAATAAGATGGAGAAGAAGTTGAGAGAATTTTTTTTCCCATAGATTATGCGCAAACCCTTTTTCGTAGGTTTCAAAATTTAAAGCAGAACCTCTCTTCTATGCAAGATTATACAAATGAATTTTATACGCTGTCTATACGTATAGAGCATCAAGAAACTGATGAACAAATGTTTGCTAGCTATGTGAATGGCCTAAAAATCTCTATTCAAGATGAATTGAGCATGCATTGACTCTACAGTATGGAAGAGGCTTACCAATTGGCTCTAAAGGCTGAAGAAAAACAAAACAGATAGTACCATCAGAGGAATAGAGGAGGAAGAAGGGGTACATCAACCTCATTTCAAGGAGGTTCAAATTATGGCAGGGGAAAGTCATCCCATGGATTGGAAAAACAAGTAGACACTCAACAAGATCCTTCAAATCAAGAACGAGGAAGGGGATTTCAAAGAGGTAGAGGTTATGATGGCAGTAGAGGATGGGAAAACTAGAGAAGGCCTTTCACTTGTTTCAGATGTGGAGAAGATGGTCATAGGGAATTTGAATTCTCAAATTATAACATGCAAGAAAGAAATCAAGGAGGACAACCTAGGGTGAACCTGATTCAAATGCAGTATGAAGTGGAAGGGAGGAAACTAGAAGTTCCACCAAATGTGGGAGAAAGTCTTATGATGAGAAGAGCAATGGTGATTCCAGAGAAGGAGAAAACACAAGCCAAAAGCTCTGATGGTTCATGGCTTCAAACCAATATCTTTAGAACTAGATGCACTTCGAGTGGCAATGTATGTCAAGTTATTATTGATGGAGGTAGTTGTGAAAATATGGTTTCTAAAGAAATGGTAGAAAAATTGAATTTACACTGTGAAAAACATCCTCATTCGTACCACAATGCATGGTTTAAAAAGGGAAATGAAGTCATTGTTAATAAAAGATGCCTAATTAAGTTTAGCATAGGGAAGATCTACAAGGATGAGATATGGTGTGACGTTGTCCAAATGGATGCATGTCATGTGTTATTGGGAAGGCCATGGCAGTATGATAGAAAAGGTATGCATGATGGAGAGAAAAAAACATACACCTTTTGGAAAGATGTCTCTAAGGTGATTTTATTGCTTCTCAAGGATGAAGGAAAAGGTGAGACCATGTTGTCTGAAAGAGATCTTGTTAAAGAAATGAAGGTGATAGGGTGTTGCTATGCATTAGTAGTGAAAAAAGGTGAAGAGGAAGATATTTCAATTCCCCCAGAAGTAGTAGAGCTATGGAAAGAATTTGTTGATGTTTTGCCTGATGAATTGCTTGATGGTCTACTGCCAAAGAGAGATATTCAGTATCATATTGATTTGATTCCAGGAGCAACTTTGCCCAACCAAGTAGCTTATAGGATGAATCCAACACAACATGTACAGTTGAATAAGCAAGTAACATAACTCATAAGTAAAGGTGTGGTGAGAGAGAGCATGAGTCCATGTGCTGTACCTACATTATTGACCCCAAAAAAGATGGAACATGGAGGATGTGCACTAATAGCAGAGCAATTAATAGATTGCCATCAAGTATCGATTTCCTATACCTCGTATGGAGGACATGATGGATGTCCTTGCAGGAGCCAAATATTTTAGAAAGATTGACCTATGAAGTGGCTACCACCAAATCTAGATCCGAGAAGGGGATGAGTGGAAGACAACCTTTAAGACTGGAGATGGATTATATGAGTGGATGGTTATGCCATTTGGGTTATCAAATGCACCTAGCACATTTATGATATTGATGAACACTATACTACGACCTTACATTGGTAAGTTTGTGGTAGTTTATTTTGATGATATTTTGTTATTTAGTAACAACAAAGAACACCTACAACACTTGAGGATCATCTTTGGTGTGTTAAGGAAGGAGAATCTCTATGCCAATTTGAAGAAGTGTAGGTTCATACAGGACAGTTTGGTTTTTTATGCTGTCATTTCTAAAGATGGTGTCAAAATGGATCCAGAAAAGGCCAGGGTAATTCTAGAATGGCTTAGTCCAAGCAGCATCACAGAGGTAAAATGTTTTCATGGCTTGGCCACTTTCTATCAAAAGTTCATTCAAAATTTTAGTAGTATTGTAGCTCCTATAATAGATTGCACCAAAGGAAGGGAGTTTGTATGGAGCAAGGATGCTAAGGAGAGCTTTAAGTACTTGAAGCAAAAGGTAACAGAAGCACCTATACTTGCATTGCCAAATTTTGATAAGGTATTTGAAGTAGAATGTGATGCCTCCCATGTGGGAATAGGTGCTATGCTTAGCCAAGATGGAAAACCTATAGCTTTCTTTAGTGAAAAGATGAATGAAGTGATAAAGAATTATTCTACTTATGATTTGTAATTTTATGCAATTGTTCAAGCATTGAGGCATTAGAGACATTATCTAGTTCCCCAAGAGTTTGTATTGTTTACAAATCATATTATACTGAGATACTTGAACACACATATAAAGTTGAATAGTAGGCATGCCAAGTGGGTCTCTTTCTTGTAGGGTTACAATTTTGTGTTGAAGCATAAGTCTGGAAAATAAAATCAGGTTGCAGATGCGTTAAGTAGGCGTGTTGCACTTTTAACCACAATGGAAACTGAGGTGATTGGTTTTGATGCCATCAAAAATTTAAATGAGTCTGATGATGCTTTTTGGGAGATTGTGGAACAATTGAAGGCACTAGTATCTAGTAACTTGGATCACTTTAAGGGTGAATATTTTATGCAAGATGGGTATCTATTTAAAGGAAAACAACTATGCATACCAGCTGGCTCTACGAGGGAAAACATTATCAGAGAATTTCATAGTAGTGGGTTGGCTAGACATTTTGGCAAGGACAAGACAATAGCCTTGATAGAAGATAAATATTACTAGCCAAAGATGAAAAGGGATATAAATAAGTATGTAACAAGGTGTAGGATCTACCAAGTGGCTAAGGGACATTCACAAAATACAGGGTTGTATATGCCATTACCAGTACCAACTGCACCATGGACAGATTTGAGCATGGACTTTGTGTTGGGACTTCCACATACTCAACAAGGTAATGATTCCATTTTTGTAGTTGTTGATAGGTTCTCCAAGATGGTTCATTTTATTGCTTGTAAGAAAATTAATGATGCAATGAGGGCAGCAGAGTTATTTTTTTTAGAAGTTGTTAGACTACATGGTGTTCCAAAGACTATTACCTCTTATAGGGATACCAAATTCCTCAGTCATTTCTGGAGGAATTTATGGAAGAAGATGGGGACCAAGTTACAATTTAGTAGTGTCTATCATCCTCAAACAGATGGGCAAATAGAGGTAGTCAATCGGAGTCTGGCAAATTTGTTGAGGTGTATTGTTGGAGAAAAGCCAAAACAATGGGACATGGCATTACCCCAGGCCGGATTTGCCTATAATAGTTTTGTTAACAGATCAACGGGAAAGTCCCCTTTCTAGATTTTGTATGGAAGGAATCTTCAGGGTGTTCTAGATTTGGTACAACTACTAATGAAAGATAGGGTCAGTGATGATGGGGAAGCATTTGCAGAACACCTTCAACAGTTGTAGAAAGATGTGAGACAGAAGTTGTAGGACAGTAATGAGAGGTACAAGAATACAATGGATGCTAGTAGGTGACATCAGACATTCAACAAAGGTGACTTAGTGATGGTATATTTGAGAAAAGAGCGGTTTCCTACTGGAACATACCACAAGTTGAAGTACAGAAAAATTGGTCCTTGCAAAATTACAAAGAAGATCAATGATAATGCATATGAGGTTAGTTTACCAGATGATCTTGATGTTTCTCCTGTGTTTAATATTTCTAATTTATATGCATTCCATGGTGAGGATGATGCTAAAGATAGTTAACCAGAAGTGGCATGGCACCACCACATTCCCCTTAAGAAGAAGGAAAAGATTGCACAGGTTCTTGATAAGACAACTATCCACACTTGGCAAGGGCATTACAACAAGTATTTAGTATAGTGGGAAGGATTGCCACCAATAGATAGCACATGGATTATAGAGTGGGAAGTGTAGAGGTTAGATCTAGTCAAGTGGCAACAATTCAAAGACACTCACTTGCAGGAGCTGCGTTCTTCTCAACCAGAGGAGAATGATGCAGGGACTTCTAGAGGTCATAACTTTTGACTCAGATGTGGGTCTTCTACGAAATTTTATAGGTGGATGTGTTATGAGGTGGCATATGGTTTTCTAACCTATCCTAGTCAGTTGGACCTCATCTTGGCACTTTTTCGGGGCTTGAAACTTTCATCTTGGCCCTCAAAATGGCAATTTAGTGTTTTTTCCTAGTTTTTTAAAGGTTGCTTTTTTTAATAACTCGAAACTCATGCTTCAAATTTAGGATGTTAGTTGGCTTTTCGTCCTACCTTAGTTTTAGGAATTTTTTGGGAAAAAAATTGGATTCTCAAGATATGAATGTAAAATTACCTTAAATGGCAAAATCTGACAATTGTCAAAATCTGCTAAAAAAGGTAATTTTTAAATTTTTTTGTTTTCTTGGATATAAGAGAGTTTTCTCTCATTGTAGCAGCAGAGTTGGTGAATAGAAGTTTTTTTTCTAGTGTTCCAAATCTTTGGCTCTCATATGATTAATGGCATAATTTTATTGAGTGTATGTTGTTGGCTACATCATGTTGGTACTACCTCGGTCAGTACTCATTAGCACAAATCTCCAGTCTCAGGGTTGGATCCCAAGGCTTGGATACAAGCACTGCTAGGGGAGACTAGCAGGCCTGTTAAAGGTTCTGCTATCCCAGTGTAGTCAGAGCCTGTGAATGGAACGGACTTCCAGATCCCAGATCTGATGATGGATAAAATAACCTCAGCCTTGGAATTATCTTTGGTAGGTAAGTTCCAAGCCTTAAGGCCCAACATAGAAATGGTTTGACACTGGGTGGCCTCGAGATGGAACCTCAAAGGAAGCATGGTTACAAGCACCATGATAGGTGGCCTCTTCCTTTTTAAGTTCACTGCCAGAGAGGACTTGGTAGCGACTTTGGCGAGCGACCCTTGGCTGCATGGCAAACACAACCTCTGCTTAGGATGTTGGAAACTGGGGTTTGATGCGGCTATGGAACTTAGTAGGTCTTCCCTGGTCTGGGTTAGGCTTCCTAGACTTCTGCTAGAGTTCTGGGATGAGGAGATATTCACATGGATAGGGAACTCTTTTGGGCGTTTCATCGCTCTGGACAACACTACTAAGCATAAAACCAGGTTAGTGTTTGCTAGATTCTGTGTTAGTGTAGATATTCATAAATCTCTACCTAATACCATTAACTTAAAGTCTAAATATGGTAGTTTATGAGAATGCTACCACTTTTTGCCAAAATTGCTCCAAAAAAGGGCACCTTATCAATGAATGTAAAAAAATAAGGACATAAAAAGATAAAGAGGTCTTGGAGGAGGAGAATATTGTGGAGGAATACCCATTCAAATAGGACTTTCTTGATATTATCAAGTCCTCTCTCATGACTAAGTAACTAGAAAAGGCCCAGGCACAGGGAGACCCTAAAGATGAACTTCCAATATCAACCACTGAGGCCTCACCTCTACCTTTGCCTCAGATTCAGAGGGATTCTGAAGATGAACAACCGACTCAGCAGAAGGTTACTTCCTTGGGTTTGGTTGAGATAGAATATGGGGAAATCCTAACCCCCATTGAAAAGACTCCCAAGCCTCAGAATGCTAGTTCAAGTACTAAGGCGTTTGAAGGAGGATAGTCAGCAGGTTCAAGTTCTAAGGTGTTTGAATGAGCACAGACAACAGTACATGAAAACACAAATAAATTTTTTCTATCACCCACAAGGGTTCTATCTCGTAGGGCTGGTTCTAGTAATCAGGAGGGGTGGATTACCCCCAAAAAGAAGGGGAAAGGCCACCATAAGAAGTCAGTGGATGTGGGGACAAAAGGAAAGGCAGGTAGACTGTCCCAGAGAGAAACCAAAAATAGAGAAGCAACCAAGGAAATAGCCATTGGGAGACAAAGCACACTGGAGACTATCTCTAGAAGACCACATAAATGAAGGTCATCTCATGGAATGTGAGGGGACTAAATAGTCCTCAGAAACAACTCATGGTTAGGAGCTGCATTTTTGACAATAAAGTGAATATCATCCTTCTCCAAGAGGTTAAGATGTCTGAAGATAAATTTAAAAAGATAGCTAATAATATCTGGCCCATGGCTGACTACATTATTAGCCCTTCTACTGGGGCATTAGGGGGCCTGGTTACTATGTGGAACAAATATAACATTTTGGGTTGCTACTGCTCACATAGCAAAAACAACTTGGAAATTAAATGCACTATGAATAAGAAAACTTGGAAGCTGATCAATATATATGCCCCCAACACCAAGAATGCTAGAAAGGAACTGTGGGATGGCTTAATCCCTAAAATAAATGTTGAGAGAAGGACTCTATGGATGCAGGGGCGAGATTTCAACACCTCATTTTTCCCCTCAAAAAAATATGGGGGCAACACGGACTACTAGGACATCATGGTGGACCTAGCGGACTTACTCAGTCAGACTGGGCTTATGGATATAGAGGTGAATAATCAACTCTACTCTTGGACCAATAGAAGAAGGGGAGACTAGATGATTTAGGTGAAGATGGATAGAATGCTTGTCTCTTCTAATTGGGATATGGTACAAAATTCTATCCTTACTACCCTTCCTCGCACCATCTCTGACCACAATGCCCTCCTCCTTTCTTAGACTGATGGTGCCCCCAAGGGGCAATTCTTGTTCAGGTACAAAATTATGTGGGACTCCCACCTAGATTTTAGGGACTGCATTGCTGACTGGTGGAGTATCCCCATGCATGGATCTACTATGTTCAGACTCACCCAAAAACTTACCCATGTCAAGCACAAAGTTAAAGGATGGAACAAATTCTACTTCGAGAATGTGATGAACCACAAAAAACACATTACTGGCAGCTTATGGAAGTTCAAGACAACATGGTCAAGGGGGATACGAGTGAGGATACTTTTAACATGGAAGAGGCTCTATTCAAAAACCTTAAGGAAATCATCAGTAAAGAATAGATCTTCTGGAAATAGAAGTCTAGAGTTCAATGGCTGAAGGAGGGAGATAGGAACTCTTCTTTCTTCCACCAGTCAGCCATGAAGCATAGAAAGAGAAACAAAATCACCAAGCTCCTTGATGAAAACAACAGGGAAATTCTAGAAGACAAGGAACTGGGAAGCCTAGCCTCCAACTACTTTAAAAACTTCCTGGTGGAGCACATAAATACTCCTGACAAAGGTTGGGAAGACAAGCTGTTGGACAACATTCCCTCTATCCTCTCGAAGGAAGATAACGGTAGGCTTTTGAAGCCTATTACTGAGGAAGAAGTTAGAGTGGTTGTGTTCTCTATGGGGGCCTTTAAAGCTCCGGGCCCGAACAGGTTTCCCCCGGCCTTTTTCCAAGACTTCTGGGAGATTGTAGGTTATGATGTCACGACTGTGGTCAAGGACTTTTTCAGGTTTGGAAAAATCCTTAAGTAGATCAATGCCACTTTCATTGCGCTTATCCCCAAGAAGAGCATCATGGAAACCATGGATGAATTCTGTCCTATTAGCCTATGTAACACCATTTATAAGATTATCATGAAGACTCTGGTCTTCAAACTTCAACCGCTACTGGACAGTCTTATATCTAATTGCTAGAAAGGCTTTGTCCCTGGTAGATAGATTTTGGATGCTGTAATATCCACCCATGAGATCATTCATTTGATGGACAGAAGTAATAATCCGAGCATGGCTCTCATACTGGATATATCTAAAGCCTATGGCAGAATCTCCTAGGATTTCTTGTTCAAGGTCCTTAGGAAGTTCATGTTCCAAGATATAATGCTTACTTTGATAAAGGAATGTGTCACCATTGTCAAGTACTCGGTCCTGGTCATTGGCACTCCTTAGGGGTTCTTTGATGCTAGTAGGGGTATTAGATAGGGAGATCCCCTTTCTCCCTACCTATTTATAATTATGGCAGAGGTCCTGGGTAGAAGCATCCTTTCTCACCTAGATAATCATACCCTTAGGGGTTTCAAAGCTGTGTCCACCTTGGGACCGTCTACTATCCAACAGTTTGTTGATGATACTATGCTCTTTGGGGCGGCTTCGATGGTTGAGACCAGAAGATGGAAAAATCTGTTGAACACCTATGTGGAAGTATATGGTCAGTGCATTGATTATTAAAAGAGTAATGTGTTCTTCAACACTAACTTGGAGCTGCAAGATAAGGTGAGAAACATCTTGGAATGCAACAAGGCTAATCCCCTGGCTACCTACCTGTGTCTGCCCCTCACGGTCAAGGAAGTGACCCTGACTTTCTGGAACACTATTATGGAAAGAATCCAAAAGAAGATGGAGGGATGGAAAGGTAAACTCCTTAGCCAAGCAGGCAAACATCAACTCTTTAAGGCCTCGTTGCAGGGCATCCCCACTTTTTTTCTATCCCTCTTTAAAATGCCCAGATACATGGCAGAGAAATTGGAGAAGATCCAGAGAACCTTTCTCTAGACTGGAGTTGAGGAAAAGAAGAGGATCTCACTAGTTGGGTGGGATAAAGTCTGCCTGCCCAAATGGCAAGGAGGATTGGGAATCAAAAAAATCTAGGTGATGAATAAAGCCTTACTTGCCAAGATTGGGTGGACCTTCCTTAAGGAGGAGAAAGACTGGATGTAGATTATGAAGGCCAAATACCTAGAAAATGGGGATAAATTAGGGGTTATTGATAGAGAGATCCTTCCCAAAGGTTCTATTATCTGGAACAAAATGATCAAAACCAGAAGCACTTTGTCCCAAGGCATCAAATGGAAGCTGGGTAAGGGAGACAAAATCATGTTCTGGGAGGACAATTGGCTTGGGGAGGGACCCCTGTCTAACATGAAGAACAACACCACTAAGGAAAGATTTTTTAACCATTTTGGGAGCTTGGTCAATAATTTCATTACTAGCCAATTCCACAGCCAAAGGTGGTGGAAGAACCTCTCTAAATGTTAGAACAATAATCAACCTAAGAATCAGGAGTGTCAGGCTCTGTAAGTGGAGCTAAACAAGTACATAATTCTGATATTTCCTAGGGAAGATGAAATGCTTTGGGGCAGGATCAAAAGGGGATCTTCTCGGTTAAATTAGCTTACAACCTGCTAACCAACAATGGATAGGGGAGTTGGTTTTGGAAGATTGTTTGGAATAACAAGTTGATCCCTAAAATAAACTTCTTCTGGTGGTCTATAGCGCATAATAAAATCCTTACTACTGATAACCTCAATAAAAGGGGTTTCCAGTTGGTCAATAGATGTGTTCTTTGCCTAAAAGAAGAGTCCATTCAGTACCTTCTTTTCCATTGTGATTCTTCTAAAGAGATATGGGGAAAAACTATAGAGAAACTTAACCTGGAGTGGGTATTCCTTGAAAACTTAATGGATTTCACCCAAAGTTGGCTTACTTCTTTCTCTCACCCCAGGATTAGAGAGCTCTAGAGACAAATTCCCCCACACCTGGGGTGGAGTGTGTGGAAGGAAAGGAACAAAAGAATATTTAGAGAAAAAGATAGAATTGCTAATGAGATCTTTTACTCCTTTAGCAGGTTGGTCTCTGAGAACACGTCCTCCATCACTCTTCATGCGGTTGAGAAACCCTCTACTCTAGTGGAAGTGCTGATAGCCAAGAATTGGAGACTGACAGCGAACATGACCAAGATTGACAATTCCAGAAAGATGGCTAGACAAAACACCCTCTGGAGACCCCTTCCCATGGATTGGACCAAACTTAATTTCAATGGAGCAGAAAAAAAGAACACTGGGTTGGCCAGTGGTGGAGGGATTTTTAGAGATAGTCAGGGTGTGTTCATTGCTGCTTATGCCAGGTACATCGGTATCCAGTCTAATAATGTGGTGGAGGGATTGGCCCTGCTGTGGGGGCTCAAAATTGCTCACTCTATGGGAGTGGACAAGTTACAAGTGGAAGGAGATTCAAAAATTATTATTGAGACAGCTCTTGGAAGGTCCAACAGTGGCTAGAAGCTAAAGGATATTATGGATGACATCATCTACTTACTATTTGGGTTCAAGTAGATAGAAATTGGGCATGTGTACCGTGAAGGTAATAAAGTGGCAGATGGTTTGGCTCACCTTGGGTAGAGCTTGGACACATAGAGATGATGGAAAAGAAAGAATAATTTATGTGTTCAGATTCAAAACCTTCTTGGAAAGGAGCAAAGTCTTGCTCTAGGTCTCTCATGTTTGAATTTATAAACCCCTCTATCTCCTGGCCTAGGGAGTACTTTAGGCACCATATGGGATCTCGCGTGGATTTCCATCTGGATTTGAGTACTAGTGAATTGGGTGTTGTGATGACTGCAAGCCAGCTCAAACTTGTTAGAGATTGGGTATGCCACCATACAAAGGATTGCCCTCACATCAGTCGGATGTGGAGGCCTAAGGAGGAGTTTCACATGTCCAGGCATGTGAGCAATCAGGATATCAACTTGACGACTCTCCACAGATCCTCTAATTATGACCAACTAATGAATATTAATCATGAAAGGAAAGGGAATGATCATTCACATATTGTGAATTTAAGAAAGTATGTCACCCCTGGAGGCTGAAGAGACACTATACTCATTAACTTGAGAGTGAATATTGGTATGTGGGATATTTTCTGTAGATTGAAAGTTTCTAAGTTAACTGTTGTTTATTTCATTTCTAGTTTGTCTGTGAGATATTGGTGCAAACTAAGAAAGGGGGAGATAGGTCTTGTACTAAGGCTAAATCCTGTGAAGAATTTAAATGCAATGAGACCATTTGGTACATTTGTTAGGAGGGCGGGGTGGCCTCCTATCTGGAATGCCTGCAAGGTCACGATGAAAACCTCTCAATGTAGTTCATGTGTTCATTGGAGGGCAAACGGGTCAAGGTGGGTGGTGTGGGGTTTGAAATCTTAGAGGAAGTGATCAGGATGGCGATGGGTATGTCTACTGATGGTATCAAACACAAGAAAATGAGCAAAGTCTTTGACCCAGATGGTATGGCTTTATTTCTGAAGAAAGGTGAGGTCTTACACAGTTTGTAGGGAGGATTTGATCAGCAAATTCTACTAAAACTGTGGGATGAGGTGTGCCACATGATTATAAATTACTTCACTCTCAAAGGTAGATTCAGATGCTTTTTCCACTATCATTTTTCTCTGCTAAATTATTTTCATCGTAAGAAGTTGATTAGTTTTACTTTTTACTTGTTGTCATCTCTGGAAGCCTTGATTGTGTCTGCAATTGAACAACATGCCATCGACCCTAACAAGCCCCTCATCCCTCTCCATCAGGGGCTCATCTTCCAACTTTATAAATTTCATTTAGCCCTTTGCCCCCCAAATCCCTCAAGGATACTAGGGTTGACCCGCCTTTGCCGCCCTACACCAACCCTGACAAGATTAGCCCAGTGATAAGTACTGAAATCACCCTGGAGAAGTATGCCAAATCCCTCAAGTTTGGAAAGACAAAAATTACCGCTGGTAAAATCCTTGAGCCCAAGACTAGTGACCAAACCCCTAAGATCTTTGCAAAGACTTCTGTCAAAAGAAAGACTTTATCTGATGATCCCTCCCATTAGAGCCCGTAGAAGAAGAATAGGGTGAGTTTGGAGGGGGGAAGTGGTATGGATAGCGGGAATAAGGCCAAAAATGTTTCCGTGGTGGTGGAGGTTAGATCTAAGGAAGGTGACAGAGGTAGTGCCAACACTAATGATGAGGAGTTTTCCATGCCTGATAGTAAACCCTGGGTTCTGTCAACCAGAAGGTTGACGAGGATTACTGCTAAGCCTAGTCCTGTTCCCCAAAAGAAGGTGGTTACTAAGATGGAGGAGGATGTTGTGGACCTGGAGGGTGTTGGTATTTTTGATGACAAAAACAACAAAGTGGATACGATGGTGGCTGAGGTTGAACAGATGGGTGGGGAAATTTCTGTCAACAAGGAGAACAAAAATGAGACGGTGGAGGTCAAAGCCGATGACGGTCCCAGTAATTTTCCTGAGCTCAATTTCTAGGGGTCTAACTCTGTGATCTTGGAGAAAGTGGTGAAGGAAGATGGCAAGAAGAAAAGGGGTGGTATGAAAATCATCAAAGACAAGGAGATAGAAGCCCTCTCTGTTAGACTCATCAAGCTGGAGAGGAAGTTCAAGTTTTTGGACAAGTTCTTTGCAAAAGTCATGCACCGATCAACGACCACTCTTACGATCATCCAGGATGTCGAGCTTACTAGATAGGGTATGAAAGATAAAGATCTCAAGGAGTACCAAGATCTCTACCAATTCCTGGCTGAAGATTGGGATTAGTTGTTCAATTAGCTGTTGGGGGCTTTTTCTGTGCTTTCAGTTGTTGGTCTGTAGTTGGTCTGCTGCTGGTCCTCTGTGTCCTTGTTTGGGGTTTTTTGGTTGTTTCTTTTTGGTTGGGTCTATTTCTCTTTAATGGAACTTTGATGGTTCTTTGGTGTTCCTTTTTAGCTGTTGTGTAATGGGATTGACACCCTTTTTTGCCTCTTACTTTATCAAAAACTATTGATGGTAATGCTTTGTCATTTGATATTAAGAATGCAATTGTTATCATTCACAAATTCATTCAGGATCATTACAAGATAAAGTTTTCTAAGCTAAAATCTCTTATACACCACCCAATTGATTATGCTCTAGTTGTAAAGAAAATTGGAAATAAGATTGGCCTAAGTATGGTTGATCTTGGGGATCTTTTAGCTTTTTCTATTATTATGGTTGTTTCTATCATGACATCTACTGCTAGTGTGCAAAGCCTCTATCAAAGGATAACATACAAAAAACATTGGATGGTTGTAAGTTATAAAATACCTAACACTTAAAATAAGCAACACACAATCTAAGCAAGAACCATATCCATAATCAGTTCCAATTACACTAGTTGGATTGCCCCAACCATTAGAGATTGAGACTGAGAACACCGATCTCACCACTGATCAATACATATAGATTGTATGGTAGCTACATTTAGAAACCATCAATCGTGTTATGCCCTATTGGAGTTCCATTTTGTATGATATGCATTGAAATTTTTATGAGAGATAAGTTTGTAATATGCTTACGATGTAGCTCTTGCTCAAATAAAAAATGATAGACACAAACATTAAGGCAAATCTTCTCATAGATTCTTCATAATGAATGAAATTTTTTGGAAAATTTGTATTTACACCTAACTAGGCTAGGTTGAACTATAACAATCATGTATTCCAAAAGTTTAAGCTATATGGTTATGGAAGAAGATGTGTTCTAGACTCACTAGTCATAGATCATGATGAGTTGGGAACCCCATTATTAAATGTTTTATAGTTAAATTAACAGATCATAACAATTCTATTATTTATAATACTTAGTGACACATACATTATTAAAGTGTAAAATTAGAATCTCTAGTACAAAATAATGTTTACATTCATCACAAGCATGCAATAAAATGGGAAAAAGATGTTTAAATAAGACAATAACTTATGTAGGAATCTCTAGTACAAAGCATTATTTTTTTTGTAAACACTAATAAAATGAAATAATTGTTTCATTGCTTTTGTTTAACTAGAGTTTAAATTTGTGCAATGAATGTTGAGTCCTCGAATGTCAACTTTTTTCATAATCTTGATGTTATTGAAATGGCATTTTTTTAGAGGGGTGATAATTTTTAGCAAACGTGTAAGGTGCGGATTCATTGGAAGGTTGACATAAATAAAAGTTGTTTCATACACACAATAGCTTACATAAAACAATAAGACTATTCATATCTATTATCTAATAGAATGACAGATAAAGTGATTTTTATTTGTTGAGACAAATTTGAGAAAAAACATAAATTACATAATGTAGTCAAAATATTTTAATTCTACTATTTCATTGGTTCATTTGTTAGCAAGTAATAAAACCTAATGGATGCATTAGTATACATTCCTCTAAGAGGAACTAATAATAAAAATCATATATGTATTTTTAATACATATTATTATTATTTTTTTTTTTCATTTTTTTATTGTTTAAAAGCACAAAAAAGAGCGGGGGCATGGGGGAGGGGGTAATTGTTGTATGTAGGGAATATATCCATGCATTCATTGCTAACAGAGATTTCAAATCAAAGACACTCATCCATCTCATCGACAAAGCAAATAAGGATATGTCAAGAGCTTATTCCAAGGCATGCCCAAACTCATCCCCAACCAAATCAAGATCCAAACACCCAGGCTAGTCCCTTTCATGATTTGATACATTCTCAAGGTCAAATTACCCACATGAATACCATCCTATTAGTTTGGTCTAACCACCTTTATCCAATTTGGTCTTCTAGCATAAGAGCAAATTAAAACTACAACTGATGGATTCATGTCTTGTTTCCAAAGTGACAAGTATCCTATTGAAAATCTAATGTGTCAATCCATGAAATATCAAGGCAAAGGATTAGTCCTTCATGGACAAGAAATCTTAGAGCCCATACATGTTAATATAAATCAAGGATGTCAGGGCATTAGCTACAAGTCTCCTAATGAACAAACTAAAGATGTTGGTAAGACCTCTGCAAATCTTAAGGAAAATTCTTCCAACATCAAAACAAGTTCTTCATGTCACTCCTATAAAGAATTTGATACCACTAACTCTTTCATCAACACCACTATCCCTATCACCAACCTTGACCATCCATCACCTAAACTCACCGATCAAGACCAATGAAATCACACATTATTTTTCTTATTCTAAATTGGTGATTCTATCACAAAATTAATGGAATTCCAGGGTAATATTTCTCTGTGGTACCATAACATAGAGTTTGGAAGTGATTTGGATGCACCAACATATGAATTAAAGAGCGCACAAGAATCCAAGGATGACGATGTCATAAAGCATGGACATGCAACATCAAATCAAAATCAAGCCAAAAATTAAAATCACTCTAAAGGGAAATGTGGGTCCACCAATTAAAAAAGAAAGAAAATAATCAATGTGGATACTAAAGAAGAGAGAAGCAATGAATCCAAGTGGAGCATCCAAATCTGCATCTCCAAACTCTAATTCCATCTTCAAATCTAAAAATCTGCATCCCCCATCCAAAATCCAATCTAGAATTCCTAAATCCAAATTCAAACATCCCAATCCTAAGTTCAACTTCATTTGGGTCCCTAAATCCCAAAATCTAAAATCCAAAAAAATCCAAGCATCCCTACAAGTCCTAAATCCCGTACGCCCAGAATCCAAAATCCAAATCCAAAGATTCAAAATCCATCATCCATCCAAAGAAAATCCAATAGTAGAATGTAGCATGGTGTGTGAAATTATTGGTCATGATTCCTCTTGGTCCCATGACATTTACTCATGCCTCCATAATCACATACTTCCATCCAACCCTTATACATAACTGAATCCACTATCCAACATACGTCCAAAATTACATTTTCTTTAATCCAATCTTTCACATAATTACCCTACATCCTTCATCCAACTTACCTCCCATTCTATTTTCCTTAGAAGCATCCTCTAACATAGGGGCTATGATAGTACCATGTTTACATTTGAGAGAATCCAACTTAGCAATCAACAAGTCTCCCAACAACATCCATAGCATGCAACACCAATAACATGGTACATGTGTAGTAGTTATTCAAAATGCAATACTATTAACTCATCGTGGAAATAAACACTTGCATCCAAAAATCCTAAATCCAAATCCAAACATCCCAATCCTAAGCCAAATCTACAAATCCTAATAAAATTTAAAAAATATATAAAAATTAAAAAAAAAAGAGAAAAAAAATTAAAAAGTCAAGAGAAAAATCATCCTTTGGTGAAAATCATTCTTATGGTGCCTTAGAAAAGTACCATGATGAAAACCCATTCTCAAGTGTCATGTGTAATTCAACTATCTATGTGCACCCTACACATGGGGGTGAGCTTCCCCCATCCTATCATAGCTATCCATCATATTCACATATCTATCTCATCGTACCCAATCCATCCACCCTTCCCAGTTTTGATCTTGATAAGGACATAGGCATGATGTTGAAACATGATTTGGACACCTCTTGATATACCAAGTATTTTACACCAAATACTATAACATGTTATCACAATCATTGTAGTATAACGTCATGAGTGGCATATCTAGAGTGGGGGCATGTTATTCCTATGTGGTGTAGTCCTTGGTGATCACATTGTGAATCCCTCCATCAAACCATCCCATCTCAAATCATTCAAGCATATATCTTGAACCCCACATCCATCCCATCCACTATCCACAATCCCTCAATCATTCCATCCAATCCTCTCTTCATCCTTGTCTCTAGAATTGGTTTTCCCTTATCATTGGTTACAAGCAAAAGGCTATCTAGTGCAATCTCAACAATGCAATCCACACAAATCTAGCTAAGTAGTCTAGCACACATCTAAAAAGGTCCATAAGTTTTATTCCTAGTCTTGCTCCAAGCCTTAATAAACTCTAAATAAACTACCATATCGAGATATATCATTCCCAACCTTTACATTCTTAGGATATATCACTCCCACATCAACAATGCTATCATCATCAATCAATCTTCAATTTTTAGCTTAATCGAGGGCACAATCTTATTTATCTTTTTATTGTTTGTGCTTTCTTTATTGTGTTTTTTATCATTTTGTTTTACATTTGTAATGATCCTTGCAAGCATATTGAAACAACAACATCATGGTCTTTCATATCATGGTGTCATATGACATATGCTTGCTTGTGACCTTTTTCTTTTGGGTCAATCCTTCACACATATGGCACATCACCATCATGGTTTCTCATACCATATATCCTATGCTAAAACAAACACTATGTTGCTCAACCTACTAGCATGTACTTATCTCCCCCCATCCGTTCACCTATTCCTCCTTTCATCCTAAAATCCATCATTTTCCCACTTCTATTTGTTATCCCTAATCCCTTCATCCATCATTCACATCCAGATCTACTCACATATTTCTTTTCCATTCATCCCTAAGCACCTTTACTAACAAATTTTTCATATATTTCAAGAGCACACTCATGTTCTTCAAACCCACCTTGTAATGTGCCGCCATGTAACCCTAGAGAAAAGTTCAACTAAAGCAATAAAAAGGCAGATTTTTTTTTTATAAAGAAATAACAATAAAAATATATAACATAATCTAATTGTATCAAGTTAAACTAACATCTCTAGGGATTACATAGTTGCATTATTGATACAACACAATATTCAACAACATACATAACTTATTCAAATAAGTCAAAGAGTCAACTAACAACTTTTGTTACATCATCGAATAGATACATCATCCTTTTAATAATAATTACAAGTACAAATAGGGCATTCTACAAAAGGAGTTACATAATTTCAATGATACATAAGCTCTTTCCTGAATACATCAATTTACAAAATGATCTCCATTGATACAAAAATCTAGGTGCAAGTAGTACAAATGTTTGTCCTCAGATACAGATGCAAAATTGGAAACATGAGAGACACATCCTCTTCACACATGAGCCTTGACGCAAATGAACCAATGAAATAAAGCACAACCACCTGACCATGTGGAACCCTGAGGTCCAATCCCCATGCTAGGAGATAACAATGAGGTCCCATAACAATAGATAGACAGGTAGACAGTAGTCTAAAAGGAACAAGAACTACACATGACTCTATTACAACATAGGTAACTAACACAAGTAACTCAACAACACTTCCAGAGGCAATCACATAACGAATGGAGAAAAACAATTAGGGAATGCTAGACTGCAGTAGGGATGAGTTTCATCGCATGGTCCTAACATGGGTTACCCTAACAGTCTCTAGCTAGACGCTGGTCCCCATCTATGGTTACCTTGACAATCTCTTACTAGATGCCGACCACATAGGATGACACATGCGGAACCAACATTCCTTTTGTGAGGATAAGGAAGTTGATCCTTCCAACTAGGCCTTCTCATCCCATCTTTAGGCTGAACGAGCACTACATGCATGGATGAGGAATCCAATTCTCTTAATTAGTGTAAAAACTACCCAACCCCTAGATTTATTAGATTATCACTTGATTACAAAACTCCCAATGGGTTACCTTGGATAGCCACTTTGGGCACCGACCCCACATTGGAAGCCACTCCCCCTTCACTACATCTAGATTCTCACAACCCATACCATAAACCAAGCATGAACTATCACATTCTTCAAAATATACATCATTTCTTATTACACAAGCAAGGCATTTCCATCTTGCATGCTCATCATAATCACACAAATAAGTACAATGAGCAAGGCATTCTCCATTGCACATGTGTCATTCCAACATGAATAATAAACCATATTTCAAGAATGCATTTCATTCAACTCACAAGATGTACACATAGCCAACCCCCACATAATCACACCCTCCTAGACCTCTGGAAACAACTTTCCCCAAATAACACAAACACATGACACCATTAAAATGCAATGGTCATACATCACATTCACTTTCCAAATCACATCATAAACCAAGATCCATAATTCAATAACAAAACCACAAATGTAACATATGATCTGATGCACTAATAATGGTCTTAAAGAATGTAACATTATTCCAAGCATGATCAATCATCTAACAACATAAGGTAACTCTATCCCAATAATGTAGAACGATAATAACTTGAAAGGGTTACCAATTATTCTATAACAAAAAATTTAGTCAAACAAGATACTACCTGTTGTTAGACTAAACCTCTTTCTACACTGATGTGGATCTTATTAAAATTCTAGATAACTTTGTGATTTCTATTCAAGATAATTTCATAAACAAAACATAAAGGATCAAAAGTACCCTAAGCCTCTGGAGCAAACCACTAAAATGTAAATGTTAATACAAATATTACAACTCATTTCTAAATCATTCCTACTTACTTCTATAGGCTTGTATTTTCAACAATATGAACTATTGATAGAATTTACAATACCCATAATTTGAAAAGACACTAAATGAGCGGAATTCCTAAACTAAAGACATAATCATGAAAGAATAATAGTTAAACAACATTAGATTAACATGATGACAAATTACATTAATACAACAACAATTATAAGGAACTATTTTATCCCTTATCCTATTTTTAAATAAAACTAATGATCTTTTCAGAACATCATCATTACAACATTTAACTAAGATTTAAGTTAATAAATATTCTAGTGCAAATTATTAATGAATAAATATTTTCTTTATAAATAGGTAACATGACTAAATACCTATTATCCTACTTCTCTAATAATAAATTTACTAATTTTATTTAACAATTAAGTATCATATTTATACTCTGTTTGAACTAGATTAAATCCTAATATCTAGATTTTACTACATTCTAATGAAATAACCATCATAAGTATTATATTTACAATCAAGGTCAAAGGATATTAAATACATAGTCTTCACAGAACATAGAAATATAAAAATCATTTTTAACTACAAAATTTCCAATTAAATAATACTTTCTTAATATTATATTGACCATTTATGACTATTTCAATAACAATGATATAACCATTTACACTAAATTAAAATAGAATTGAATAATAATAATAGAAACTGAGCTTAACTAAATATTTTGGTTAAAAACCTCTAATCAACCAACAATTAAATAACTTACAATTTAGATATCTATTCCCTATTAATAAAAATACATTTTAATAATAAGTAAAGATTCAAAACATATATAAGAAGATATATATATTTTACCTAAAAATATCTAAGATTCCCCTTCCAAAAATATAACTTACTCTTCCTAAAATAAAGGAAGTGTGTTTCCTAAAAAGAATGACAAACTTAAGTTTATTAATAAATAGAAAATCAAAAAAGAAGAAAAGATTATACTCTTTAAAAAGAAACTTGACAATAATAAAACATCTCTTCCTACAACATAATAATAAAAGTAACAATGAAAAAAAAGCAAGGCTCCAATGTAAGAAATTCTATTCTGTTATAAGAATAAATAAATAATTACATATCTTCCAAATGAATTATTGGTAATACATGAGCTACTTTTATAAGATAATAACTTCCTAAGATAAATGCCATCACATTACTCCTTAAGGGATAGATATTATTTAAATGCAAAAAGCAATATTATTTACAATTGTAAAAATTTAAAAGAAAAATGTTTTCTAATATCCCTATCTAAAATTTAGTTACACATGAGTGTAATAAGGAAACTATCTATTCCACTTCCTATTCAACTAACCTTTAAGAGCTAATTACTATTTCACTAAAAACTTACTATTCCTATTTTCTATCAAGGTTAAAATTTATTTATGCAAAGAGAGATTCATTTATTCCCTTCTATTCATTATGAAAGCTATTCATTTATTCACTTCTATTCATTATGAAAGCTTTTTAGAGGATTGAGGAAATTGATTAGAATGTAGATATGAGAGACTGTACAATGATACCTACAGGTTGTAGAATGAGCTCAAGCATGGCTTCGATGTCAGTACGCCAGGAGGATAACAGATTTATACTACACAATTTTCATTTTCAAATAAGAGGGTTGATATGATTCCTTTGGATTGAAAGAACAATGTAAAGTTTACTGGCAGAAATTATACCAATTTGCTTATGAGAATAAGATAGAACAATTTGCAAATTTTGAAAGAAGGATGTCGAAGGGTTTGAGCATTCTAGAATAAATTTGTTTGTAGAAAAATGTTTTCTTCTTGCTTCACCAGAAGAAACATTGCAAAATACAAGTAAATGGACAGGGTCATTGATAGAAGAAGCACTTGAAAAGATAAGTTTTGTTTTGCAGAGAGAAATACTTACATTCTCCCTTCTGGCTTGTACTTCAAATAGAGAAATTTTGACTAAAAAGGTAATTATGAAAGAGGATTCATGAAATCTAAATAGTTCTCATAATGATGAGGTAAAAGAAGGTTCCTGATGGGTTGCCACATATGGGCCATCTTCTTATTTTTAATTTCATAAGATAATCAAATGAATTTGTCTCTTGTAGAGACGTCTACCAAAAATGCATTATAGTTATAAATGTTATTGCAGAGAAGGCTTAGAGAGTAAAATAATACATTCAAATTTGAAAGCGAGACTGGCTAAAGTATATGCCCTGGTTTTGAGTTTAATCATGCTTTTAGAAATAATTTCAGAGATGATCGATCTTCCATTACCAAAATGGTACCAAATGAAGATTGAGATACCCAAGAGTATGATTCAAATTGAAAATTACAAGAAACCTCCTAGGGACAAGAGGACAGAACATGATAAAGGTAGAAATAAATATGGTCTAAAGACAACCAAGCAACAACAAAGAAACCAAAAGAGAGTATCATGCATAGGGCTATAACAATATAGACATACCTAGATTTAAAACTTGAGACTCCAAATTAGTATCCTCTAGTTCTCCTTTTCTTCCTTTCCCCCAATTATTGCTCTACAAAACTCCCAAATTTTCTGTGCTTTTTCCAATTCCCCTCCATCCTTCTCAAATATTTCCCCTATTACAAAAATAGTCATGTTCATAAATTCCCACTCCACCACATCTCCGTTATTGAAAATCCACTTTCTCCCCAAAATAATTGCAATAAATCTCCACTTACAGGAAGATTCTCCAATCTGGTAATTTATTATACAAAATAAATATTTATTCCTCTAATATAATATTAAATACTTATAATTTATTTGTCATTATTATTATTATTATTAACTATTAAAAATTATTAATTTAATTCCTATACCTCAAAAATTAACATTATTTATTTAAGAACATAGGCAAATATTTAATATATTTTAAACTTAATATTATTTATTTACAAAATAGATTAATAATCTATTTGATGAAAACAATAGACCAACAAAACAACTCAGGGACTGCATATCAATCATTTATCGATGATAACATACCATAGAACGACAGAGACTCACAATCAAGTGCCAACTGACCAACTGATGAGACCCAAGACTGAGAACTCATCCTCATTGAGGATGATAACAAACTGAAGGAACCTCATGTTATCTCCCTTCCACAACATCCAATTGCATGAAGGCACACTTAGCCCTTCCAATTCAGATGGAGCTGATGCCTAGTACCTGCAATCCTACAGCAAACAAGAGTGTCGAATACAACATTTATATAATCATCCAAGAGGCACACTGTGACAGGGAGTTGTGCATAGTAGGGTACTCATCATGAGTAATACTACACTGTCCCTTCACAAAACACATCACAAATATCCACATTAAACAAGTTCATTAGTAACTAAACAACCAGATAACACCTATTCAAATAGTCGCATAATTCACGTAGTAAAACAAATCTACATAATCAATTAATCCATAATTGATCACAACAGAAGCATAATGTACTAATCGTAAAGTATCAATAGTTTCATCATAGTAAACATCAATGAATGTCATTAACTACATCATAATAGTAAGCCTACCATCAACATGTCTATCATACCCTAAGTATTCCAAGTTTTTTTTTACCTTCTTCTTCATGCTTCATAGCTCGACCACGTACTCATCCAAGGTGAGAATGGAGGGGCACTACACACCTATCCCCTCGAAGGGGCATCCCTAAGCCAAATAATTTTCTAAAATCAAAAGCTCAACACTTGGGGCATGTTATCACCACTATCATCCCACCAAGTGCCTATATCTACTTTATTTGAAATGTTATTTCTCTTAGTTGCAACAACATCTCAAAGAGGGGCAAAATGTAGAAACCTAAAATACACTCATGTATTTTAACTGAACGTTGTCATACTTCTATCATTGTATCAGTCAATCACATATCCCCTTTCCAACATTAATTAAATAAATCACATTTATTTAATTAAACTGTTCTTCTAACACTAATTAAATAAATCATATTTAGGGTGGGGGCCCTGGCTCAATTGGCTAAAGCATCTTGTTGAAAGAAAGAGGTCACGAGGTCCATTCCCCCTACCCACATGGTATCGGAGGGTGTGTTGTGCCCAGCCACACCGATCACATTAAAATGTTTACCTAGCGCACTGCAGGTTATAGGGGCTATGCCGATTCCTGCAGTTTAAAAAATAAAATAAAAATAAATAAATCATATTTATTTAATTAATCTAATTATTCTTCTAACTTTAATTAAACAAATATGATTTATTCACTTAATTAATTTGACCATTCTTCTAATGTTAATTAAATAAATTATGTCCATTTAATCAATTAACCTAACCCCTTTTCTAAGATAAAAATAGAACATTGAAATGATAGTGACAAGGTGTTAGGGGGATAAATTGATTAGGTTAATTAATTAAATGGACATAGTTAATTAATTAAATCAATTAATTAACCTAACCCCTTGTCTAACTTAAAAACAATAGTGACTACAAGGTTGAACAAAGAAGAATCCCTTAAAGACAGCGTTAATAGACCTTGAGGAATTAAATGAGAACCGATTACCTACATCATACAACCAAACACAAGGGAAGAAAAAACAAAAGGCATGGTATGACCTCAACATCAAAACTAAGCAATTATAAATAGAAGATACAATACTACTGTATAATAATAAGTTTAAGAAACTAAGCAAATTGAAGGTGAGATGGTTAGGACCTTACCACATAGATCACATACAATCAATCAACATGGTAAAGCTAAAGACTTTGACAAATGAAAGTTCATAGTTGTATTAGAGGGACATGTAAATGGATCTCTACTAAAAACTTACTACTAAGTATATTAACTAAAAAGGAAACACACTGTACATTATGTAAATTATAGTACATTAGAACAGGTACTTACCATGTAGAATAAGTCACTACTTAAAAAGAAAATACAAGCAATCAAAGGGTCAAATGACAATGACATAAGGTATGACAACATCATGAAGGGATAGAAAATTATAAAAGGAGGTTAAGGGTAATGCAAAATGCACAAAGAAAAAAGCAAGAGCATAAGTCATTATGTGAGAGATGAGTAGCAAGGTTAGTGATGAAAGATTAAAAAATATAGGAAATGATTGAAACCATTGAAAGCATGTCCACACCCTAGCTAATCAAATCCAAAGACATCAAAATGCTGGTGTACAAGTGATTCCCATGGAAGGGCAAGGATAATGACTTGAAAGGGGAATTCTCAAATATTCAAACCATTGAAGTTGTCTATATAGATGACATTTGGAAGTACATTCATGTCAAACTTATGATGATGGATCATAGCAATTTCAAACAAGAAAGTGAAACTCTTATGAATCTAGTGACAGTAAAATTCTTGCTACAAAATACAAATGTTGAAAAGATTAAACTCAATTTTTAGGAAATTTCCCAAATTTCAATGATGACCATAAGTGGATTTGGTTCGTGTTGAGTGGAATGCATGGAAAATTTTTATACCTAGATAAGCATTTTATCATCACTAAATAAGAAATCAAATGAATGACAAGATTATGTGACAAAGGAGTGAAGACCAAGAAGGTGGACAACAAATTCATCACAGCACTCATAGGAGCAATATTCGATCTGGTAGTTGCTCACCATCAGCAAAATTAGAGATCCTAGAGTAAGGTATGGAAAAACAACATTGCATATAAGATTTTCCACATTGGAAGAGAGGATTTTGCTCCCACAACTTGCATCCACACTACATATAGAATGGTTACGAAAGGGAAGGAATATGACCTCTATGAAACCCTAAGAGAACAACTCATAGACAACTTGGAAAAGATGAAGAAAAGCCATCTTGAATTCAAGTATCACTCACTAATTATTTACTTAGCTTTATATTTTCCAAGAAAATTACTTGAAATCAACAAATGTGCATGGAGGTCATACACCTCCATCTCAAATTAAATAAAGGAAAATATAGATGAGTTTCTAGACACAACCATTTGTGAATACGGGTAAGAATTATTCTCCAAATTCTAAACAAGGATGTAGGAAAGAGAAAGATTGACCTATAATTTTTCACACAAATTGGAGAATGAGGTAGTTTCTATGGTAGATAAGGACTACATCTATTTGGAAGATATGGAACCATGCACCTTCTTAGTGCCACCACTCCCATATGAAGCATCTGACCAAATGTTAGAAAGAATAGCAAAAATTCTCCTCTCTCATCCTAAGCATCCCACCACAAAAAGGTTTTGTACATGGAATGCGGGAAAGTACACTAAATTA